>OX439000.1:21186669-21541669 GCA_949316495.1 Amphiduros pacificus | reverse complement strand
AAATATAAACATTTGATGAGGAATGGACGAGTGGATTTTGTAAGTAATAACTATGTGACGTAAAAGAATATCCCAACAATTCTTTAGGAATATGCCAGGATATAGTGTACCGATGGTCGTCGTTTGTATCATATAAGTTACACCCGTCTAAATTAAGTTTGAAAGGTTTATTGAAAAATTGTATTACCGCAAGGTAAATCTAAATGCAGAATAGCCTTCTAAACGATTCAAAAAGTCCAGAAAAATAGTCTTTTATGAAGATTAAAACAACATGAGATTTACGCGATTGAAGAGGGCGACACTTACCTCTACTTCCTGGTAATTCTGGCAATGGTGATTTTGTTGCCGTTAATGGGCCTTCGATGACCACCACTGTGAAATGAAAAAAATAGCAGATACATTAAAGAAAAGAAAAAAGTCATGTCTCTGATGGAGTACTTACCCTATTTTTGAGAAAGAAAAAAAGGCCGAGGTACACAATCATCGTTAAGTAACCGCTGACAATATAAGATTACCTAAACAGTTATCATTGAACCTAGTCTGCATAGCCTGTGTAGCTGGGGGAGGGCAATTCTCGGTCACTATGTCCGCCCTCAACACCAGTCTTCTAATTTGAAACAAATTCTGTAGGCGAGATGAGGTTTTGTCATCACGACTGCTCCTTGCCTGTGACTCACCTTGGTATCTGATTGTAGATTATTTGGAACCCCACACTGAAGTGTTGTAAAGTTTCTAAAAATCCCACCCTTCCAGAAGTCCCTCGCCCCCACCTTCTGTCGCAGTATTTTTTTTAGTATGCCTTGCAATGCACCAACACACACAGCGAATACATAAACATTAAAAGGTTGACGTAATATATGAAAATTCTCACTTTCACAGACTGTTGAAAACACGTTCCTCCTTATGTCTTTGAGGTCATCAAAACTATCTACGAGGAACCTGTTTGCCTCTGCGGGGGGTGTGGCCAGAGCCCTGATCTCAGGCTTATCACCAGTCAGACCTATTCCTATCACAAAGATGTGGATGCCAGCTGCATGGGTCATGATAGCTTCCGGTATGGTGCGCTCTGAGTTAAGATTGGAGATTCCATCAGTGATGATGACAGCCACGTTAGGTACACCCAGGCGGTCTCCGTTGGCAGGGTTGAACAATTCGGTCCGTAAAGTATGGAGACAATCCGCTGTATTAGTACTACCGTAAATGTATGGAATGTTACGGATAGCCCTGAATACATCATGCTTTGTCCGGTGAGCACTCAAATAGAAATTAACGAAGACATCAGTGGAGAAGGTCATAACTCCCACGCGGATATCGCCCCCATCGATGTCAGCATTGTGAAGCATACCCGTCACAAAGTCAGTGACCTTGCGAAAGTTGGGGGCCCCCACGCTACTGGAGGAGTCCAGGATGAACACGATGTCCGCCTTGGCATTGCAATCTAAAATACCATCCAAACAATCAATATGATCATTGTGAATGTGAAGACAAAACTATGGCCAATAATTTACAACACATCACATGGTATCACTTAATAGAACCTATGGTATTACACCATGCAGCATATAGACCATAAGCAGACAGATATGTAACTTACCGATAGGTGAATCAAAGGGGAAACTCAGCTCCACGTGCCCACTGTATGAATCTGAAATTGGCAGCAGTGTAACACTTGGGGGCAATACTTGCACATACTATGTATAACACGAAGCAGAAATGAATGACATATTCTGAGTGAGAATGACATGCAACTTGAGGGATGTAACTTGGTTAAGTAAGCTTATGGTTCTAACGGTTCGTACATTACACGGTAGATTTAATGTTCTTGTCACACTATAACATGCGAATTATGAACAAGAAATAGATGTTATTTTCAAGGTCTACTTTATTTCCTGACTCTTTAAGCTAACAATTCAAGGTTCGTGCATTTTCAATTATTATAAATTATTCAATTTGGCTGAAAGACGCTAACCAATACAAGCAATATATTTATCATTCATTATATAGTGTTGGTATCATTCATCACAATATTATGTTGCTTAATATTACGATGAACTGAGAATAGCACTAGGGGTGAAAGGTGCGATAGTGGACAGTTGTGTATATTCTTTGATGACAACTGATATGAGGCATTCTTCTGGTCTTTGGCAACACTTACTGTGAATAAAGAAGGAAATGAAAATATTTCGAAGAGGCTTTGTAATTCCATACCCAAACATAGCTGTCGTAAAAATTTCCCTTCAATAGAACTGAGTTCTTCGAAATTCTTAACCACATAGCGATTGATATTGGCCGGGGGCGTGGCAATTTGATCCAGTTCATGTGTAAAGCCTACTAATCCTATGCCAATTGGGTAAATATGAATTCCTGCTTGCTGAGCTTTGATGGCTTCAGGAATGGTTCTGTTTGGCTCTACATTTGAAACACCATCCGTAAGAATCACCAAAAAGTTCTGGATCTTTGCTCTGTCACCGCGCATGATCTTGAAGACGTACTTCCGGGCGATTCTGATTGCATCCGCAGTGTTGGTACCACCGTACACATATTGTATTTCTCGTATTGCCTCTATCATGTGTTTTTTGTGATGATCATAGGTATTTAGATAAAAGTGTACTCTAGATTTGGTACTAAATGTCAAAACTGCTATGCGAGTCCTTCCTTTGTGAATGTCCATTTCTTTGGTTATATTTTCTACAAATCGTAACTGGGTGGCAAAATTATAATCTCTGACACTGCTAGAGGCATCAATGGCAAAAACTATGTCTGCTTCACAGTGGCGGAGGTAATCTGGCAACAGAATTAGAAACAGCACACAACTCTGGTTAATGGTTAACATGGCATGCAATGCAGTCACATTGTAGGTCACTCATAATATGCCACAATGTATCATATCAAATATTTATGAATATATGTTTAACCCAAGAAATTATGCAGTTTCCCTTTTTATTTATATATTAGATTTTTGAAAGATGAAAGAACATCAACTCATGCCTTTAAGCAAGGATATGATTGCTCTTTCTATCGTGCATGCGATTACTCTGGTGTTATTAACACAGCCGTTGAGATGTTATTAGGTTTAGTTGATGTTCGTTGATCTTTTCAATTATATTTACTGATATTATTATTCTTTCCAGACTTATTTTTAGTAATAATTAATCCTTTGCAGGCTTGTCTTGGTCTCTGGAGGATTCTATTAGTTTTTAGATCTGAATAACAGGAAATTTACATCAAATTCAAAAATGTCTTCAAAGGCTTTGTTCATGTTTTCTTTATTATATTTGTAATCTTTGTACATTTGATTTTAAAATATTTTCATTGCATTCCGAGAAATCTCTGTGATTATACAGGTACTTACCCTGAGCTCTTATATACGTTAATGTGAAGTATATGAGGAGGAACAACGTCACCTGCACGTGTCTTGTGCTCCATTCTACCCAATCCATTTTTACACCCTGAAAGGCAAACAGATTTCATTATGACAGATATCAAATGATATGCTCGAAACTGACCAATCACAAATTTTTAGAAAATAACTTAAGCATGATATCGTTAAGTTATCATTCATCATATCCACTGCTAAAGTAGTGAAAATATGACACTTTACATAAGGCATACACCGGACCATTGTATTTTGGTATTTGAAAAGGGCATTTACTTCCCAACCAAACACAATTACCAGCTGGAATATAAATGCTTGGTTGTGCGGATGTACGACAAGGGGTCAAAAAGATCTGTGAACAAAGAGCATGTACGATTTCAACTTGTGGAAGGCAAAAGGTCATGCACAGTTGGAGACACCAGGGCGCGCCAGGGAGAGAAAGAGCCTGACTGAAGCCCTCGGGGCTGAAGCTGTGTGAAATATAGGTTCATGTTCCAAAAACTAAGACCTTGAACCCTTCGAGACTAGATCGTGAAACTGATACTTCGAGGGAAACGATTCCAAAACAAAATCCATAATTGCAAATCAAAAGAATGAGAGCAGAAATGGAGGGTTGTTTTTGAATAACCTTCACAAAGAATGGCTCTACTACACATCTCAGCTGGTGTGTAGGCAAGAAGCCAACAAATTTCCTTAGCTACTTATCGTCTGTGTGACGTTTATGCTTGCCATCCGGTAACATGGCTGCCATAACTCAGCTCGCCAGGGGGCATTCCATACACCGTAGGTAACGTATGCTAAGCAGACGACATTCAACCACATTTTGTTGCTCATTTACACACTATTAAGAGAAGAACTCAACATTTGCTTATCAGCTTTTTATATTGATTATTTAAAACAAGTTTATATGATTCAATATTAAGTGGATTCAATGATACTTTTTCTGATATGATAATAAAATAAATCAGGATCTGGAGCATTTTTGACAAGAAATTATATTATATGATTTCCCAAATTAAGGTCAGGCGGCGAAATCATGCATGAAAGGGGCACTATCTGGGTGCGTGATTCATATCTTTGGAAACTTGATCTTGAATATCAGTTTGCGATTTTTTTGAAACAGAACCAAACGAGTATTTTTACATTGATCTGATACACACAATGCAGATAGCGTGTGAACATGAGTCTGTATGAAAAGTGTAGATACAGCAGGCGAATACGTGCCACCCATTTTACAGGTTCCCACCCTAGATATGAGTATTGGGTTTGGAGGGTTATCCTGCAGATTTGATCAAGATAGAGGCAGACAACACAAAATGATCCAAAGTATCGGTAAACACTTGGTTTGAGAAGAAAAACAGACCTTCTGGTTGTTAAAAATCATGTAGTGACCTGTGAGTATGGACGTTGATAAGCATAATATGGTATTGATTTCGGAATACACAAAAAGGTTATTAGCAACGGAAAATCAAAAAGCTTAATCTTGGATTCTTTTCCCGCGTGATATTTGATAGAAACCATTAGCTGTATTTCATTTATTACAATGAATTAGAATGTCAGAGTGACATTTATATTACTTTTATATTAAGTAATAATATCAGTGATGTTTTTGGTGCGATGACTGTCTCCTGGGAGCTTCTCCAAACAAGGTACATATGTATGCACACTGTAATGGGTCCCCATAAGTAGGCGCCTTTTGTCTGGCCACGTTTTCATTCCTGGGCAATTTCACGCTGAACAAATTAGCCGATGGGCAAGATAAGTTCAGCAATGGGTGCAAGCTACCACCCAGCACTTAGCAGTTTGCTTATGGCAAATTGTCATGTGGCCCCTATGCGAGTCAAAGTCATTATTGTGGAAATATAAACATTAAGAAATGCCCGACTCCACAAATATGCCTGTCATTTGACGATAATCACTTCACATATCTTGACCAATACGACTAAGATATATGATATGGCACCCCAGTGAAAGTTCACTGTCCTAGAACTATCTCAGGCGACACATGTCCATCTACAAATTGGCTCAAAGTGGGCAATATTACTCTCCAAAGCAGATCCTGGGTTTATACCAGGCTCACCAAGTAAATTGCCATAAATGTCTTTCTGAGTGAGACCTGAGGGACCAGGTCTCGCAGTACAAGCTTCTTTTTAACAACCAATAGGCATGGAGTTAGATATTTTGCAAGTGTTGTTACATGGCCAATCGGTGTGATTGTTATGACTAGAACGTGAGGTAAGATGGTAGCGTATACAAAAATAATCAGTGAAAATAATCAGTGGATGGAGCATTAATTATCAAGGGGGCGACAAGAAAAAATCCTGATTTTTTCTTCTTGGCAAGGCTGATATATCAGGTCTTAATCCCACATACCAGGTAAAACTCTGAAACAAATAAACAAATATATCAATCATATACTTTTCCAACCGGATATTTCCAATATACCAACGATCCACTTTAAATTGCTTTTAAGTATAGGAAATAGACATTTACCCATGTACATTTCTAACATTGTGCATGACCATGTCCAAGAGCCAACCGATTTCAGATATGTATGGTAATTGTATGCTAATGTGAGGAAAACGTTTTCCGCATTTCATGCCAATTGTGGCAGAGGTGGTTTGTGACCTCACCACGCAGAGTAGGGCAATGTTTGACCAGGACAGATTGTAAACGATTTGACTCAGGATACTTCAGTAGGAACAATGGCAGTGTACTATTTGGGTCATATCATAGACAATATACCAACGATCCACTCTAAATTGCTTTTAAGTATAGGAAATAGACATTTACCCATGTACATTTCTAACATTGTGCATGACCATGTCCAAGAGCCAACCGATTGCAGATATGTATGATAATTGTATTTGGGTCATATCATAGACATTTGAGTCACAGTGCTTCAGTAGGTTCACAAAAAGGTTTTGTGCCAGTCGAGTCACACTGCTTCATACTGAATTAGTAATATTTATAACTATGGTTATTCAATATGCTTAGTGGGGTCAAAAAATCACCATTCACACAATCAGATGTTATGATTAGATTATAACAACGTTACAGCTACACAAAATCTTATTAAATGACGTTAAATTAAGTTCCATTCAAGTCTTTTTAGTGTATCTTTCGAAAATATTGTCATGAGTTTATGTACAGGATAAGGTATGGTCACATGATCATTACGCAGTATAATCGTCGAGTTAAACGAGACAATTATACAAGTAATGAACGAGTGGCCATACCTTATCTGTTTTAAAATATGGACTCACAAAGCACTGAAACTGATTTGAGAACATTTTCTGAAGTTCAATATATCGCTATCAGAGCATGAATGTATATTTCATGCCTATCACATGGTACAATTAATTTCAATTTCTCCAAATTTTAAAATCATTCTTTTAAACAGTAAATATATCACACTCCTCACAGCGCTGAGAAATAGACACATCACTGCTATTCTTAAAGTGTAAACATAAACAAACTTGCACTAAGGTCATGTAAGGGGCCGGTCATTTGACTATCAGGGGAGTATTTTTTAGTCAAAAGCAGGTTGAGATATTTTATTGTTTTACGTCTCCTGAGCTAAGATATATTTTTTTTAAAACAATACCACCTCATATTCCAATGACCGGCCCCTAAGTGTGTTCGAGCTATCTTGAGTAGCCCTGGATAAGTCTAAATGGTTCTGAGCAAACACTGAGTATAACATTGTAAATGTGTAAAGCCATTATAATGAACCAATTATTTTGACAAAAAGGCACCTGTGGCAGTGATAGTACCGTCGGTAGTGGAGAGGGTGGGTGGTCGTGATGGTGGCGACACTGTAAGGTAGTGTGTGTGAATATACAAAGCCATTTACTTTATATCAAATTTTGTGTAGGTTCTTCTGGCACATAAAACCTATCTATAATTTGACTGTTCAAGCTAATATTGCCTTAAATGAAGGAATGCCTTCATCTAAATGGGCAGTTTACATGTATGCACTGGAATGATCATGTTTATGATAACATAAAGGCACCACAACCTAGTGACCTCACAAGAATTGGTGTGCACATTTGTACATCAATTTTTATCAAACTTCACAGGGATCCGCTGGAAGCGTCGTGGGCCATGTGGCATTTATTGTCCAGTTAGAACAGTCATTGCTGCCGTATCAAAGGCGTATGTGAATGTATCCTGGTTGTCACTCTTCCACTTTACATTATAATCATATCATTAACACCTGACATTGATAGAGTCGGGAGGTGTTGGTAATGGAACAGCTGAGGACTCGGGAGTGGTAGTTAGACTAAGGATTGGTACTATGTTGTCTAATGTTATCTCTATCGGGCTGTGCACACCATGGATCAAATGTATAACGTCTTAAACTATGTGACTAAAAGGGGCCGAAGGTGCTGGTGCATAATTGACCAGGGATCTGCACACACCCTCAGATGATTTCTTATGACATCAAGTTTGTCCTATTCCATTATCATCATCCAATTTACAATGAGTGGCCTGTTGACCTTACAATCCTCAAGGGACTTTCCACCTCTAGGATCAAAGTGCTTGTCCTTACGTGCTCTATAACAATTAGATACTCATCTCACCAAATTTATTTTGGTTGAGGAATGTAATTTTATTGGAATCTTCATCTCCAATATTTGCAACATGTGGGTCAATCTCCACAAACCACAATTGTCGGCAGATTTAGTGAGTGAAAGGATAAGCCTTTCCCCAAATACAGATTTACCGATCCTTAGCCAAAATGCATTTTCACTGTGATAATTTTTGATTCTGAGATGTTGTCCGTCACATGGCTATTCCGACTTAACCTTATAATCAGAGCAGTGTTTAAGGAAAGGTTTGAAATCAGAGATTTGGACATGTTGTTCGACTGCATTCTGGCATACAAATGGACCTATATCTGCTACCTGGGACTTAAGGACGGTTGGTCTGAATACACATATTCTGAATACACATACACTATTGATACTATTTGGTAGTGTATCCTATTTGGACGAGACGTTCTGCCCAGCTCACATTCACTGTGGTGATGTGACACATTTGAAAAGATACTTCTCACATTGCGCAGTTGCGAAATGATGCTGAGATCTACAAACAAGAACTATATTCTGAAAAGACATGCAACTAATTTTGAATGAAAAGTTACATGGGCTCTTTAGAATTTATTGCCGGAGAACAAGTTCAACCTGAGTCGTGACTTATGTACCAGTTACAGTGCTAGTAAACTTATGGTACCACTTATGTACCAGTTACAGTGCTAGTAAACTTATGGTACCACTTATGTACCAGTTACAGTGCTAGTAAACTTATGGTACCACTTATGTACCAGTTACAGTGCTAGTAAACTTATGGTACCACTTATGTACCAGTTACAGTGCTAGTAAACTTATGGTACCAATTATGTACCAGTTACAGTGCTAGTAAACTTATGGTACCAATTATGTACCAGTTACAGTGCTAGTAAACTTATGGTACCAATTATGTACCAGTTACAGTGCTAGTAAACTTATGGTACCACTTATGTACCAGTTACAGTGCTAGTAAACTTATGGTACCAATTATGTACCAGTTACAGTGCTAGTAAACTTATGGTACCAATTATGTACCAGTTACAGTGCTAGTAAACTTATGGTACCAATTATGTACCAGTTACAGTGCTAGTAAACAAAACAATGTTTAAAATCAATAAATCAAAACAATGTTGAGCTAATTAAAATCGACCTCAGGTGATTAATTGTGGCAGTAATGACCCATGTCACCATCTATCCCAGTTATAATGCCTCTAAATAAAGGCCCTTTATTACCAGTAAAACCTCTCTGTGATCTGGATGATCATGGGAAGGTGTAGTCATTTCCTGTGGGTTGTAAATAGATTTTTTCTGTCGTCAGTTTGGTTTGAACAATTGACACCATTATTGAGTGTTTTTCAACCATGTATAAGATTCTAATTGGCGCATACGCCATTGCATACGGTTATATTTTTAGACCATGTTAAGGTTCCCTTGCACTGTTATCATGCTACCCCTTATAAATCTATTTACTTCAACTGCAAACTGATAAAAAAGCATCTGTCCTTTGGTAAGAAACACTTTGTATTGTACCCATGGCAGCAACCGGATGACGTCGTGGAAGGCATTGTGACATCATGAATTATTAATTAATTAGCTTAGAGTAATTATGAATAATTAATTAGCTTAGAGTAATTATGAATGGGGGCGCAACGTCGCAAGATCAAAAGGGACTTTATAGTTGCCGCCTTGGTCATTCTTATGATGATGCCATATAAGTGCAAAATATAAAAGTTTTGACGTAATTATTTTTCAGAAGTATTTAAAGCCACCAAAACCACGATTTAGAGCTATACATACAGCGAATGAAATGTTTGTTTTTTTCATACAGATTATAAGAATATAAATTTTATTTCTCTGCTTCAAGTTTAGACGATTTTATGAAGAGATTTGTACATCATATCATAGTTATGAAAATGAGGTAAAATTTCCCTGCCAATATATGCGCCAATAGTCAATAAACAATAAACAGTAAAAAAGCTGCAGCAGGAATTTGTAATGCTATATCATAAACAATATTTTGCAAACTTGCCATAACCCCTTAACAAAAAAATGGTGATGACATCAGAGAGTGACGACGTTATCAGCAACAAAACACAAAGCTCTAAAGTGATAATTTCATTGCTAATTGATAAGTGAAATATTTGTTTACTTTGTTGAAATTTTTGGCTTTTTTATGTGGTCTTGTGTGGTTTTTATTTTATTGGTTTCTTTGAGTAATTGAATGGTAAGACTGATCAATATCCCCTTGGACTAGTGTATCTGCTGAAGAATCAGCGTAATAAGTATTTTATCATCTGAAACTGAATCTTTACAAGATTATTGCCCAATTTCAACACAGGAAAAATACCCTTAAAATCTATAGATTAACAAGAAATGTTACACACTCATAATCATCACACTATTATTCACCCAACCATAACGAAATTTGTAAAATTTTGTGATGAATCATCTTTTGATTGTAAAGTCTATATTACACAAGGAAAAGAGCTTGAAAACCTCATTTCATGATTGCTTTAAATGGGGGGGGGGCATGTTTATGTCCTGATTCAAATACAACATGCATGGACTTTGTTTCAGTACAACCAGTCTGTATGCATTTGAATATTATGGTTGGTACTGTAAGAAAAGCGATTTCTTAATGATGATAGGTCATCATCATTTCATATCATTTCAAATATCATTTCAAAGCGATGTTTCTTTCTTTTAAGGAATTTAGGAATTTTATGAGAACCTTTTTTGAAGTAGGTTAAATATTTTCTTTGATTCTAAAACATTACATAAAAATAATTGAGCATTCTTATTAATGGCTGAAAACTGTACATGTACCTTCAGTGAGATAGGCCGATACATGCAGACGCATGAGATGAAGGTGTTGCCCCTACCTGTGCCAGAGAACTTGACTGCATGGAGAGTGGATGGTATTAAGTGTCAGAAAGGCCCTCTCTAGGTCAGGTGATCTTGTAAATTCCACACTGGTACATGTCCGCATGAAGAATGTTTCACAAAAAAACCTTATATTGTTTGGGAAAATGTCGTAGATTGTTTAAGAAATGATGTCCTAGATTTACAGTATCCTGATGATTATCATGGTGACAAACAAGCTAATGAGACCACTGCATTGTAAAACGGTGAAGGCTGTGTGTGGATGCATATTATATGATTCTAGAATAAAGAGTATGGAGGTCGAAACAATTGTTTACACTGAGAGGTGAATGAGGGAAAACCATTAAGGGTCGCCTCACACATTCAACTGTGAAAGCAATCACGTGCCAAGTGGCAGCTATTCGCAGATATCCACCAAAAAGAGATTCACGTTAAAAATGAAATCGTGGTTAAATACGCGTGTATTGGTGTGAAGGTGTGAATGTTGGAACTACAAGCATGTCTTTAATGTTATCATTCCCCATTGCAGACGTGAGCTAAGAGGCTGAAGAGATGAGTTTACCTCGTCTGAAGATTAGCACCTAGACAATCATACATAACAATCAACCACCTTGTAAACAAAACGAAATTCTACTCTGCATTTTCTATTTAGACGGTAACAACAGACCGTGGAAATACCAGGGGCTCACAGGGAACACAGTCAATATTACTCTTTGTGTAAATATTTGTAGGAAGAATCGGGGATACATTTAACATCGATTTCGTATCTCGGCAAATTCTGGGTGATGCTGATGTGTAGAATGAGATACTGTGATATAACTGAGGTTACAGTAAACTAATCTCAATTTTGATACTTAACTGAACATTTTCCTTGGAAGCATGATCTTGGTATATGCTATGTTTATGTCGTGGAAAATGAATGGAAACTTATATACACCTACATGTTGCTGCCTGCCAATTATATAACCATGCTATGGTACTGGGTCCCGGGGACTGGGTCCCGGGGACTGGGTGAGGGGGGTCTGTTGGTTTATATAACCATGCTATGGGACTGGGTCCCGGGGACTGGGTGAGGGCGGTCTGTCGGTTTATATAACCATGCTATGGGACTGGGTCCCAGGGACTGGGTGAGAAAGGTCTGTCAGTTTATATAACCATGCTATGGGACTGGGTCCCGGGGACTGGGTGAGGGGGGTAGGTCAGTTTATATAACCATGCTATGGGACTGGGTCCCGGGGACTGGGTGAGGGGGGTCTGTTGGTTTATATAACCATGCTATGGGACTGGGTCCCGGGGACTGGGTGAGGGCGGTCTGTCGGTTTATATAACCATGCTATGGGACTGGGTCCCGGGGACTGGGTCCTGGGGACTGGGTCCTGAGGACTGGGTGAGGGGGGTCTGTCAGTTTATATAACCATGCTATGGGACTGGGTCCCGGGGACTGGGTGAGGGCGGTCTGTCGGTTTATATAACCATGCTATGGGACTGGGTCCCAGGGACTGGGTGAGAAAGGTCTGTCAGTTTATATAACCATGCTATGGGACTGGGTCCCGGGGACTGGGTGAGGGCGGTCTGTCGGTTTATATAACCATGCTATGGGACTGGGTCCCGGGGACTGGGTCCCGGGGACTGGGTGAGAAAGGTCTGTCAGTTTATATAACCATGCTATGGGACTGGGTCCCAGGGACTGGGTGAGGGCGGTCTGTCAGTTTATATAACCATGCTATGGGACTGGGTCCCGGGGAATGGGTGAGGGGGGTCTGTCGGTTTATATAACCATGCTATGGGACTGGATCCCGGGGACTGGGTGAGGGGGGTCTGTTGGTTTATATAACCATGCTATGGGACTGGGTCCTGGGGACTGGGTGAGGGGGGTCTGTTGGTTTATATAACCATGCTATGGGACTGGGTCCCGGGGACTGGGTGAGGGGGGTCGGTCAGTTTATATAACCATGCTATGGGACTGGGTCCCGGGGACTGGGTCCTGGGGACTGGGTGAGGGCGGTCTGTCAGTTTATATAACCATGCTATGGGACTGGGTCCCGGGGACTAGGTGAGGGGGGTAGGTCGGTTTATATAACCATGCTATGGGACTGGGTCCCGGGGACTGGGTCCCGGGGACTGGGTGAGGGGGGTCTGTTGGTTTATATAACCATGCTATGGGACTGGGTCCCGGGGACTGGGTGAGGGGGGTCTGTCAGCTTATATAACAATGCTATGGGACTGGGTCCCGGGGACTGGGTGCCGGGGACTGGGTGAGGGGGGTCTATCAGTTTATTGCAGCGTTAAAATGATTTTCCAGCTTGCATAAAATGCTGTGCCTCATGGAGCTTGCTTTACTGAGAGCAATCACCTCATGGCACTATGGATTGTGAAGGGATACCCTTGTCTTGTATAACACACTCTATGTTTTATGTGCCACCCACCTCCCCAGGGTTGCTGCTGGTATATATCGCAGCTAGAAATACCAAAGGCTATTTGGAATATAAATGTCCTGTGTATAAAGGCCCTGTCAGAGATGTAACTATTCACATTCTATTTGATGTGAATATCATAATCTAATTGTACTTAGCTGTCTGCTAATAAAATTGACGATAGAGGAACAATTACATACTTTTTTGATTGTGAAAATAATGATAAAAATGACAACATTATTATTGTGTTCCTAGGTTCATACATACAATAAAGGTTCATACATACATACACATATTTTGGGAGTTGATATTATATTATTATAACTATGCAATGTTTGTGTTAGAAATAAAGATGTTAAATATATCTCTTTAACCTTATCCCTGATGTTCAACAACTTTTGTCTTCTTTATTTATTGTGCGGGAAGGCACAATGGAGGACCACCCAGGTGGAAAACTGAATGTCTATGGCCAGCAGGGATTTAAAAAGCTTGTTAGTGGTGAAAATGTATATCAGTGCAAGTTTGAGAGAATATTTACACATATAACTGTTACGAATGAATGGCCCACTGTCAGCTAAGTTCGGAGAAATGAATCCCGTATCTATTCATTAAATTTATCTGGAAGGTGAAAAAAGTATACGTCCTTATGTTGACAGGACCAAATAAAGTTTGTGTGAAAATAATGGTAGAGGTGGTGGGAAAAGACAAGGCCCCTTAGGGTCACAGAAAAAGTGACCTCGTATAGTAAACAGCAAAACGCTCTGAGGTTAATAAAGACATGTAAGGACATGGGTTGTAACGTTAAATGGGAGGACGCGTCTGAGCGATATTCTACGAATTTATTTTGCTGCATACATTATTAATTTTCATATAACACATTTGACAAAAAGTTCAGTAACAGATTTGTTTCTGAAATTCAGATCTTGCGTTTCCAAATTTCAAAAGTTGTGATTGTGATTGTCAATTTCCGGTTCTAGATTGACATGGCCATTTGATTATTGAGATCAGAACCTAGACGATCCATTCTCTTTAGTGTCATGACGTAAGATATCCGGCGACTTCCACAGGGAGGCAATTTAGTTTACACAGTCTTGTCTGTATTCTCGCCTCAGGTCATGTGATATCCATTATATTAGTGGAAATCTGATCAGTGTATTGCCGTGCGAGCAGACGACTTTTTCACATCTATATTTTCATATTCTCCATATTACACAAACCAGACCAGTATAACAATAAGAGTCTGTAATGTTATCGTTGAATTTCCTATTTATATGATGTCTGCAATCTGGATGGGGTCCCGTCATCATAATATGTGCAATTAATAGCAGAATACCCATTATAATATTTGAAGTACAATCAAAATATGTGCTGAGGATAGGTAAAGGGTGTGTTATTGGGTTTATTTAATGGGAATGTTTCTTTAATGGGAAAGTTTCTTTTCCATTAATGGGATTGCATCCGTAATTTACACATCATTATAAGACATTTGCACATCATTATGAGAACCTGAAATCATTACTATAAAAATACGGAAAAGATAAGTGATCTAGCAACGTCTATTTCTGGATTTATGGGCACTAGAAAGTTTATAGTCGTGAAGACCTTGTGAGTTTTGTAATGTTTCCCTTTTATTATTTCCAAATTGCCGCGAACTGCAGGTGTCAGACTGATAAAAACAATTTTATGCGATGAAGCTTTCATGATTATCAGAACATCATTTACAAAGGGTGGAAAAAGCAAATAACATTTGGCCGAATAACTGCCTTATGCTAACGCTGACAAAGTAATAAATCACTAAACTTAAAAATACAAAAGCTGAAGTCCAAGAAGACAAAGGGACAACTCTCAGAGGAGGCAGTGTCAATGACAACCAGGGGAACTGGTGGACGACAATTTCTGCATTTGAAAAAATTCATACTTTTCTTTTTGCCCAATCTTGCCACAAAATATTGTCTTGTAAACTGATCACTTCAAACGTGGCGAGGAAGCCTTACCTTAGTTGATGTGCCGCTCTGCGCTGCAGAATGTTGCAGGTCCTTGCTGTGTCGTATACTGGTAGAATGAGCCGGACTATTATCTACATCCCTGAAGGTAAATGGAAGATGTGATGCTTTCCTTCCACGTCATGCCAACCACAGATCTCTGCCTGAAATACAACCAACGCACTTACACTGCAGTCAAAGATAGCCAACGCCGAGAACAAATGTCCCAGCACAGGAAGCAGTTATGGGTGTTTATGAGTGAGTGGGAGGAGTGTGGCGGCTCCCCTGCAGAAATCCAAGTATTTCCTTAAACAACATGTGGGGTCTAGCTTAAAACACATGTTTTATTTCTTTTCCACCTCCTCCCATAGAAATACATGAACATAACCGTGATATTAAGAATGGCTAAAGAAACAGGGACCGTGGCTGCACATGTTGATGTTTGCAATTGGTGGATTACTTTTAATTGGTCATTATTTATTGATAATTGTTATGCAACAAAGGCCCATCACTGGTTTATCTGTCTTTTACAGGTATCAGTTTACATGAGAAATTGAAACGTGTATACAATCTTGGTATGGTCGGGAATCGAACCCACAACCTTTGGATCACCGGAGAGGAACTTATGCGAATCAGCTTGCGCTCTATCCAAGAATATTAAGTAATCGCGCCATGAGTAAAGTAGAATGGCTACAATATGATTAATGGATATATCGCTTGGAATAATTGCCTCACACTCTTCACTCTCGGAAACAATTTCACATCATTTCATTGTCATCCTAGTTGGGAATAAATCAAATTCTACCAAATGCAAAAACCCCGAAATGTTTTCTTTGAGTAAGCATAATTATTGACTATTTGTCTGTGCTTTACATGTACTTCAGCTCTAGCATGTGCATGGCTCTTCTCAAGGTCATGGTCAATCTCAAGGAAAAAATATAGAATATGAAGGCATGATATGGGATAATATCGACAATGTTATGGCTTTATTCCCTTTTAAGCGACATTGTGCAGCGCCATGGCAACATGGCAACACACAGAACACTGGCACAAAATACACGATTGCCTTAGGTCATATAAAGGACTTTAAGGTCAAATGGGCTTCTTGGAGGAATTTCATAAGAAAGTAGAAGTATCGAAAAATACATAAACGTACATGTAAGACTGATGTTTATGTTTTCGTCAGCCTGCACGTGGTATACATGTGGCACCTGGTGTTATATGGCGCTGCGCCATGTGGTGTAAAAGAGGACAATAATATGCGCAAAGGAACCTCTATAAGCTTAAGTATCTGAGCCAATTACGTTATTTCTTTAAAGAACAATTACCCTATCACATAACGTGAGAATATAACGAGAAAATACCTAACTTTGAAAGGAAAGTCTTTGGTATGTAACCAGCATTAGTTGAAAAGGGCACACAGGCGAATATATTCGTACCCGTTGTGTTCGTCAGTCACCAAACTGTGATAGAACTAAAAACATGACAGCCGGAGTTTGGCAGATATGCCTCAAATTTATAGGGCCTAACACATTATGCAAAAGTAAAAATAAACGAATGAAACAGACATGGGTTGGGGTTAAATAGAGCTAAATTTTAATCGAATGAAAACAAATGTCGTTAGAGAAGCATATACGGGATCGTATAATTATGAAAAAGCCCTCTGTGTAAAATCATTAGGTATCATAAAGAGCACTGTTCGGTGAAGACATGATTTTACAAAATATTGGAATTTATTATATCGTACATGACAATAATTGAGAACCATATATAAAGGCGAAACAATGATAATGAATAGTTTTGCGTTTCATGTGTCAATATGACAGATACCCACGCATGCTTCCCAAGTCCCCGGATTTGCCATTCCCACTTTCTTTAGTTGGTCTTTCTTTCGTGTTTGGGATGTTTTTTAACCAGAAATATCCATGTATCCAAAAGTCCATGTATCCATTGATATTGGTTGGGGACAAACAATGGAATATTATAGGTATTGCATCGAAACTAGTAATACCATGTTGGCGCGAAGCGTTTCTTCCAAGTAGACATTTTACATATTATGGAGTAATGATATCTGAAAAAAAACTCTCAGTCATCTTTTGTTAAGGTGTGAAACGCGAACTCACTGCGGAATGAAGCGCACGAAATAGGAAAACTATGGTGGTTAACAAAGTCTCGCCCTTGTTTGATGCAAACCACAAAACAGTTATCATGAATTACATGCGTTTAGCTATTCATGTAACATGTGAACGGTGGAAAGTATAGTTTGAGCTTCGTTGTGGAATGACAGACATGTATTATCTGAGGCTAGCAGGCTTGGTAAGTGTACTTACCGGTGGCTTTATTAATAATCAGCAAGAGATTTTGTATCACAACCCAAAAGGTGTAGTACGTGATGGCTGCGGCTTGGGCCTCACCTGACCACCGTGTTATGAGTAACCCAGGAAGAGGAACAACGACAATACCATGGTGTTATAGTAACAATCTCATCAGGCAGGCGCCATTACATATACAAGCATTCACATCATCATCATCATCACGTAACTTGTACCACATTGCCAGACATAAATAAAGTCATGTCATATGAATTGACCTGTAAAATGCTATTATTGACCTATTGGGATCACTTAGTAAGGGAATCACATGGAAGTCATTTACAAATGGCTATGCATTTAACCAATAAGGGAAATGTCCAATGGGAGTATATTTACAAGAACTAGAATCACTTACTGAAGATCGCATAACTGTGATTTTGTAGCAGAACAAAACAAGGATCTAAAATTGTGAAACATCAAGAGCTGTGATCTACCACAGCTTAAACCAAAACCTTGTTATTCAAAGCATGTGTTACGATAGAGCACCAGGAGTAAATGAGAGACAGAGAATAGTCACTATCTGGTTAAGGCTAGGATCACATGGACTCTGAATTGTCGTCCAGGATCCCAAGGAAGGATCGCCCTTGTATAGCTCAAATGTCTAAACAAAGCGTTTTCATTACAAACTTTCATATCCGTTGTGGATCGATTTTAATTGCATTTCAAATAATAAATAAAAGTATTTACCCAATATTATCACAAATTATGCTTAGGAAGTCGAGATTTTCTCCACGTCCTTGACCTTAAAAATGCGCAACATGGGGAGAATGTCTTATTTTTGGAGCGAAAACGATTGGAGCGTATTACCTCGCATTGAAATATTAATATATTGTGCAATGATGGATCCCTGAAATGACATAAATATGGAAATTAGGGGACTTAAGTTTTACTTTTACTTCTATGTGGTCTATTAAAATTAAAATTATTATTTAATTATATCGCACAATTCAATTCTATACAGCCTTTGATGACTTCCCATTCAGTGGTGTGAAAATCAGCGTTCACAGTATTGCTCTTCAAGGGCATTTCGTCATTGTTACCACTGCTTTGAGTCATGTCTTCCCTTTTTGACAGAAATGCTTTCACACGAATAATATATTAATAATACCTTTATTTATCATTTAAAATGCAATTAAAATCGATACACTATGTCCGATATTCATTATTTCGAAAATACGAAAGTTCATAATGAAAACGCTTTGTTTGATGCTAAGGTCAAGGACATGGAGAAAATCTCTACCTGCAAAGCTTAAGTTGTGATAATATTGGGTAAATACCTTTATATATCATTTAAATGCAATTAAAATTGATCCGAATATTTCTATGTGTAAGATATATCGCCGTTTGAGGGGAGTTTGTTTCTGGACAGTATGAGCGAGTTTATTTACTTTTCAAGCTGATAAAGTTAATTATTCTTGCCGTAAATTACCGTCCACAGGTTGCCATCGTGTATTAGTAAATTCGGTACTTGATGCAAATATTCTATGGTACTCTGGTAATATCAAAGCATCAAAGCTTGTGACAACATACAGCAAGTGATCATTCAAATACAACTTTATTGAAATGGTGTGGTACAGGAAATAATAGATTAAACTATCGAGATTTATTCTAAATACTTATTAATTTGCTTCTCTAGCATCCATGTTTTTAGCTACTGAAATATGTGTCAAATGAAACAAAATGAAGCAGTGAACCATGTGTTATATGTTGTACAATTCTCTAGCTGACCCACAATATAATGACATGCCTATCCATAAAGCTGAGTGCATGAACCTGCTGATTGATAGATCTATATACGATCTAATAACCTGAAATTATTTTTGGATAGTAAAGTGCTTATGTGTTTAAAGTAAAATAACAATCCAAGAAAATGGGATGCTGAGACTTGGAGTAAGCCCATATTCTAAGATCAAGTCCCTCTCAGTGATAAACAATGATGATTGTATTCAATAAGCATCTGATAAGTAAGGACCCATAGCACAGTTACCAAATCATGACACCTCAGTTACCGAATCTTTAGACATACACTGATCATAGTTACCGAATCTCAAGACAAAACAACATGGCCCAAATCAGAAATTTAAGCCATTATCCTGACTACCTGTTGCATGAAATATTATTATATTGCTTTTATCTCTAACAAGGAACACAGAACAGTGGCACAGTATGTAATATAACCCTCAAAACAAGCTGCTGAGAATTCTCACCCAGTGCAGGGTCTGCCATTTTGATTCGGTAACTGCAGTTACCAAATCCAGTATCCGCCCAGTGAGCTATTGAACATTGAAACAGTACCGTGGCAAATGGAACCTCAAAATGAAGAAATATTTTATGCGTATGAAAACATTGCTGAAAAAAATGGCAATACTGTGAATGCTGAAAATTTACGATTTAATCCTCTTTGTTGAAATTTTGGGTTTTTCAAATCACTGAATGGGAAGATATCAAAGGCTGCATGGAATCTGCTTTAAAGGCTGGGCTTTATAGAATTTAATTGTTTTTTTGTTTCTTTTTCTTTTTTCTTTTGTAGACACCTATAAAAATAATGATTTCATACAAAAATATATAGAATTAAATCATTTTTTGCAGACATAGACAAAGATGAAATCTTCGTATTGGGGTTCGATTTGAGCGATATGCAAATCAGAACATATAGAATTGAATTGTTTTTTGTACACATAGAATATACATGTATAAAAAAGATAATCTAAAATCTTCAGATTGGGGTTTAGTTTGACTGTAGGGCTAAAGATTACCCATTTCGCACCCCTTTTACACTTTCCTCCGTCACATCCCCCTCCTGAATGAATAATGATCTGTCCCTTATGTACAACTAAATATCTGATACCGAAAATGAAATTTCTCGCAAAATAATGTATAAATATATTCTTTTATCTTAATAATAATTCTATGATGTCTGCACGCACATCCGGTTTAGGGACCAATCACGGCAGTCGAGACAAAGGTGGGAGGCAATGGCAATAATTTAGACCAATCAAAGAGCAGCTAATTAAAGGTAACAATGGTTGCACACGATTGGCGCCCACCGTCTCGCCGTCGGTGAGAGAGTTAGGTCGACGGATCCTCCATTTTGTCCCTCCAAATTCACAAAGGGTTTTCAGGGGGCGGAGGTCGGCATCTGACACTGGCACCCACTGGCACAATCGTGAAGAAACGTCATAACCCGGGCTAACTCACCCCCGGGAACTCACCAGACCCATTCATGTGGAGCCAATAGCAGGAAGCAGCGATCATGACGTGTCTACATTTCAGCATCATATAAGATGGCTTTCTCAGAATAAATAACAGAGACAAATTATTAAGAATCATTTGGGACAGCTATGGATAGTCTAGTATTATATATTCAACGCGATACATCAACACAAAATGATGTTTGGTGAAAAGACATCGGGAAAACACTTTTATGTTGCAGATAAAGGTTCCCAATGACCCATACAACGTTTCAAAACTGCCTAATTGTGGCCAATGATCTCCCAGTGCCCTCATCGCAATCTGAACTGCCGGCCAATTTTTTAAACAAGAAAAAGTGGTGCTCCACCTGTAACACGGATGGGAAAACGAGACTGATTAGAAATCAGGAGACCACTCAGCTATCACAGAATTATACACATATCCTTCATTATCAAACTAAAATCCTAGCATGGTAGCTCCCATGCTGGCATAGTTTATTTAATAATTACTTCTTTTTTACTAAAAAAAGAATTTTATGAAATTAAAAGTGTCATATTTAAAATCTGTGGACAATTTTGTGTGGAATTGACCCAAAATTTGTCATGTTCTGACCATTACGAGTAAATTTGTAACCTCAAGGTCACAGCACCAAGGTCAAAGGTCATAGAGGTAAAAAAACCTGATAGTACACATCTACTGTGGATAATAGTCATGCATGCCAAATATGAAGTGCCTGAGGTTTACGGTTGCTGAGATATAGCCTGCACAAAAATACAAAGGTCAAGGTCATTGCATCAAGGTCAATGATAAAAACAAAGAAAAAACTATATAGTGCATTTGTGGTTACTAAAATATTGATGTAAAATAGATATGAAGTGCCTGTATTGCATTTTTTATGAGGCTGACATATTGTATACACAACAATTTTACGTTCAAGGTCACTGAGCCAAGGTCAAAGGTCAAATGACAAAAT
This sequence comes from Amphiduros pacificus, assembly GCA_949316495.1. Classification (NCBI taxonomy): domain Eukaryota; kingdom Metazoa; phylum Annelida; class Polychaeta; order Phyllodocida; family Hesionidae; genus Amphiduros; species Amphiduros pacificus. The sequence continues at coordinate 21,519,903 of OX439000.1, read as the reverse complement.
GAATATGACAAGGCACAGCTATACTCCAGGACGGTCATTCATGCCAAATATGAGCTTCCTGCTATTTACGGTTGCTGAGATATGCTCTGCACAAAATTTGTAACCTCAAGGTCACAGCACCAAGGTCAAAGGTCATAGGGGTCAAAATATCTGACAGTGCACATCTACTGTGAATGGTAGTCATGCATGCCAAATATGAAGCGCCTGCTATTTACGGGTGCTGAGATATAGCCTGCACAAAAATTCAAAGGTCAAGGTCATTGCATCAAGGTCAACGATAAAAACAAAGAAAAAACAGAACAGTGCATATGTTGTCACTAAAATATTACTGTACAATAGATATGAAGTGCCTGTATTGCATTTTTGATGAGGCTGACATATTGTATACACAACTCTTTTACGTTCAAGGTCACTGAGCCAAGGTCAAAGGTCAAATGACAAAATGAATATGACGAGGCACAGCTATACTCCAGGACGGTCATTCATGCCAAATATGAGCTTCCTGCTATTTACGGTTGTTGAGATATGCTCTGCACAAAATTTGAAACCTCAAGGTCACAGCACCAAGGTCAAAGGTCATAGGGGTCAAAACACCTGACAGTGCACATCTACTGTGGATGGTAGTCTTGCATGCTAAATATGAAGCTCCTGCTGTTTACGGTTGCTGAGATACGGCCTGCACAAAGTGTCACGCCCGCCGCCCGCCCGCCCGCCCGCCGCCCGTCCACCCGCCCGCCGCCCGCCGCCCGCCCGCCGCCCGCCCGCCGCCCGCCCGCCAAGGCAACGACAATACCACATCAGCCCTATGGCTGAGTGGTAAAAATTACAAACAAACCAAAAATTAAAATAAACAAAACAAAAATTACAACAAACAAAACAAAAAATCAAAATTACCCCCCCCCCCCAAAAAAAAGAAGAAAAAAATGAAATGGATAAAATGTTCTTTTTTTTCTTTTTAAAAGCAATCTTTGTTCATTTTTTAAAAACATTTAATTTGGTATATGAACAAATTTTCTATCACAACTGGTTGCAAAGATTACGTAAGTTGCCCTAATATCGCTCAGGCGCTAACGCAAATCATTGATCAGACTTTTGCATGTCATTTCTGTTCTAATTGTCCGATTTAGACAAATTTGAACTTAACTTACTGAAAATTCCTTGTTCTTGCGATTGGGAAGCATTTCCAAGCAATTTTAAAGGATAATTTTGTGCATCGATGGGCGATGACGATGTTGTCATTTCGGCGTGATGCCTATTGGCCAAACCGGAAAAATTGTAGATGAGCATTTTATCATCACGCACTTCGTTATCTTTGTTTATAAGTTATAGGAACGGATATTATCGATCAGAATGTGTGTGCTTTGTTTGTATCCCATCCTGCAATACATCTGTCTTGTACATGGTGAGTGAGTCAGTAATTACGTGTGTGCTTTGTTTGTATCCCATCCTGCAATACATCTGTCTTGTACATGGTGAGTGAGTCAGTAATTATGTGTGTGCTTTGTTTGTATCCCATCCTGCAATACATCTGTCTTGTACATGGTGAGTGAGTCAGTAATTATGTGTGTGCTTTGTTTGTATCCCATCCTGCAATACATCTGTCTTGTACATGGTGAGTGAGTCAGTAATTACGTGTGTGCTTTGTTTGTATCCCATCCTGCAATACATCTGTCTTGTACATGGTGAGTGAGTCAGTAATGTGTGTGCTTTGTTTGTATCCCATCCTGCAATACATCTGTCTTGTACATGGTGAGTGAGTCAGTAATTATGTGTGTGCTTTGTTTGTATCCCATCCGGCAATACATCTGTCTTGTCCATGTACATGTATATCCATATTTGTGTGCATGTTTCCTCCTGAATACTTTTGTTCTATATCAGCGTTCATCCCCTTTGTTCGCTTTGTTCTTGTCCTCTTGTTTTTTTTACTGTTGCATATCTGATTTGTACCCTCAAAGCACACAAAAACGAACAAAAACGGACGCGCAAAACTTTGGAAATTGTCCACTCCGTGACTCATCCTCTAAGTCTGTTCGCAACAGTGAGACCGCACCTTTAGAAATGTGGTCTTGTTGATTTGTACGATTCACGAACTACCTCTGCAAGTCAGAACACAGAACACTCAGTTAAAACTTTATTATAATATCCCAAAGGTTCTATATAATCGGCATCTAAAAGATCAAAGACATACTTGTCATACTGCATAAAGACACAATGTAAAACGGTGGGTTGTTTCCATCCATCGCATTAAATACCCACAAAATGAAAACTATAACATCTGTCAAGATATTCACAGTGCTATATCAAGAAGATAACTAATAATTGTCCATTTTGGTTCTCATTTTGTGACTCATTTTGTGATTTATCACAGGATGATGTGAAACTGGGTGAACAGATTGACGGATAATATATTTGTAACATCTGTGATATGATTAGCGACCAGCCTATAGCGCTTTAGTAACTTTTTTCATACTGATCATGATTTCCGCAAACACGTTGACCATAAAATATAGACACCAAACGAAGATGGCCTTCGGCTATAGGTTGCATCTAACTAAAGGAATGACCGATCTAATGTCATTCCAGGTAAGTGAAGGTCGTCCCCTTTTGTCACGGTTAACTGGACAGAGCATCCGTCATGGTCACAGCCATACCCCCTCTATGCCCTTTGGCACTTAATATCAAACTCCTAATCCATTACAATCATTGACAAGACATTCTGCCAAATATAATAGGGAATTTTCTAGTGCATTTGAGGAAGACAACAGCTCCCTTGGAGTCTTCACCGCTTATTATTCTCCCTTCAGGTCCTCTGTATTTCAGTACCTCCCACTGTATAATTCATCTTCACAAGTATGTTCAGTGACCAAATAAATCACATCTCGAATAGAAAGATTTAAATCATAAATGAGGTTTGTCAGCAGAGTATTTCTTCCGTCTAAGTTCGATATTTATATATTTTAGCAAACATTTATAGCAATACTGCAGACAAGCATTTGGTTGATAGAGGTCAGATGTTTCTTTCCCATTGAATACAAAGTTGAATGATTCAAATGTAAAGGAGGAAGTTTGACCTGTATCTTTATTTGGACATTGTAAGCTTTATAGCGTTGTTCTTTGCAGTAAACACACAAAGTTCAGTGCATATGATTGCAGCATTCTCGGAGACAATGGTCGCATACAATGAGCAACAAGTTACAGAGGAGCCGGCGAAATATAGCCAAGGTGAATGTCAATAGTGCATCAAAATGCTGCGCTGTTTGTGTGGAACAATTAAATCCTTCATTTATAAAGTGTTGAGCTACTACAACTGTAAAGGTGATATAATGAAGATAAAATATAAAATATGAGCCATTTTCACCTGGCTGACATATTTATGGTGACAATCGTGCTAATTTAGGTAAATTATTTGTCATAAAGGCGATAGCATCGGTGTGCACAGACGACAATTATGTCTTGAGATGAGTGAACAAAATGCCGGCACCACAGACAGACACGAAGATAACCGCAATGTCGCCAAATCTACCCACACACTCAGGAAATAAGAGGCCGCCATGTTTCCTTAGCGCTCCTCGGAGTGCTCAAATGAGTGTTCCAATGACTAATGATGTATGTCTGTCGCTTGGGTTTCCACAAAATGTATCCAGTGGAGTTTTCCATCAGGAATGACTAATCAATATACAAAAATGAAACTTCGCAAGGTAATTGGTCAATAATCTACCACAAACAAAATTCAAATAGCTCAAATATCATCAGAGATATTGTCAATTGACAAGAGCTGTTTGATATTATTTTCATGTAAAAAATGAATGGGGCTGAAATCCGTGTGGAGTTTGTTCATCTGAATGGGTGTCTCGTACAGCTGTACAGTGACATCATAGTTTGAGGCACAAAACACATACAGAAATTATTAAAACAACTTTTAAATCATGGGAGTGAAACAAATCTCAAAAGATATTTTTCATTGATAAATGTCCACGAGTGACTAGAGTTGTAGGAGACATCCATTCATATCAATCAACTCTCCACGAATGACTTCGAGTAAGTTGGCCACGAGCCAGCCTTGAGCATGCTTATGTTTATGCGCATATATCTAAACGAAGCTTGGTGATAAATTCCTCCAGATTAGGATCAAGTCTTAAGCGAGCTTCACTCCCTTCTAGCACAAAAAACGTTTGATCTTGAATGCATAAAATAGATTCATGAGGGATGGAAATAGGCAAGGTAAAGTCTTGTTATGTGGGGTGGGAGGGAGGTAGGCATCACTCATCGTATCAAAATCAGGGTTTTCATTTGTATTATGTGGGCTAAATAATAGCCTTTATTTCTGTGCTAATGATTAAATAATAGCCTTTATTTCTGTGCTAATGATTATTCGGCGGTATGAGAAAAAAAATGACTTGTTCAAGCTTAATGAGTCACGGGCCGTGGCGCAGTTGGTTAGAGCGCCAGCTTATTAGCACCAGTTCCTCTGTGGTGATCCAAAGGTCATGGGTTCGATCCCCGGCCGTGGCGAGGTTGGATTCATGATACAATTTCACACATGAGCTGAGGCCCGTGCGCGGGTTAGCCCGTTGTCCTTGTAAATCTGTGACCGGGTGGATTGTCATGTCAAAGACCTGCGACATGACAATTCAGTGAGGCAGCACTATACAAGTAGGTCTCATCACGAAATGACTGAATAATGTTGAAAGTGATGTAAAGCCCCAAACAAACAAACAAACAAACAAACAAATCAAGCTTAATGAATATTTCTTGCATTTTTTCATTTGCGGAATATCTCTTCTATCACTATGTGTTAGGCTTTAAGAGATTTGATTCAAGGTTCGACCAACTCAAGCCAGAATGGTACCATTGCTTTCACAGCTTGGCTACAAGTGCCACAAATAATTTTCCCGGTGACAGTACATGCGAATGCACTTACCGCTTTCCTCTATTCAACTTTTTAATCCTTCGCGTCTGTTCCTTACTATAGTGTTTCATCTTCAAGTAAGGTATAACCGCTTATGGCAAAACACGGCATGAAAGTAACCTATATGTGTGAATGGTTTTATTTGATAAGCCGTAAATAAAGACCTACTGTAGCATGCCATAATATCTATTCTTGTCATTAACTATTCAGTGTCTATCCTGAGACTTGTCATTAACTATTCAGTGTCTATGCCGAGACTTGTCATTAACTATTCAGTGTCTATCCTGAGACTTGTTATTAACTATTCAGTGTCTATGCCGAGACTTGTCATTAACTATTCAGTGTCTATCCCGAGACTTGTCATTAACTATTCAGTGTCTATGCCGAGACTTGTCATTAACTATTCAGTGTCTATGCCGAGACTTGTCATTAACTATTCAGTGTCTATCCTGAGACTTGTTATTAACTATTCAGTGTCTATCCTGAGACTTGTTATTAACTATTCAGTGTCTATCCTGAGACTTGTCATTAACTATTCAGTGTCTATGCCGAGACTTGTCATTAACTATTCAGTGTCTATCCTGAGACTTGTTATTAACTATTCAGTGTCTATGCCGAGACTTGTCATTAACTATTCAGTGTCTATCCCGAGACTTGTCATTAACTATTCAGTGTCTATGCCGAGACTTGTCATTAACTATTCAGTGTCTATGCCGAGACTTGTCATTAACTATTCAGTGTCTATCCTGAGACTTGTTATTAACTATTCAGTGTCTATGCCGAGACTTGTCATTAACTATTCAGTGTCTATCCCGAGACTTGTTATTAACTATTCAGTGTCTATCCCGAGACTTGTCATTAACTATTCAGTGTCTATCCCGAGACTTGTCATTAACTATTCAGTGTCTATCCCGAGACTTGTCATTAACTATTCGGTGTCTATCCCGAGACTTGTCATTAACTATTCAGTGTCTATCCTGAGACTTGTCATTAACTATTCAGTGTCTATACCGAGACTTGTCATTAACTATTCAGTGTCTATCCCGAGACTTGTCATTAACTATTCAGTGTCTATCCTGAGACTTGTCACTAACTATTCAGTGTCTATCCCGTGACTCGAAGATAAACGCCGAGAACATCACAACAAATAATTCTTTCCAACCATCTCTGCCAGTACATATACCAGTTAATACATATCTTTATCTTACACATTCTCTGCTTTATCTAAATTGTTTACACTCGTAAAGACAAGAAACAAAGGTGCGCACCACAATGTGGTTCGGGTTATACAGCACACATTCACCTTCAGCAGATTCCCCCCCGTCTCTCTCTCTCTCTCTCTCTCTCTGAATGTACTATACTACACATGTACTATCCATGAAACATCCTGCTGTGACATTTTGTGCAGCTTGCATTACCACCGAACAAGCTCCAGTAATTATAGAGGATTAGTTTCATAGTAATATTTGTTTTACGTGAAATAACCACTTCGGTTTTTCAGGAAAGAATACACTTTTAAAAAATGGGGTTATGAGTCACGAACAAAATCACGAATAAACTTTAAATTGACACTAAATCTACCGCAGTTTGTTTCTTGGGTGCAGAATAAGCTACTAAATAGCCCCTAAGCCACAACGTGTCTGGTGAAGGGGGCTCGAAACGATCTCACTATCAGTCAACTGTGCTATTTGACAAATAGATTCGATTATTTGTAGTAGCCCAACACTAACCCAGCAAAAGGTAAACTATGGCTAAAGCCTGTTGTGAACCGTGGTGGTATCTGCGGGTGTTGTGTTCGACTGAGGCCAGATGTGGGCATATGCCCCGTGAAGGTCACCACATCACTATTGGGGGTGGCGCAAACATATACAAGTTTTCATCTTGATGATTTTATATACGATTTCAGCTCTACTGTTTGGTGAGGTAATTGAATACAAGCATGATCAAACAGGCCTTGTGTAATCCTAAATATTACAATGAGGACTGTTTAATGTTGACCCTATAAGTAACAATGTGTGTCTCTCACATGCTACAATACACATCGAGACACTGACCTCACCGTGCTCCCCACGTAACACGTAATCTAATATATGACCAATTTTCTAGCACTCTCGAAAACCTATGCTCTAGTTATTACCATTGTAGATAAACATAATGATAAGGATGTGCAGTGCTTTTTTAGTACAAAGAATGTCAAGTGTTTAAATAACCACGCTACAAACCTTCATACATTTAAATTAATATGATCATTCACGGATATTTTAAAATAATAATGCTTTAAGACTGATTTTGTCTTTTTAGCCTATTGTTTTATTACCCTATTTGATGGTACTTTGTTTTTGTATAATAATGCATTGCGAATAAACATGATATGCATATTATATAAAGCATCTGTGAATGTTGATAACCAACAAATAAATCAATTACCTTCAATTGCGTTGTCCAGTGTGTTTGCCTAATACACGCAGCACTGATTCCTCAGCTGCTTCCCTCACTTTACCTTGTACAATGATGGAAACCATGCACCAATGCGCTGAGATGTATTGGTGTGTACTACCTATATGTATGATGGCCGGTGTCTCTTCTCTCATCTTTTGGCAGACTCAGGTGTGAGAACCTCGGTCAGCCAACTAGTGGATGCACAATGTCCTCGTCACGGCAGTTGTTTGCACTGTAATGTCAGGAATGGATTGAAGAGTATGGGCATTCAGTAGGAAACTCTGTGAAACCAATACCTGGGGTAGGATAAGTGTTTACATGTTGTCACTATCACATATGTTGTTGCTGTCACAGCCCATAGCATAATGTCTGAAATGGGATAAAGGTGTACCTCTATCTACTGTGACAATAATTGCCTGTAGACTAATGTCTGGTCTGGGATAAAGCTTTAAATGTACATATTGTTATTCATAGATGCTGTCCATAATTGAATGCCTGGTCTTGGATAAAAGTGAACATGTATAACTTTTCACTCTAACAACAGTATTCTGCAGACTTGTGTCTGATCTGAGATTAAACCTTTAATGCAACTATTATAAAAGTCCCAGCTGCTGGTCGACATTGAGTGTGTGAGCACGGATAAAGGCGTATACGAGTCACTGTTTGCCCTTACAGAAGCTGTCGGTAGTCTAATGTCTGTACTGCGATAAAGTACCTATATATCTATTGCAGGTCTTGACACATTTCCAGGTACCGACCTGGAAAATCCAGTTGTCCTGACATATATTTCAAATTTCTCACTTTACTGATTTTGCAATTTATATTTTCATTCTTTTTAAAAAAAGAATTTCTTTTTATTTGTTTAAACACACATTTGTCCTTACTTGCACAGGAGGATTAAAAACACCTCCGGGCAATAGGACAACCGGGCAAGTAATTTATGTCACATTTCCTGTCTCATTCAAGCCTAGGTTTAAGTTTTAAATTTGGGATAAAGACGTGTACATTGTATATTATTAATGGGATCTTAGAATATAAACTAGAGAAGGACGGGGCCATAGAACAAAAGGAATGTTCAGTATAATTTGTATATATATGAAGAATGAAGTAATAGAGATATATATGTGAAGAATGACTACAGCCGGAGAGAACATTTCATCCTTTCCCTCTCCACCTCAAAATCTTATCAATCCAAGTAGATTCTTCAGTAGTTTCTCATTATATGTGAAATTTCCCTGCTTGATTGAAGGTAGTCACAGAAGATAATGTTCACACACACACGCATGCACACACATGCACATCTATCATTAAGAAATGAGAGGAGAACATCCACTCAAATTAAAGTCGGTATGATGAGAGAGTTATAGAATTAACACAAGAACTGGGAGGAGGGGGGAAGCTGAGAGGAGGGAGGAAGCTGGGAGGAGGGAGGAAGCTGGGAGGAGGGGGGAAGCTGGGAGGAGGGGGGAAGCTGGGAGGAGGGAGGAAGCTGGGAGAAGGGGGAAGGTGAGAGGAGGGAGGAAGCTGGGAGAAGGGGGGAAGGTGAGAGGAGGGAGGAAGCTGGGAGGAGGGGGGAAGCTGAGAGGAGGGAGGAAGCTGGGAGGAGGGAGGAAGCTGGGAGGAGGGAGGAAGCTGGGAGGAGGGGGAAGCTGGGAGAAGGGGGGAAGCTGAGAGGAGGGAGGAAGCTGAGAGGAGGGAGGAAGCTGGGAGGAGGGAGGAAGCTGGGAGGAGGGGGGAAGCTGGGAGGAGGGAGGAAGCTGGGAGAAGGGAGGAATCTGAGAGGAGGGAGGAAGCTGGGAGGAGGGAGGAAGCTGGGAGGAGGGGGAAGCTGGGAGGAGGGGGGAAGCTGGGAGGAGGGGGGAAGCTGGGAGGAGGGAGGAAGCTAGGAGGAGGGAGGAAACTGGGAGGAGGGAGGAAGCTGGGAGGAGGGGGGAAGCTGGGAGGAAGCTGGGAGGAGGGAGGAAGCTGGGAGGAGGGAGGAAGCTGGGAGGAGGGGGGAAGCTGGGAGGAGGGAGGAAGCTGGGAGAAGGGAGGAATCTGAGAGGAGGGAGGAAGCTGGGAGGAGGGAGGAAGCTGGGAGGAGGGGGAAGCTGGGAGGAGGGGGGAAGCTGGGAGGAGGGGGGAAGCTGGGAGGAGGGAGGAAGCTAGGAGGAGGGAGGAAACTGGGAGGAGGGAGGAAGCTGGGAGGAGGGGGGAAGCTGGGAGGAAGCTGGGAGGAGGGAGGAAGCTGGGAGGAGGGAGGAAACTGGGAGGAGGGAGGAAGCTGGGAGGAGGGAGGAAGCTGGGAGGAGGGAGGAAGCTGGGAGGAGGGTGGAAGCTGGGAGGAGGGAGGAAGCTGGGAGGAGGGGGAAGCTGGGAGGAGGGGGGAAGCTGGGAGGAGGGGGGAAGCTGGGAGGAGGGAGGAAACTGGGAGGAGGGAGGAAGCTGGGAGGAAGCTGGGAGGAGGGAGGAAGCTGGGAGGAGGGGGGAAGCTGGGAGGAAGCTGGGAGGAGGGAGGAAGCTGGGAGGAGGGAGGAAGCTGGGAGGAGGGAGGAAGCTGGGAGGAGGGAGGAAGCTGGGAGGAAGCTGGGAGGAGGGAGGAAGCTGGGAGGAGGGAGGAAACTGGGAGGAGGGAGGAAGCTGGGAGGAGGGTGGAAGCTGGGAGGGAGGGAGGAAGCTGGGAGGAGGGGGAAGCTGGGAGGAGGGGGGAAGCTGGGAGGAGGGGGGAAGCTGGGAGGAGGGAGGAAGCTAGGAGGAGGGAGGAAACTGGGAGGAGGGAGGAAGCTGGGAGGAGGGAGGAAGCTGGGAGGAGGGGGGAAGCTGGGAGGAAGCTGGGAGGAGGGAGGAAGCTGGGAGGAGGGAGGAAACTGGGAGGAGGGAGGAAGCTGGGAGGAGGGAGGAAGCTGGGAGGAGGGTGGAAGCTGGGAGGAGGGAGGAAGCTGGGAGGAGGGGGAAGCTGGGAGGAGGGGGGAAGCTGGGAGGAGGGGGGAAGCTGGGAGGAGGGAGGAAACTGGGAGGAGGGAGGAAGCTGGGAGGAAGCTGGGAGGAGGGAGGAAGCTGGGAGGAGGGGGGAAGCTGGGAGGAAGCTGGGAGGAGGGAGGAAGCTGGGAGGAGGGAGGAAGCTGGGAGGAGGGAGGAAGCTGGGAGGAGGGAGGAAACTGGGAGGAGGGAGGAAGCTGGGAGGAGGGTGGAAGCTGGGAGGGAGGGAGGAAGCTGGGAGGAGGGAAGAAGCTGGGCGGAGGGAGGAAGCTGGGAGGAGGGAGGAAACTGGGAGGAGGGAGGAAGCTGGGAGGAGGGAAGAAGCTGGGCGGAGGGAGGAAGCTGGGAGGAGGGAGGAAGCTGGGAGGAGAGAGGAAGCTGGGAGGAGGGAGGTAGCTGGGAGGAGGAGGAAGCTGAGGGGAGGGAGGAAGCTGGGAGGAGGGAGGAAGCTGGGAGGAGGGAGGAAGCTTGGAGGAGAGAGGAAGCTGGGAGGAGGGAGGAAGCTGGGAGGAGGGAGGAAGCTGGGAGGAGGGTGGAAGCTGGGAGGAGGGAGGAAGCTGGCACCAGGGATTTTCAGTTCATGTACAGCTGGCTTAAAGCCACAGTCACACTTACACAACGCTGTAGTCTTACAATTCCTCAGAAGTCATCAGATATATGTTATCTGTGGTCGCTAGGTGAGTGTATCAGATCGGCGGGCCATCCTACCCTTGAACGCATGGCTTGGCCGAAACTGCCTTCACATCGTGGCAGTGAAAATATTGAACAGTTTAAAACAGTCGTGTGCCAGTGCCGACATCAGAAGATCAAACCCTGGCAGATCTCACGTAAACGATATCAGACGATTTAACAGATCATGGCAAGTCGTGTAATAGATTGTGTACTGGGGCTTAAACGAGGGATCATAGATGTGTGAATAGGATTATCTGGTCACCCTCAGAAATTTGAAAAATATTTTGTTATTGCAGATGTGATTGTTTCAATCTTTTCCTCAAGGTTCGTGTTTTCAATAATGTTTTCCCCATCAAGTGGTCTCAGCTATATTTCTATTAAAAATGAATAAATAATGGTAATAAATAATGGTCCACCCCTAAGACTTTCAGAATATCGTAATATCTCTTTTGTTCTCTTTTAAAATAATTGGATTTGGTCTTGGGGTAGCCATGCTACAATCTGTTAGAGTGACATTATCTAAACAGTTCGTGTGCATACAGAACCTCATTAATGATGCTACATTAAAAATTGCTCTCTAGCCTAAACTGCAAAAAAGCCAATGGACCGGATCAAATACCCACGAGTCTTGAAAGAATGTTCATATGACAAATGAGAAGTTTCAAAAGCATGGCACACAGCAAATATAATTGCAGTCTTTAAAAAAAGAGATAAAAGTAGTGCCACCAAATACAGGCCAGTTTCCTTGACATCTTTTCCATGTAAGATTTTGGAGCATATAATTGTCAAATATATGATATATCACTGCGAACTTTACAATATCCTGGTAAATTTTCAGCATGGATTCAGATCAGGCCACTCATGTGAAACTCAGTTAATCACAACCTTGCAGGACATGATGGGTAAAATGTTGACATGCTCATTCTTGATTTTAGTAAAGCCTTTGATACAATCTGCCACGAGCAGCTAAATCGCAAGCTTGAACTTTACAGTATCTTGGGGCAGGTCGGTTCATTGATAAAAAACTGCCTTACAAACAGAGGGTAGTTATTGACGATGATGAATCTGAAGTGCCTCAGGGTACAGTACTTGGGCCAATACTGTTTCTATTCTTTATCAACGACATTGGAGAAAAATTGAAATTTACTGCATAGAGTAGTTGAAAGTGATGATGATGCAGTAAAGCTGCAAAACGGCTTCAATACACTGGACCAGTGAATGGTTAAATGAGTAGCAAATGGACTTCAATGCTCATAAATGCTACACCCTGAGCAGCAAGAAAAAAAGCCATAATCTTGATGCAAGGAAATATACTTTAAATGGTCACATCTTGCAACATGTTGAACATCATCCCTACCTTGGAGTTGGCTCCAAACATATATGAAATGGGATGAACATATTAACAACATTGTCTGCAAGGCAAATCAAGTTCTTGATTTTGTAAGAAGGAATTTTAACATGTGCCCAGGAAATATTAAAGATGCTGCCTACAATACCCTGGTGCATCCTCACTTAGAATATGCATCAAGTGTGTGGGACCCTTACCTCAAGAAGGATATAGACTGAATAGAATCAGTGCAAAGACGAGCTGGCAGTAGGAAGAAAAAAACTGTTTTTTTTGTTTTGACGTTTTGAGGTTTTACATCATTTTCAACACTATTTCAGTCATTTCATGATGAGACCTACTTGTAGCAGATATATTGCTGCCTCACTGAATTGTCATGTCGCAGGTCCTTGACATGACAACCCACCCAGTCACAGATTTACAAGGACAATGGGTTAACCCTTTAGGCACCGGCCTCAGCTCATGTGGGAAATTGAATCATGAGTTCAATCCCGGCACGGATCACCACAGAGGAACTGGTGCTAATAAGCTGGCGCTCTAACCAACTGTGCCACTGCCTGTAGCCCTGCCATGCAGAATATGCGGTCCAATGAATAGTTTAAATATAGTTCAGTTCTGGTTCTGGTAAAGTTGTACAGTTCCGGTGTATACCTTTCAATGGGGGGAAAACATGGAGATTGGCAATCGGCCTATACTTGATAATTGCGAGTAGTCATCAACAAAAATACCTGACAATACAACCAGTATATGATTGTCATAAGTGAAATCAAGGCTCATTCATTTCTTATCTAAAGTGTGATAAAAAGTTAAAACGTTTGTTTGTTCACTGATTTTGAATGATTTTGAAATTGGAGAAATTGAAATCTATTACATCATGTCATAGGCGTGGAACATACATTCATGCACAGATATCAATATACTGAACTTCAGATTATGTAATGAAATCTGTTTCAGTGTTTTGTGAGTCCATATTCAAAAAGATAAGATATGGCCATTCATTCATTTCTTGACCTCAAAAATAAATCATGCAGTTTTAACAAGTGCTGATTTAACAAGAAAGTCTTTTATAAAAAAAAGAATGTGTATACAGTTTCCTTTTTGAAAATGATATTTATATTTTCTCATCATTTTGAAGTTGCCGTAAATGTAGAGTACAGTGACTGGCAACTGTCTGAAACTGGCAGTTGAAACTCAGACATTTTTAACACAGTCAAACATATAGCATACCTTTCTTTTATGCATAAAGTTATTAATTTTCATATATTCTACATTTGCAAAAAAATATTCAAATTCTATGTTTATTTATGCAGTTGAGGTGTCTTCCAGTCTGTGAAACTGACAGGCAGGTTTGTGATCTGCAGGGCCCTCAGAAGTACATATCGCTCCAAAATTCTGTGTTATAATACCCACCACTAATTGCAATTGAGCTGAATGTTGTGTCTCACATGTTATCTTGTAATTCCACTGTCTTTCAAAATGTTAAAAGTGTTTATTTGTTTTCACGGCACAAGTGATGTGCCGGAAGCCATGATGACTAAGGTAGTTAATATCACAGGTGGCGAGAGAGTGAAAGTCCCCAGCCCCTCTCTGTCTCAGTATTATATATTAGCTATTAACCTATATAAAAGTAGTGATGGAAGTAGAAGTTGCTGTAAATGTAGACCACACTGACTGGAATTTATTCTATGTTTGAAAGATTTCAATTCTATGTTTATTTATGCAGTTGAGATGTCCGCCAGTCTGGTCTGTGACACTGACAGCCAGGTCTGAGATCTGCAGGCCCCTCAGAAGAACATATAGCTCCAAAATTATGTGTTATAATACCCACCACTAATTGCACTTGAGCTGAATGTTGTGTCTCACATGTCATCTTGTAATTCCACTGTCTTTCAAAATGTTAAATGTGTTTATTTGTTTTCATGCACAAGAGAAAGTCCCAACCACTCTCTTAGCATGCTTAGTATTAACCTATATAAAAGTAAGTGATATCGCCCTGGCTGCCTGTGGTGTAGGTCGAGAGACATGTGTGACCTAGTTCCAAAACCTTAACCCTGTATCTGCCCCCTGAAGTGTTAAAATTCAAAACTGCTATAAATTTGTCACATGTTCACTGTCACAACACTGCAACCAGGGGCGGATCCAGGATTTTTTAAGCTGGGGGAGGGAGGGGGCTCAAATGTGCTAAAGTGAGTGGCTCCAGTCCCATAAAGTAAGGGGCTCCAGTCCCATAAAGTAAGGGGCTCCAGTTCCCAAAACTCCCAAGCCACAGACCCCTCCTGGATCCGCCACTGGCTGCACATGTGGGCTGTGTGACGAAAAGTATGTGCACATTGTTCCTTGATGCCTCCGTTCGCTTATATAACAGTGTGTTATAACACAGACTTTATTATAACATATATTTCTTACAGGTTTAAGACTTGTATACAAAAAATAACAAGCTCACACATTTGCAAGATAAAGTTCAAAACTAAACTGGGTTTTCGAAAAAAGCAAAACAAATGTGAGCGAAAAGTAGCTCTGGGCAAGTCAAAATAGTTCTGAGCAACCACTGATTATAACATTGTAAATACTGCCTTTATTGGTACCATTTTTCAGAAATATGTAAAGCCAAAACAATTACCCAAATATATACTTTGGCATATGGTGCTGCGCCCAATTGCCGTAATGGTCCGAAAGCTGTCCATATCCACAACTTTTGATGGAGATTGGGCATGTGACAGCTTTGGCATGACTATTGACAGTCCCGGGGCCGTCATGGAAATATCCACTGGATAATGGCAGACTTTTCACTTCCGTGACATCTAGCGGTTGACTATTGACGCCGATTGGGCAAGGGGTCCCAAAGTCAGATCAATATCCATCAACTGGTCCCCTATCAATTGAAATTAAGAAAAGGATGGGATACCAGTCTAATAATATCATCTTCACATCAGCGGAAGGTGAAAAAAAGAGCCCTTGTATGAATGAAACAAAGATTTTAATATGTCTTGGCTCTAAAAAATATAGTGTTCTGTCGAAAATGGAAATATTAAAATGTTTTTTTTCAACATTAATATCTCGGCTTATAATACACGTACAGATATGATTTTAATAGGTATGATATCGTGAGAACAAGAAGAAACAATTGTGTATTACAAGCATGTGGCAACTGCTGTACGGCTACATACATGTTTGGTTATGGCCACGGCCTCAGAGGGGGTAAAACAGAATGGCTCCAACGTAAAAGTCGATGGATAGGAGAACTGTCAAATAGTATTTCCGGTTTAATATCTGATGGGTACCAACAAATATCATTTTCATCAATTTGAACTTTGACCCTGGATATTTCTTGACTTAATTGGATATTTGCTGTGACGCCTTTGGGGCGTGACGGCGATTGGGCAAAACATATGGGACCAAATATTGACAAAAAAGACACATGTGGCAGTGATGGAGGGGTTGGGTGGTCGAGATGGTGGTGACACTGTGCGGGAGTGTGCAAGGCGGCCCTTCAAGGCTGTTGAATGATTTCTTGCACAATCTGTACATGCAGTCCAAGCAATGACACTGTGTACACATCACACCTCAACTCTCAAGGCTCTATAATGTATCATAAGCAGAAACGCAAAGTGACAGATCTATTTTCCTGGCTGGAGGCATGGAACGGGTATGAACGGTATGTGATGAACCTGCACGTCTTTCAGCTTTACAACTCTTGTGCATATTGGACTAAGATAATGGAGCACAGCAAGATATTCATGTGGCAGGCCATCTCAGCGATGGACGTCCCGCATTGAGTCAAGCAGGGCGGTACGTCATACCTTAGAGTAATTATATATGGAGGCGCGACAGTCGTTATATGAGTTATGACATCATGGCAAAACATTGTTTCACACAATGAATTCATAATCCTTTGATCCTATCATAGTTGCCGACTTCAGAACAGTTAAAGATTGAATATTTATATTTAAAAAAATGAAATTGACCAAAGATTTGTTGATGTTTAATTACAATCTTTGATATATTTTTTTTCAAACAAAAGGTCAGAATAATTGTTTTTTGAGACTTACAAAAACATTCATTCAAAATGACTGCAACAAAATCTGTTAATTTCTATTTCGAATGATTCAATAAACACTGTTTTGAAATAAGAAATAAGAAAAAATGCTTCTTCCATACCTTATTTTTTTGACACATGTTTTTAAAAAGAATTTCACTCTCCATATTACTTTCAAAACAAAATATTTTTATGATACAGCATTAAAAATTAATGCTGCAGTTTTTTATTGTTTATTTTTTAGTTGATTTTATTTAATGATGGCATAACACTTCATAAGATAAAGTATATTGGTAGGGATATAAATTACATTTTCTGATAGTATTCTTTTCACTTAACAAGTTTCCAATAGATATGAATTTGCAAATCTCTTCATAAAGCTTGGGAGCTGAGAAATAAAATTTAAATCCCCGTAATCTGTAAGAAATAGCAAACATTTCATTCATAATATGTTTAGCTCTAAATCTTGGTTTTGATGACTCAAAATACCCTCCATATCACTGCCACCAAAGGTATAAAAGTATTCAGAAAAATCTGGCTGTGAACTCATTGGTGAGGAATAAATGCTAACTGAAATAGATTCTGTTTTGTTCTGACAACAGTGCTGATTGATCAGTTTATGTTTCTTGACACCTGGTTACAATTTATGACTTGATGTTGGTCAATTCAGATTTGATATTTTTGTGAGCATGGCAAGCATTTATAAGTTGGGTAATTCCAAATTAAGAATGGTATCCAATATATGCAATGACTGCAGAGGTTGTTATTGAATGCCACCTCTGTAATGCATAGTAACTTAAAATAATTCTGAAAAAAAATAATGTCAAAACTTTCATAACTTGTGCCTATATGGTGTCATCATAACAATGCCCAAGGCGGCAACTATGATTTCCCTTTTGATCTTGCAACGTTCATAATTACTCCAAGTTATACAATACTTCAGTTGAAACTGTCACCACAACAATGGATGTACAGCTGTGTCTCATATATAAATGTTAAGATATAATGGGGCTAAATTGATGCTTCACTCCAACTAATTTAGAGTTGTTTATAATAATAATAATAATAATAATAATAATAATAATAATAATAATAATAATAATAATTATAATAATAATAATAATAATAATAATAATAATAATAATAATAATAATAATAATAATAATAATAATAATAATAATAATAATAATAATAATAATAATAATAATAATAATAATAATGATAATAATAATAATAATAATAATAATAATAATAATAATAATAAAATTTATATAGCGCATATACCAGACCAGAGTCTGTTCAAAGCGCTTCATTGAGAACATGTTTCCTGAATAGGAATGTTTTCAACCTGGTCTTAAAAGAGGTGATTGTGGTACTAGTTCTAATATTACTAGGCAAGTCATTCCATAATTTTGGCCCAATATGGGAGAAAGCTCTGTCATCCAGCATTTTTAGGCGCATGTAAGGAACTTCTAGGTATGTTCCATCGTTTGATCTTAAGTCCCTTTCTCCCTGTTTCACCACTAGGAGGTCACGTAAGTAAGAAGGCACCTTACCATTTAGTGCCTTCCGTGTAATGAGTAGAATTTTGAATTTTATTCTTGCATGTACAGACAGCCAATGCAATTCCTTCAACTCTTCAGAGATATGATCAAACTTCTTAATTTTCCCAACAACACTGGCTGCAAAGTACTGTAATTTCTTAATTTCAGAGTTAGGTAGGCCTGCAAGAAGCCCATTTCCATAGTCTAGGGTGGAACTAACAAATGCGTGTATTAGAGTAGTTGCTGTTTTCTCATCTAGACATTGTCTGATGGACGAAACATTTCCAATGTGATAATAGCCTTTCCTGCACATTGCTTTTATGTGCTTTCATGTCCAGCCTAGTGTTATTTTGATTTTATTTGCTACTAGGAAAGTTCTGACTTCATCTATGCATTTTTCTAGTTTCACTATACAGAGTTCTTTATGTTTCTCAGAGTCATTCTCTATAGGTATGTATACTTGTGTGTCGTTTGCATATATATGGTAATTCAGTTCATATTTTTTTAGGATGTCAGATAATGGTGTCATATAGATTGAGAAAAGGATCGGTCCTAGGACTGTTGCTTAATGAACTATTGTGAAGTAGAATACATAATTATATCCTAGGACCGACCCTTGTGGGACCCCTTATTTTATTTGTTTTGTTCCTGATCGGTGACTTGTTTTGTTCCTGATCAGTGACTCCCAACTTTTACACATTGTTCTCTGGATTCAAGCTAAAGGTTTGTCCATGCCAGGGCTTTACCTTGGACTTTACATCTTTTCTCGCGTCTATTAAGCAGAATACGATGGTCAATAGTGTCAAACGCCGCAGATAGATCTAGTAGTAGGAGAATGACGGATCTTTTATTGTCCAATTCAATTAGGATATCATTCTCTACCCTGAGTAGTGCTGTTTCAGAGCTGTGATATTCTTTATATGCAGAATAATGAATGGAAGTGGAATAGTTCATTAAGCTACAGTGAATTGTGAAGTAGAATTGAAGTTATCAAAATATAAGTCAGTCAATGCACACCACATGCGGCAACAATAGGAGGGTCCACAGGCTGCTGCTCACTCGCGGGACACTGACTTCCCAGCTTAAATTTAGTGAAAACTTAGCTGTATGCAATTTCTCCCATGAAACTCAAAATTTGTTCAAATAATTTTAGATTTGCAAATGATGATGACAAGAAGTGTTCTGAGATATCTGTGAAGAAAATATAGTGCTTACTTATGTTTTTACAAATATATGGGGCAGTGAAGTTTGACAAATTTGCACTTTTATGCCTCCATCTTGCCTCCCATGGTACTGAGGCCAGTCCCAACCTTGCTCTCTTCTTTCCAAGATCGCCAAAATGCTATTGCTCTGATCGACCTCATTCCAAGTGCAGTGAAAAGTAGAGTTTCCTGTCTTTACAGGGGTGGGTTGTTGTAAGATTTATTTTAATTATTTCACTTTATACTTTTGTTGTAAATAGTTTGAGCCTGATTTTAATGGGGATTGGAAAATCACATTTCTTACAACAACCTACCATTTGAAAGCATATTTTCTTGTTAACTGGATTTAATTTCATTTTATAAAATGAAAGGAAACCCCTGTTGGCGATTTTGCTTTGAAAACTTCATGCTGCCATCTGTTGCTCAAGGGCTATCTCCATATTTGGGATTTGACTCTAACCCAGCCCCTTGAAAATGTATACAATTGTAAATGACTGACCTAGTTACTGTACAATGAGAGTCTCAGTGCTCCAGATGCCAGGAATCAAAACAACTCAGTTTGCAGTAATCTTTCAAAGTTTGCATGTTTTATGAAATATATAGTCATATTTACCTCACAACAACAAAAATATTCATTGATAACATAAAGTCAACATGTCTAGCATTGATGTATGAGGGAAATTATCAGTACAAAGACGAAATGGAGGTTCAAAGAGAGGACCATTGTCAGTGTTCACACAGTGAGGTAAGTTAATTTTTTTATTTCAATGTTAAATCATACAAAACCTTGAAAGATGAGTTGTGCAGAGCACAAAGTATATATATATATTAAGCATCAGACTTAAATGATATAGATCAGTTTTTCAAAGCCATTTTATGTAATATTATTTATTCATCTATTTACTTATTTATTTATATTATTTTGCAGATGCCAACAGTCTAATGACAGGTTAGCAGTATGCTGACAGTGACATGTACTCATCAAGGCTGTGTCAGACACTGAAAGTTCAACATTGATTGCTCGGTCAACAAAGGCTTCAACATCCACTGACAGGTTGGCAACCAGCTGACAGGTACTAATCAAGATTGTGTGGGATACTGACAATTCAGCATTGTATGCTTGGCCCACAAAGGATTCAACATCCACTGACAGGCTGGCAAGGCAATGTGGGATACTGACAGTTCATTATTGCAAGTTGTGTCAACAAAGCTTTAACATCCATTTGTTGGTAAATCATGTGACAATTTAAATCTTAGTCATGAAATTCTCCAGTCGTGTGGTTTCAGTTTGGGATGGAGAATGATATAAAAATATTTATTTGATTTATTTATTTTTTAAAAGTAATGTCTTATTGTGTGATATATGTTGTTTAAAGATGTAATATAAATAGTGTGAGACTAGCTATACATAAGAAATGTAAAATTCATTTGTGTCAAAGTTTTTAACTTAGATAAATATTTTGTTGTGAAATCCAAATAAATTTACAAAAAATGTTTTTGGTGTCCTTTAATCACATTAAAAAAATATTTAAACTTTATAAGTAGGAAACAAAGATCTTTTAATTGTAAAAAATGAAAACATTTTATATTAACTAGAGGTAAAATTTTAATATTTTTTTTCAAGAATGTATAAATTATATGGATTGAGAAATGACCATGCATATTGATATGGGACTTGAAATAGCTATTTTATGATATGCCTATTAATGATTATATTTATTAAATTTAAAATAAGACATAAAAAGTAAGGCAATATAAAGTTCTTTGAATACAATTAAAAAAAATTCAAGAGACATAAAAGAAAAATTGGAAAAAAATGTGATTTGTTGTATAGTTTGTAGATTTTTACGAAACTTTTGATATGAAATTTACTGTATCAGAAATAATTATAACAGTAAAGCTCTTCTATTCTTTAAGATCTATGGGGGGCTTTAGAATGTGATTCTTTAAAAAAAAAGTTTATGTAATTATCATTATTAGTTATAAAGTTATCTCACTTTTTGTTAAATATTAGGTTATTTTTTCAGTTTTCTGGTACCGTTTCGTAAATTAACTAAGTCCAAACACTTTTTTTCTAAAGTTTGAGGTTCAATTTAAACCAGAAATTAATTCAGAACTTTACTATTCTTAATGAAATATCTTTATCTAGACCAAAAGCTTTAAATAAATGAAATAAAACCCTTTCAACACATGAATTATGAATATACCATCCCTGTAAAAATGGCTATTTTGCTCTTTTTCCTCCCTGTATAAACCAGCGTCCCGAAAAAAGCCTCTATTTAGGGGTGAAAAATGGTCATAACTTGACAACCATTACTCCGATTTTGATAAATGAGACCTTGTTTAAATCGTCTTGTTAAGCTGCATAACATAGGCTATTAAAATCAATATTTCAGTGACTTTGAAAAAATCATGACCTCCCCTAGCAACAATACATAACTATTGACTGTTGCCGTTCTGACCCATGCCACTATCTTTCGCAGTCATAATGTCTAAAAATACAAATCCGTGTGAATTCTGTAATGTTTTTTCTTCAGTTTTTTACCCGATATCAAACATGACAATGTGAAATGGCATTTGGAAGAGTCCAAGTGATGACGTCATGGAAACACGAAGGGAAAAACATCATATGACGTCAGAAGCACCACAACGTTGTTGAGTTTCCAGAAAGTTGCTGTCACTCCGGTGAATAAACTGACCCACTTTCACGTCTTTGCGCGTTAACAATGGCGAAACGATGCTGAGATAAAGAAAAAACAAAGAAATTTTTTCAAACAGGGCTGACATCTTAAGTTGATTTAAATGGTACATAATTCTTTGATTGTTAGTTGCCGGAAGTCGAGTTCTTACAGAGTCGGCACTTAAATTGGATGGGCAGTGCATGGTATTTCTAAAATCAAAGGATTTTAAGTCTATTTTGACAATGGCTTCGGGTATAATTCCCGGGGGGGTACTCTCATAGTCAGCGTTACCGGGGAAGCTGGGCTAAATAGGGTCCTTTTCGCTGATATTTTCCCTAAAACAGGTTAAGATATTTGATCATTTTCCCTAAACCAGGGTACTGTTTTTCAAATTTCTCCCTAAAACAGGGATCATAATCCCCCTTTCCAAATCTCCCCCTTCTGCATCATCCCTAAATGAGGGTATCAAAAATTCAGCTAGTCCTAAATCAGGGTACCAAATTTCAGCTAGTCCTAAATCAGGGTACCAATAATGATAGAATATTTCCCTAATTCAGGCTCTGGGGTTTTCAGTTCCATCCCAGCCTCCGCGGGTTAAAATCATGAGAGTACCCCCCCCCCCCCCCCCCCCCCCCGGGGTATAATTACGAGATGAGCATGTGAATGTCAAGCTTATTTAGCAGGTGCACATCATGTTCATCAAAATATTGATGTAAAACATGCCAGTGTTTGCGCATCAATATCATCCTGAATTACTGAAACACATACAATGAAGCAATTTTAAACTGTGACGTCACACGAAAGTACATCCTTTCAGTTCACAAAAAGAGATGATTGTGGGTTTGAAGTGAGACTTGAGTCCCGCCATCATGCTAACATAGGAAGTGTCATCAGCTCAGGCTTTCCCTCAGGACACATCACACCCGATGAACATCCCACAGAAACCCATCCTGGGAAAGCCTCGTGAATGTTCAATTGTTTGGTAATGTCCCCGGCTTTCAGCTCACTCTATATGCCTGGTGGACTTGAATATCGTAATGTCCTCCGTGTATTCAGAACCCTATGCCGTGGTAGTCTCGTGCCTTAAATGCAGACGATCTGCCGTAGATTTTATAGTTTTTACTCAGTTTATGTAACAATCATTAATGAAAAGCACAAAAATGTCTCGATTTGACAGCCAATCACTGTATATGACCAAATTAGGTAATTTCAAAATAAAATTACTAGCCAATCTGATTGATCAGAATTAATCATTTGAGCATAAACGAATATGATAATAAAACATTAAAATCTTTAAATATGTTGGACTTCTGGACAATTCCACATTTTAAAGAGAAGTATATTTTGTATTAGAATGTTAGACATCAAAAAGATAAAACAAGTTTCTAATCAATCTGATCAGTCTCAACCACAGGCCCAATGCATGTTTATATTTCACTTTTATGTCTGGCTATGCCAATTATTAGTTTCATGTTATTGTATTAGGGTTTATTTCCCGAAAACCAAAATAATTTGCCTTCTTCATATCTGCCAAAGAGCTATACATGTCGCAAATGAAATGTTCTCCTTCTTTCATTGATTACGAAGGTATAAATTTAATTTCTCTGCTCCAAGTTTGGACGATTTTAAAGATTTATACAGCCATATCAAAGTTATGAAAATGAGATAAAAATTGCTGTTACAACCTAAAATACTGAGGAAAACATATGTTTTATTGGGTTTTTTTTCATTCCAGTTGATTTTTAGTTATTCAAGGGTGGGAGAGCTCTGAACCAATCTGTGCAGTAAATCTGAACCAATCTGGACGTTCACAACTGATCTGGGCGCTAAATGACGTCATTCTAGGCGCTCGCAACACATCTGTGCACTAAATCGCAGCCAATCTGAGGGGTATCTGAGCGGTGCCTTGCGGTGAACAATGGCCAGACTAAAATGTTGCTTTCTTTAATCTTTATAAATCAACTATCTTATCTCATACTTGGTGCTTCAAGAGGGTGTTCTGCACCTATGAGATATTCTTTTGCAGATCACCCCTCTGCCGAACTACTTTCGCAGATCACCCCTCTGCCGAACTACTTTCGCAGATCACCCATGTGCCAAACTTCTTTTGCAAATCATCCTTGGTCCAAGTGAGATCCTTCCACCAGAACCAACAAAAGAGATCTGTCAGGCTGAACACTGCATGAACCCATGCTCTTGACTTTATCTCATATTTATCTACCGCAAATGGTTTATATAGCAGACCAGTAAAGAAAAGAACATGTGAGTGCAGTGTTCAGGCTGACAGATCTCTCAAGTTGGTTCTGGTGGAAGGATCTCAATGCCCACCTCTCAATGACGTCATTACATAGTAAAATATATGTTGCAATGACGTCATTGAGTGTGACGTCATTAAAAAGGGGCGTGGCATTGTTTATGTTGTTTGACACACACAACATAGGGCCGCACATGCTGCAATGTTTTCCTCTCTGTTTTGCTTTAAATAGATTGGACATTGCCTTCTTCATATCTGCCAAAGAGCTATACATGTCGCAAATGAAATGTTCTCCTTCTTTCATTGATTACGAAGGTATAAATTTAATTTCTCTGCTCCAAGTTTGGACGATTTTAAAGATTTATACAGCCATATCAAAGTTATGAAAATGAGATAAAAATTGCTGTTACAACCTAAAATACTGA
The DNA here is from genome assembly GCA_949316495.1 of Amphiduros pacificus. Lineage (NCBI taxonomy): Eukaryota > Metazoa > Annelida > Polychaeta > Phyllodocida > Hesionidae > Amphiduros > Amphiduros pacificus. Next base: position 21,495,438 of record OX439000.1, on the reverse strand, counting down.
GGAAAACATATGTTTTATTGGGTTTTTTTTCATTCCAGTTGATTTTTAGTTATTCAAGGGTGGGAGAGCTCTGAACCAATCTGTGCAGTAAATCTGAACCAATCTGGACGTTCACAACTGATCTGGGCGCTAAATGACGTCATTCTAGGCGCTCGCAACACATCTGTGCACTAAATCGCAGCCAATCTGAGGGGTATCTGAGCGGTGCCTTGCGGTGAACAATGGCCAGACTAAAATGTTGCTTTCTTTAATCTTTATAAATCAACTATCTTATCTCATACTTGGTGCTTCAAGAGGGTGTTCTGCACCTATGAGATATTCTTTTGCAGATCACCCCTCTGCCGAACTACTTTCGCAGATCACCCCTCTGCCGAACTACTTTCGCAGATCACCCATGTGCCAAACTTCTTTTGCAAATCATCCTTGGTCCAAGTGAGATCCTTCCACCAGAACCAACAAAAGAGATCTGTCAGGCTGAACACTGCATGAACCCATGCTCTTGACTTTATCTCATATTTATCTACCGCAAATGGTTTATATAGCAGACCAGTAAAGAAAAGAACATGTGAGTGCAGTGTTCAGGCTGACAGATCTCTCAAGTTGGTTCTGGTGGAAGGATCTCAATGCCCACCTCTCAATGACGTCATTACATAGTAAAATATATGTTGCAATGACGTCATTGAGTGTGACGTCATTAAAAAGGGGCGTGGCATTGTTTATGTTGTTTGACACACACAACATAGGGCCGCACATGCTGCAATGTTTTCCTCTCTGTTTTGCTTTAAATAGATTGGACATTGCCTTCTTCATATCTGCCAAAGAGCTATACATGTCGCAAATGAAATGTTCTCCTTCTTTCATTGATTACGAAGGTATAAATTTAATTTCTCTGCTCCAAGTTTGGACGATTTTAAAGATTTATACAGCCATATCAAAGTTATGAAAATGAGATAAAAATTGCTGTTACAACCTAAAATACTGAGGAAAACATATGTTTTATTGGGTTTTTTTTCATTCCAGTTGATTTTTAGTTATTCAAGGGTGGGAGAGCTCTGAACCAATCTGTGCAGTAAATCTGAACCAATCTGGACGTTCACAACTGATCTGGGCGCTAAATGACGTCATTCTAGGCGCTCGCAACACATCTGTGCACTAAATCGCAGCCAATCTGAGGGGTATCTGAGCGGTGCCTTGCGGTGAACAATGGCCAGACTAAAATGTTGCTTTCTTTAATCTTTATAAATCAACTATCTTATCTCATACTTGGTGCTTCAAGAGGGTGTTCTGCACCTATGAGATATTCTTTTGCAGATCACCCCTCTGCCGAACTACTTTCGCAGATCACCCCTCTGCCGAACTACTTTCGCAGATCACCCATGTGCCAAACTTCTTTTGCAAATCATCCTTGGTCCAAGTGAGATCCTTCCACCAGAACCAACAAAAGAGATCTGTCAGGCTGAACACTGCATGAACCCATGCTCTTGACTTTATCTCATATTTATCTACCGCAAATGGTTTATATAGCAGACCAGTAAAGAAAAGAACATGTGAGTGCAGTGTTCAGGCTGACAGATCTCTCAAGTTGGTTCTGGTGGAAGGATCTCAATGCCCACCTCTCAATGACGTCATTACATAGTAAAATATATGTTGCAATGACGTCATTGAGTGTGACGTCATTAAAAAGGGGCGTGGCATTGTTTATGTTGTTTGACACACACAACATAGGGCCGCACATGCTGCAATGTTTTCCTCTCTGTTTTGCTTTAAATAGATTGGACATTGCCTTCTTCATATCTGCCAAAGAGCTATACATGTCGCAAATGAAATGTTCTCCTTCTTTCATTGATTACGAAGGTATAAATTTAATTTCTCTGCTCCAAGTTTGGACGATTTTAAAGATTTATACAGCCATATCAAAGTTATGAAAATGAGATAAAAATTGCTGTTACAACCTAAAATACTGAGGAAAACATATGTTTTATTGGGTTTTTTTTCATTCCAGTTGATTTTTAGTTATTCAAGGGTGGGAGAGCTCTGAACCAATCTGTGCAGTAAATCTGAACCAATCTGGACGTTCACAACTGATCTGGGCGCTAAATGACGTCATTCTAGGCGCTCGCAACACATCTGTGCACTAAATCGCAGCCAATCTGAGGGGTATCTGAGCGGTGCCTTGCGGTGAACAATGGCCAGACTAAAATGTTGCTTTCTTTAATCTTTATAAATCAACTATCTTATCTCATACTTGGTGCTTCAAGAGGGTGTTCTGCACCTATGAGATATTCTTTTGCAGATCACCCCTCTGCCGAACTACTTTCGCAGATCACCCCTCTGCCGAACTACTTTCGCAGATCACCCATGTGCCAAACTTCTTTTGCAAATCATCCTTGGTCCAAGTGAGATCCTTCCACCAGAACCAACAAAAGAGATCTGTCAGGCTGAACACTGCATGAACCCATGCTCTTGACTTTATCTCATATTTATCTACCGCAAATGGTTTATATAGCAGACCAGTAAAGAAAAGAACATGTGAGTGCAGTGTTCAGGCTGACAGATCTCTCAAGTTGGTTCTGGTGGAAGGATCTCAATGCCCACCTCTCAATGACGTCATTACATAGTAAAATATATGTTGCAATGACGTCATTGAGTGTGACGTCATTAAAATGGGGCGTGGCATTGTTTATGTTGTTTGACACACACAACATAGGTCCACACATGCTGCAATGTTTTCCTCTCTGTTTTGCTTTAAATAGATTGGACATCAAACCAAAACCTTTATCTCATACCTATCTGTAGGAGTAAAGTATGAGATAAAGTCAAGAACATAGGTTCGTGCAGTGTTCAGGCTGACAGATCTCTTACGTTGGTTTTGGTGGAAGGATCTCACAATATAGAGTGGCACTATGCCCACCTCTCAATGGCGTCATAACATAATAAATTATATGTTGTAATGACGTCATTGAGTGTGACGTCATTAAAAAGGGGGCGTGGCATTGTTTATGTTGTTTGACACACACAACATAGGGCCGCACATGCTGCAATGTTTTCCTCTCTGTTTTGCTTTAAATAGATTGGACATCAAACCAAAACCTTTATCTCATACCTATCTGTAAGAGTAAAGTATGAGATAAAGTCAAGAACATAGGTTCGTGCAGTGTTCAGGCTGACAGATCTCTCTCGTTGGTTCTGGTGGAACTCTCATGTTCTTGCCTTAATATCCATTTTTTAAAAACAATAACATGCTCATCAGTTACATAAAATTTTAACAAAGGAATGTGGCCCAGTTTAAGATTGCATAACAAGGGGTAATTCCTGACTTGGGAGCACAAATATTACCGTAAAACGTTATAAATTTATCATAAAATTTACACTATTATTAACAAGACATTGTTATACGCTCAACTGTAACGAAATTTGTTAAATTTTGTGATGATTTTAATGTGATTTTGATGCTTTTTATGAGATACAAGTGCCTTCGGCTGGGAAGTGATGCTGTCCCTCACTGTTGTAGCTATCCCTCACCTGTGCAGCTGTCTCTCAATTGTGCAGCTATCACTCACCTACGCAGCCATCCCTCACCTATACAGCTATCTCTTACATGTTCAGCTGTCTCTCACTTGTGCAACTACCACGTGTGCAGCTGTCATTCAGTTGTGCAGTTGTCTCTCACTATTGTAACTATCTCTCACCATGTGCAGCTATCTTTCACCATGTGCAGCTATCTCTCCCCATGTGCAGCTATCTCTCCCCATGTGCAGCTATCTCTCACCATGTGCAGCTATCTCTCACCATGTGCAGCTGTCTCTCACTTGTGCAACTACCATGTGTGCAGCTGTCATTCAGTTGTGCAGTTGTCTCTCACTGTTGTAACTATCTCTCACCATGTACAGCTATCTCTCACCATGTGCAGCTATCTCTCCCCATGTGCAGCTATCTCTCACCATGTGCAGCTATCTCTCACCATGTGCAGCTGTCTCACTTGTGCAACTACCATGTGTGCAGCTGTCATTCAGTTGTGCAGTTGTCTCTCACTGTTGTAACTATCTCTCCCCATGTGCAGCTATCTCTCCCCATGTGCAGCTATCTCTCCCCATGTGCAGCTATCTCTCACCATGTGCAGCTATCTCTCCCCATGTGCAGCTATCTCTCACCATGTGCAGCTGTCTCTCCCACAGCTATCTCTTATTTATGCAGCTATCTCTTATTTATGCAGTTATCTCTTATTTATGCAGTTATCTCTTATTTATGCAGCTATCTCTTATTTATGCAGCTATCTCTTATTTATGCAGCTATCTCTTGCTGTTGTAGCAGTCTATCACTTGCTATCTCTCACTTGTGCAGCTATCTCTGCATTTCACCCATATAGACCCCTTTGTACAAAACCTAGCAGGGCCTCAATAAGTAGGTCAATAAATAGGTCAATTTACCGATGGTTGAAAACAAAGCTCTAATACAGAAATAAAGGCAATTTGTGAGTAAAATTTCACATCTAATATGATTCTGTCAAAAAATAAGTGATAATTGTGCCATTCATAATATGCTAAAAGCGCAACCCTTCACATAAACTTGCAAAACAAAAGTGAAGTGGAGATTAGTTTAGCGTCACTTCCACCAGAGGGCAGGCAACTTGGTGACAGAACAGCAAGATCACACACTCTTATGAGTGGCGACTTTTATCGCGGCCAATACCTCATATAGCAACTTTTTTTTTTTTTTTTCAAATCTTGTCACCCTTCCTCTCTGATCACGTTCATGCTTTTTTTATATATGTATGTAATAAAAAAGTCCTTATATAACAGAACTGCCCAGATTGGTTCAGAATTGGTTCAGAACAATGGTATGACGTCATTATCGGTTTTAACCAAAAATGCTTGCCATTATGCCCAAAGACATCGTCAAAATAGACTTGAAATCCTTTGATTTTAGAAATACCATGCACTGCCCATCAAATTTAAGTCCCGACTCTGTAAGAACTCGACTTCCGGCAACTAACAATCAAAGAATTATGTACTGTTTAAATCAACTTAAGATGTCAACTTAAGATGTCAGTCAATTTCTTTGTTATTTCTTCATCTCGGCATCGTTTCGCCATTGTTTACGAGTTTGCGCAAAGACGTGAAAGTGGGTCAGTTTATTCACGGGAGTGACAGCAACAGTCTGGAAGCTCCACAACGTTGTCATCACTTGGACTCTCCTAAATGCCATTTCTCGTTATCAAGTTTGATATCAGGTAAAAAACTGGAGAAAAAAACACTACAGAATGCACACGGATTTGCATTTTTAGACATTATGACTGGGAAAGATAGTGGCATGGGTCAGAATTGCAACAGTCAATCGCCGGAGGTCGAGTTTATTTACTGGGGAAACTTTAATATGATGGGCAGTGCGTGGTGTTTCGAATCAGTGGATTTCAAGTCTATTTTGCCAATATCTTTGGGTATAGAATTTATTTGGAAAGTCTTGAAGAATGACTTTATTTTGGCTACCTCTGACTCCCTTTATTTGAGGCTTTATTTACTGGTGAATTTTGGTTTACTGATATGTTTACTGCCATTTGTTACTTACACAAATAGCTCATGCCACAGAAAAGACATTTTAATGATTCAGTTTAAAAGCATTTTAAACCACATATGTCTTAGATCCAAAAAAAAACTATTGTTGGCATGTCAATCAGTTATGAATCAGAGAGGCTCTGTAAACCCGCCATGACCCCTTAACTGCAAATAGAAATTTTACTTTAGTAGTTCTGATAAAGAATTTTCCTGGAAATGTGATAAATATTTCATTTATCTTTATATATTTCAGGATTGAAGCAAGAGAAGGCACAGGATATTGTGTAAATTGGAGGACATATAAACTTGCCAGCACCTTGGAGTAATAATTATTATTATCATTATTACTCCAAGCCAGCACAAATAGGAAGTATCAACCTGTCATCACAGAGACCATGTCACAAAAATGATATCCCAACTCGCAACTTTCAATGATACATTATTACTCATCATATTTCCCCTAAATAAATTTCAGTGCCATTTGAAAGTAGATTACCGAGCTTTACTAGGCCTCTTCAATATATATAATTATACTGAGCCCGATGCAAAGGAGAGTAAACGTAGATGAGTCTTGCTAAAATTCAAATCATACATTGACCACTTTGTCAACAAACTTTGTTTAGCTGACCAGTGATCTTTTACAAAAACCTGCTTAGAAAAGGTTTGCTAACAATGAGGCACCTTTATGTTGGGACATTGAGGTGATTTACAGAGGCATGTTTGTCCCTTAATATTTGTCTATTAGTACAGGCCTAATTAATAGCCTCACAAAAGACAATAACCATGGTATGTGTATTTTGGTTGATTTCAGCCAGATAGATTGCTTGTATGTGTGTGTGTGTGTGTGTGTGTGTGTGTATGTGTGTGTGTGTATGTGTGTGTATGTATGTGTGTGTATGTATGTATGTATGTATGTATGTGTTTATGTATGTATGTATGTATGTATGTGTGTATGCATGCATGTATGTATGTGTTTATGTGTGTATGTATGTATGTATGTATACGTATATATGTATGTATGTGTGTATGTATGTATGTATGTATGTATGTATGTATGTATGTATGTATGTATGTATGTATGTATGTATGTATGTATGTATGTATGTATGTATGTATGTATGTATGTGTTTATGTGTGTATGTATGTATGTGTGTGTGTATGTATGTATTTTATTCAATTGCGTGATGGAGAAAGAGACATGACTTTCATGTTATAGGTGTACAGAACTCAATGTAAACGAAACATTGTCTTATAAAAATATAAAAATCATGGACAAAATATACACGATAAGTGAAGGAATGTCGCAGATAAACGAGGTCCTGTGTATGGTACAACAAAACCGAAAGGTCAGAATCATCTGCCTATTTCATTTGAAGTCTCGTTATCGCTGGGACGTGAACGTGTGAGATGTACATACGATGCTCATATCAAAGGTGTTCATGGGGTCTGGCATATTTGGATGACAGTTGGATGTGATAGAAGAATGGATGACCTTTTCCTTGGGGGAGGGTGTAAATGTTTGGGTTCACACTGGCGTTCTAATTGGTGGCTAGACCAACCTGGCATTCACCACGTTATTGTCTGACAGATATAGATTTGTTATAACGTGAAGTGCATTTGTGCGTTTTTCACGGAGCAACTGACCCATGTGTAGTTCACACCTGCAACAGAGAACCATATGACCTCCATAAAAAGAGTCAGTGTTTCCAAAATACACACAAAAAAACTAAACAAATTGATAACAAGAAATTTATTTCTAAAAAGAAGAATTTGTATACAGTTTCCCTTTTGAAAATGGTATTTATATTTTCTCATCATTTTGAAGTTGCCGTAAATAATGGACGTCATTGACTAGCACGTGCAGTGAGCTACACGTAAACAACACGCACACGCTGCAAACCCGCCCGAAAGATGACGAGAGGATGTGTTTAATGCATCATCTACACAAATAACTGGCGTATACACATCAGCTCTCGTCGTCTCTGATCAATATAGTATACAGTATGTGATAATGTAGTCTATATTTATTACTGCTCTAAGAGCTGTATACAAAAAATAAACGTTTAGCTTCAGCATCTGAGTTCGACCTCTCTTGGATGCATCTGCCTAATTTGCGCATCACTATCAGTGCAAACAAACATAAATAATCACAGGAGACAATAATATTCCAACTTCAATTGATTTGACTTTACTAAAAGTCATTTTTATAGATGGATCTTTATAACTGGAAATATATTTTTGGAATGTCATGACAAAATCAAAATGTCAAATAATGATATTAGTCAAGTTGAAATGCAGCTATATTTCCCACGGTGTAACGCTTTTGTCACATTTAATTTGGTGAATAGAGAAGTTGATAGATTGGGCGACAATATTACTTGAAATTGTGGGAAAAGCACCATGTGGTCAATATGTGCCTTATGGTTAGGTTCTCAATACATGCGCTGAATCAAAACCTCAAGTTATATAGTTCAAAGCCAGATCAAAGCCAGGCGATTCCAAACACATGTCTTAAAACCCCATGCACTAGCTCAAAATGCTACCACCTCGAGAGGCTTGGGGTCATAATATAACTCGAAGAGAAGGTTACAATGTCGAGAATCAGTTAAATGTTGCTACTATAGAAATATTGAATCCGTCAAATGAAAATGAAGGCAGACAGAAAACGTAGAAATGGTTGCAGGAGGTGACTTGGTGGAAGGCCAGGGCCAATAGCCAAGATTGAGGGGCAGGTGACTGAAAGAGAGAGACGATCACCTCAACACGGAGCAGCCCACATAACATTCTGACAGAGAACGAACGCCTGTTGCCATACCTCACATCTTAGGCTTAACGGATGACCTCGCATGCATTTTTTTCCGATTTAGTATTGTCACAAAGAGGTTAACTTGTAACTTCTCTTAGATATCTGGAGTTTTATCAACAGAGGTTAAATGATCTTAGCAATGATTTCAATTTGAGTAGGGTCGTTTATTTGTTTGTTTGTTTGTTTGGGGTTTTACATCGCTTTCAAAATTATTTCAGTCATTTCGTGATGAGACCTTCCTCGTAGCAGATATAGTGCTGCCTCACTGAATTGTCATGTCGCAGGTCCTTGACATGACAACCCACCCGGTCACAGATTTACAAGGACAACGGATTAACCCTTTGGCACGGGCCTCGGCTCATATGGGAAATTGTATCACGAGTTCAATCTCGGCATGGCCGGGAATCGAACCCATGACATTTGGATCACCACAGAGAAACTGGTGCTAATAAGCTGGCGCTCTAACCAACTGCGCCACGGCCCGTGGCCTGAGTAGGGTCGTAGGACTTTGTTGAGGTGGTCGCCAGTTGCAACCAAAGGACACCCACCATCAACACCATACATTGCCTTAATATACATTATGAGGCATAATATTCTCCTTCTTCCAAAGAGGATTATGCTATATATATCTTTGCAAGATGTTCAGTTGGATTTCTTTACAACAATATCTTAATAGCATCTGCAATGTAACAAATATTTAACAGTTATATTGTCAATCTTTTTGTTTGAGGAAGGTTTTAAACAATTTGTGAAGAGGTCTAAGACATGTTTGAATTCGCGAAGTTTTGAAGAAAACAAAACGTTTATGGTAACAAGGCAGAGAGATACCTTGTAGTTAATGCACTACATTTCTTGCTAGTTGTCGCCTCTCATTATACCTCTGCAGTGATTTGTCACAAAATAGGAACAACCTGATGTGAGTCCTCCCAGCTAACTATAATTTCTAAATCTGAATATTTTGTAATATCGTGTGGCATAGAACTTCATTGAAAGTAAAGCATTTTAATGCATTACTGTAGTTACAAATATTATAGACACACTGGTGACACACTTCTGATTTGCATGTAGCATAGAAGGAAACCACATGTACAAGCTCACATTTACACATTTGACTCTATCAATCTAAATCAATATTTTGTCAATCTGATCAATGAACAAAATAAAATATGATGATGCACATATTCAATTTCTTACTTGAACTGCATGTGCCATTTCTTTCACTTTATACGTTTCATTCTATTCATTTCATTTCTAAAACCAAGATAGAGGATTATGTCATTAGATGTGGTTGAAGTATTTAAAACACAAATCAAAAGCCTTATAACATTTCCTTCTAATTGCTTCATAAGTGATAAGTACTTAATGTACAAATAGCTGGCACCGTCACCCCCGCATTGCTTTTCTACATAACATTAAAATTCCCCTTAAGCTATGCACTGAGAAGTCAGCACAGCTAAAAACAAAAATGTTTTCATAAATTCCCATTGAGAAGTGAAAAGAAGTGCCATATTTTTCAAAATTAAAAACTATTTTGCTAAATACTTTAAAAAAACAGGCTGCAGGTTTAAAAACGATTTTGCCCATAGTCGGCTTTGTGAAATCACAATTTTATGTGAAAAGATTCTGAAAAAATCTAATATCACAATTTGTGCAAATAGTTTTTAGCCTCTGGTTTTTGCAACATTATTATATTCATCGTTTATACAAATATCTTTTACCAATGATATCAAACTTTTATCATAAAATGTTAAGGATGGTATGGGTTTTCATATTTAAAAAAGTAGATATATATATATATATATATATATATATATATATATATATATATATATATATATATATATATATATATATATAAAAGCAAACAATATTTAAAATTCACTGGATTCTTCTGGAACCTCATCCCCCAAGGATAATTGGACATTTATCAATCCTGTATTCAAATTGATTTATTGCCATAAATGATGATGATTTTTTTCTAAAGACAGCAGACATTTAGCTATTCCAACATGTTCATTTGGTTTAGAAAAATTATGCGTTTGGGTATATTCCCACCAGCATCTGTGCTTAATTTAGATCCAATTACAGAGTGTGTGAGCGCACCAGGATGTGGTACCACTCAGATATAAACCTTTTCACCGCATATGAACGAGGTATCCACAAAAACACCATCATTATGACATTATCCCAGCCAATAAGAAAATATTAATATATGCTGTTTATCATCCTGATCATCACATTATTCACGTAGAACTGATTTTAAGAGACTGTAAAGCCTAAAAGGACATTGGACCCAGATCCTTTCTGTAAAACAGCTCGTGAATTAACATTGTATTATTTTTCTTCACTATGCCATATTATCCACAAAAAGAATTACAAAGATAATTTCTAAATATACCTTGCCTTTGTGTTGTTCACTATACGTTGTCTTGCTGCAGGAGAATTGTGGCGATATCAGCTTGAAATCAGAGATATCAGCCTTCTTATTGTATATTGTTCCCACACATCGCGGTGCCAAGTAGCCGGTGCTTATTATGCCATGCGTGGGACCCTGGCGGTGCCATACACACCAACTCTCAATACATTAGCCTAACAACTGGTTTTGATTTGCGTGTCTGTGCTAGGATAAAGCAGGGGGCGGCAAACTATCTCATTCCTCACAGACAGTCTGCACCCCACCCTCAGGCCGCCTTGCTTTGATGCCGCCATCTTGACACCAGGCTATTTCACATGTCTTCTGACCCTTACCTCTCAGTTACTTCAATAAATATTTGTCAAGCAAAATAATATTCATGATTGGAAGCTGGTGAGCAGCACCACTCATCATTGATCAAGTCTAGTGCCTGACAGACGTCCCTAGTCTACATGAGATATATATGATATAAAAGCTGCTCAACATGTACATTTTTATAACGAATTTTCATATTGAGGGTATTCTTTCTCACAAAATGTACACACACAGACAGATATATATATATATATATATATATATATATATATATATATATATATATATATATATATATATATATATATATATATATATATATATATATATATATATATATATATATATTATCTTATCTTATCTTATCTTATCTTATCTATATATATATATATATATATATATATATATATATATATATAATATCCCTTGCATGTTTCATAATGAATTCTTTACAAATGCATAATTCTTGTCAAATGCATAATTCTTGTCATCCATATTTTGAGTATTTACATTTGTATGTACATATATTTTTCATTTTAATAGGAAGCATATTTAAAAACTGCGTGTGTGATATTTTTCACGGTTTGAAATTCGCGCCTTCACACCTGGGGCACACCCACTGATATTACATGTGTAAGCCGTCAGTTCCCTCCTCCCTGGTCGGGCACCTGCAAGAAGGAAAGGGTACTGACATCCGTACTAACTCGTAGTAAGATTGCTTACTCAACCTCTTGCTTGGATCCATATTTCATATATTCTGCCTAGCATCGGAAGTATTTGTTCAATGTTCTCACAACCTCTGTCATTATTGCACTATTTTGGCGTCGTTGGAAATCTGGAATGCCATGTCCAGTTTTGCATGCGAGTCACGCCCACCAAATTATGCCATATAATCAGCCTGATCCATATAAGCCACGAATCAATAAGAACCTGTATGAACATTACTTTATTTATTCTGTCACAAATCAGTTCTCAGACAGATTTTTATGAACAGTCACAACTTGCAGTCAAACCTGTGCACACCTTTTTTTCGTTGGAAGCAGGGAGTGAAATAATATAGAAGTCCTGTTTTGGTACATATCAATACAAACATCCTTGAAGTTATAACCATTCACCACTTCTGAATACATACCTGCAAGCATCACTTATTCTGGTATAAGGTCCATCATATTGTTAGATCATTATTCCAAAGTAATAATATTTAAGATCTTCAAAGCATTAAGTAGTCAACATTATGTGACAGATGTTGCGATGTGAATCATCAACTTACGTATGAATAGTATCACGTATGAACAGTAACAGCCCCTATTCATGTAGCACACACACACACACACATACACACACACACTGGCATAATTGACTCATAAAATAGAAAATAAAGAAAAGAAAACGACTTGTATTATGACAGAGATAAATAACCATATTCCACAAATGTATTAGAGAAGTAAAATAAAATGGGATGACATGATTTACCACTCGTTCCACTTTTATGGATTTAACCTTATTCGATGGTATATATTTATGAGAAAAATAACTTCTGATAATATGTGTATCGTACATTGGAGTAATTATGAATGGAGGTACTCTCCATAGCAGAGCCAGGATTTATACCTAGCTCTGCAATAATTGACCATGATCAGTTAGTACTGAGAGGTCACGCCCATAACAAGATCTTTTATAAGCCAATCGGCACCAAGTAAAAAAAATTGTCACATGTAATAACACAGCCAATCAGTATCCTTGTTTTGGTAAGAAAGTGAATACAACAACAAATACATGTGCAAGTATAACTCAGTAAACTGGTGTCAGTGTTTTGGATGTGTGTGAAGTTTGTTACTAATTCACTTTTCACAGTTCATTATTCAGATTTTTTTCAAAGTCAATAGATGAGGTTGTCAACATGATACATTTGCAATATTGTTTTCAAAATGTCACTGGGATGTATTTTGTGGCACTGTGAAAAGTGAACTGTGAAAAGTGAATATAAGTAACAAACTTCACAAATGTTTGTTTGGGCAGAAAGTGAGTGCACCTGATGTGTGTACGAGTATAAGCCAATTGGGCGGGCATTGTGAGTGCACATGTGCAAAGACCACCAATTGCCAACCTATCTGTGGATTATGCAATTGACCTTGCGGAATAGATTGAAACAGTGTCATGCCTATTACGGCAGAGGTAGTATATGACTCTACCTCGCCATGCAGAGTACAACTATGATGGCCCTTTTAATTTGATTTTGTGATGTTGTGCCTCCATTCTACTATGGAGAGTATCATAGTTGCTGCCATGGCCATTTTTATGATGACACCATATAGATACAAGATGAAAGTTTTGACGTTATTTTTTTCAGAACTATTTTAAGTTAGGGGCGATCCATTTGATTTTTGTGGGGTGGGGTGGGAGATTTTGGAAAAAAAAATTATTCACCCACCCCATCCCAGAAAAAAAATTTATTCATTCACCCTACCAAAGAAAAAAAATTTATTCATCCACCCTACCAAAGAAAAAAAAATTATTCATCCACCTCCTTCCAGTTTTTGATAATATTTCTTAAATAATTTAGATGGTTTATATTTTGTAGTTTTGTCCTGCCCCGCCCAGTAATTAATGACGGATTGTTAAAAAGAAAAAAAATTTATTCACCCACCCCACACCAGAAAAAAAAATTATTCACCCACCCCACACCAGAAAAAAAAATTATTCATCCACCCTACCAAAGAAAAAAAAATTATTCATCCAGTACTGCTGTCCCACCCCAACCCACAAAAATCAAATGGATCGCCCCTTACTCGGCATTACAGAGGTAGCATTCAATAACAACCTCTGCAGTCATTGCATATATTGGATACCATTCTTAATTTGGAATTCCCCAGCTTATAAATGCTTGCCTTTCTCACAAAAATATCAAATCTGAATTGACCAACATCAGGTCATAAATTGTAACCAGGTGTCAAGAAACATAAACTGATCAATCAGCACTGTTGTCAGAACAAAACAGAATCTATTTCAGTTAGCATTTATTCCTCACCAATGAGTTCACAACCAGGTTTTTCCGAATACTTTATACCTTTGGTGGCAGGGACTGATATGATTAATAAGTCCTGCTATGGAGGGTATTTTAAGTCATTAAAACCAAGATTTAGAGCTAAACATATCACAAATGAAATGTTTGTTATTTCATACAGATTATGGGGATTTAGATTTGCAAATTCATATCATATTTATGAAAATGAGCTGAAATTTCCATTTAACTCTCATGTTATCAGGAAATCATGTATATTTTTGTTAATTTTGTCTTACCAGTCTATTTTTAGTTATTGGTGCATATATTGGCAGTTAAGAAAAATATACCACGTTGTTAAGTGAACAAATACTATCAGAAAATGTATTTTACACTCCTGCCAATATAAGCGCCATCATCAATATTTTGTCTTATGAAATGTTATGTCATCATATAAAATTAGTAAAAAATGAACAATAAATAATAATAATAATAATAATAATAATAATAATAATAATAATAATAATAATAATAATAATAATAATAATAATAATAATAATAATAATAATAATAATAATAATAATAATAATAATAATAATAATAATAATAATAATAATAATGTTTATTGAATTGATCAAAATAGAAATTAGCATATTTAGTTGAAGTAATTTTGAATGAATGTTTTTGTAAGTCTCAAAAGAACAATTATTCTGACCTTTTCTTTAAAAAATGATATCAAAGATTGGCATGAAACATCAATAAAACTTGGTCAATTACTTCTTTTTTAAATATAAATACTCAATTTTTCACTGTTCTGAAGTCAGCAACTAGGATAGGATAAAAGGATTTTGAATCCATTATGTGAAACAATGTGTTGCCATGATGCCATAACTAATATAACGGCTGTCACACCTCCATACATAATAACTCCAAGATCATACTAAGGTACTTATTACTCCAAGGGCATCCACATAGCTTTTTAAGTTAGTCGAGTGGTACTTGAGATGAGTACTCAGATGACTCAAGGTGTCAGGATGTTCTCGACGCAGACATACATGCGAAGACTAGGTATCACAGTGCTGCATTATATACCTGGGCAATTAAGGCACATGGCAGGGGGTACCTGCTACATCTACAAAAAAGCTCTACCTCCCCAGCCACAGTAACAAGCTCACAAGCTTACTATATTGTGCAGATATATATGCGTGTGTGTGTATCTTTAAACCCAATGGCCACAAGAACATTTTATCCCTGAGTGGCCCTTGCCCTGGCGGGAGTGTAATAGAAAGGGGGTTGTTATCAGACTGGCTTCCGTCTCAATCCTCCAAGCAAGCATAGAATCATGATTTGGGTCGGGTGCGAGACTAGGGGGTTGTAATCTGATGTAAGAACAATATCTATAAATACTTAAAACTCTTTCACTTCCTCATATTATCAGTATTTCTCACCATGAATTCATTAACAGCATTTCTTTTATTTCGTACTGAGCCCTTAAGTGATTTTGATGCAATAGTCGAGAGTTCAAGTTACAGCAACCATGATTTAGTGTTTTTTGTTTTTGTTTTTTTTATGGGGCGGGGGAAACAATCTGGCAATATTTTAAACTTCCTAACGAAACATTGACTTAACTACTCATTACTTCGTCCATCATAACTTCCCAAAGATATCGACATAATTGTGTAACACGTATTATGAAATACCTCAAAACAATTTAATAAATAGCTCTGAAAAACAAACAAAAAATCCTGAGCGACTGAAGCCACTCTTGCATGTATCACCTTGATGCTTGGTGTATATAGACCATCGACCGTCCTCTGTCTATAGGTTTTATCTTATAGCAAAACGATTGACTTGGTGTGATCATTTCTCTGTTCAGTACAGGTATAACGGAAACAAGAGTGTTATGTGTTTCTATAGCAGGATTCAGCTGGTAATGCGAGAAGCTAACTTCTCCCTACCATGCTTCCCCTCACCACAACGTAGATATCCTCCTCTCCAGCCTGCTGACAGCTTTTGCAGATACTCTTTCTACTGAAATGTTCACCTTGTGTTGCTCATCTGACATGGATGGAGAACAGATTATCATGAAATGTGAAATATAAGAATATCACTCACCTTTTGTACATATCTAATTGTGTGTATAGACATTCATCATTATATTTAATCCATAAACATACATAACGCGTCCTGAAAATGTTGCATCTTTCCCCAAGCACTGAATGAGATTTAAATGATAAATGGTTAGCAAGCCACGGGGTTATTTATAGGCCAAGTTGCATCCTCACATCCTCTAAAGCAATACCAAGTGTAAGCATGAATGTACAAGCATACATGCAGAGAAACATCCTCAACATGCTGAATAAATGAAACATTTCGAATGCAAAGGGATTTAGGATTGAACCACACAAAATTCTTAATTCTCCTCGACAGTACTGATCCATGCGTTATTATCCCCCCATCAGAACCTCTTAGACAGGAATTTCGAGTCGCTCAAGATATAGCGCATTTTCGATCGTCCGCTAGAGGGCCCTCAGGAAAAACATGAACAATTGTGTGCAACTCCTCATTGGAATTTTGAATTTCTTGGTGTTATTGTTATTGCCCGGAGCCCGTTTATATTTCAGCAAACAAAGGGATCAATCAGCTCACGCATGACTTCAAAACATTTACATTTGATTATTTCAAGTTTATGTTTGGTCGACATTTATCACAGTCAGACAAATCTCCACAATTTTGAAATGTTTCTTTCTCGGGTTTCAGAACAGACAGAGTTTGTCTCAAGATCCCACCATACATTTATCGTTTTGTGATTTTCTGATTCCTTTGGGTCATGGTCATGGCTAGCATTGGTCATTGGTCAAAGCCAGTAAGGCCTTATCTATGATTGTGAGCCTTCTTTTAATGGCTGAGATATAGTAATATAAAAACAATCTGACATACGTGATAAAGGACGGACCATTATTCATTCAGAGGGGATGATGGAAACAAATTTTGCCGATTTTTTTTTACATTCGGCCATTCTCAATTTTTTCACGAACCAAAATATATCTCCATATTTTTTGTTCTCAGTCACTTAGGCCTCCGATATTTTTCCCTCCAATATTTTTCCCTTTTCATCTATTTATAAAGTCCTAGGTGCCAGAAAGTTTTGTCCTATTTGCAAAAGATAGTATCTGACAGAAATATAACATTTATTGTTGCTCTCAGATTGTATGTCGTCCTTAAAGTTATGTGGTAAATTGCATTTGTAGCTGATGCCACAAAACTAGTTTCCCAAAAATGTTTTACCTATTTTCTTTAGTTTCCGTTACCCCTCTTAAATTGACTTCTACAAGGTTGAATTTTTTTCTGAAAAAAATTGACCCTGCAATCAATTTATTTCTCAATTGATTTCTTTTATTAAGGTTGGCACAGTCAATATGTTTTTCTCCAACAAGTGGTCTCACCGATATATATATATATATATATATATATATATATATATATATATATATATATATATATCGCTGACCCCGCCTTCATTTGAGGCACAAAACCACAAATATAGTACATGAAGCCATGGATCAAGAGATGGACTTGTTGGTGTAACCTTGGAGTAATAATGAATGGAGGCGCAACGTCGCAAGATCAAAAGGGACATCATAGTTGCCGCCATGGGCATTGTTATGATGACGCCATATAGGAGCAACATATGAAAGTTTTGACGTTATTTATTTTCAGAACTATTTTAAGTCATCAAAAACACGATTTAGAGCTAAACATATCGCGAATAAAATGTGTGTTTTTTCATACAGATAAAAATGATTTTTGTATATTTCTCCATCCCCCAAATGCCGTCCGTTTATACAGGGTTCTGCTTGTAATGACCTGAAAAGACTTTTCAAATGAGACCACATCCAGCACAAGCTTCTTTTTAACAGCCAATCAGCATGAAGTCAAATAGTTTCTCACATAGCAACTGGTGTCATTAGTTATGATTAATAAGTGCAACATATGATTAAAGATGTTGGGGACATGTTAACCAAAATAGTCAGACAAAAGTAGTTTAATATGTGGCTACGAACTTAAACAAACTATCTCACTGAAATCAAACAAAATACACGTATCATGGTTACCGTGCTTTGCTGTATCATGGTTACCGTGCTTTGCTGAACCAATAGACAAACACTAATGGGCAAACAGGCCTCTGAGCGAATTCACCCCAGTGTCATAATCTGAGGGTTGTTCACTATTGTTTATCCTGAGCTATTTGATCCCCAGGGATATCAAATATCTCAGGATAAAATATCAGAGATATCAATATTTTCATACAACATTATGCAGCAATTTGTTAAGTATATATATATATATATGTAACTTTAATCATCAACTTTATAACTTTCTTTCATATTCACTAACTCTGACTTTGTGATCCAAATTGTGTATCAGTTACAAACAGCTAAATTTAGCTTCATTAGCAGCCCTCACTCTTGTAGTCGCTGAGATATCTCTGACTCTGGCTTCATCAATATGCATGAGCCTTGACCTTGGATCATGCAGTCCACCACTGCATGCTACCTGGCCAAGTCTCATTGGACAAAATGCATGCTTTCCTTATATGTTTGGTGGATGATGAGTTTGGTTGCTCTCAGTCTGGGAAGTCAGTGAGTTGGGGTGAAGCAGGCGTTGAGGTCAGAACTGACCAGACTGAAGCAGAAGACATCATCTTTCAACAAATTTCAAGTGAGCTTACATTTTATCTTGAACCCTACAAATATTCATTGATTGATATGTAAATGAACAAATAGATACAAAACGATTAAATATGTTTACACTACAACTCTTGGTTTCTTTGACATGTTGCTTGAATTTTACTTAGAATATCTGTCTGGTAGACCAATATAGGTCACACCATTTACCACCCATCCAGTAATTAAGGATGGGTAAGTTCCCTTTTCAAAATGACCACTAGCCTTTCCCCGTACCTGATTGACATTCCCCGGTATTAGACACGTATTAAGAGCTGTTATGATTATCACAGTCATGAACTCATTATGGAGGGAAAACAGCGCGAAATAGTTAGCTAAGCTTTATGTAGAAGACTCATCTACTTTCAAATGGTACAGACATTTACGGGAAATATGAGGGGAAATAAAATTTGATCGCAAAGTTTAGGGTATAAACATTTAATTTAATATTATGTAAGTAGATAATGCTTGATCTGATTTCATGAAAGCTCGAACAGTTTTGATGGTCAGACCAGGAACAGGATGGTGCCATTTTGAACATGATCATATTAACGAGACTCTCCTTGTTTTATTCCCATTTTCTATTTTTCAAGTTAAATATATAAAATGTGTCTGGATATTGCATGACAGTGACATCATATTCAGTGACAGTATCATTACATGTTTTTCACTTAAACAAAAAAACACATGCATTTTTGGTCTCACTAGAAAACAAGGAAATACACATACAGGTGACATGTGACCTGTTGATTTCCATCACTAACATGGCCAAACATTGCAGACTCCACATTTTGAAGATCTTGAATATTGTTTTGTAAAAACATGATATTCCAATGTGATGAAATGTATCAAAGAGTGAGCATTGTTTGCAGCTTTATTTTAAGGGTTTATGAATTGTTATAACACCTTAGGTACAGTTCATGTTTATTTTGAAAAGTGGATCCAGGCAAAATGTTCAATGAGCAATCTTGCCATGAGAAAAGCCAAAGCATAAAATCAGATCTGTGATACACATGCTAATGCTGAAATATTTGGAACTATCGCACTGGATGTATTCATAGATGGTCAAGGTTGCCTCATAACTAACTGACTTGAAGTTTAAAATCTATAATAAAATCTGGAAATTGGATCCACGTTATACAGTGACCGGCAACTGTCCGAAACCGGCAGTTGAAACTCGGACATTTTTAACTCAGTCAAATATCAAGTAAAACTGTGCTGTACTATAATTGCAATTGAGCTGAATGTTGTCTCTGAAGCGTCATCTTGTAATTTATATTCCTTTCAAAAGGTTAAAAGTGTTTATTTGTTTTCACAGCACGAATGATTGCATCACTGTCAAATGACGTCAGGAGTGGTGACGTTACCAACATCATCGTATAACTCAATATAAAACTCAGACAAATTGCAGGTTTACTGAATGCGTGAATATCTTGCTAATTCTGTAAATATTGAACGGGTATCATTTTTACTCCACAAGACTTTAAGGTATTTGGATGATCTGGCATTTCATAGTTAAATTTTTCTAGTTTTTTGCATATTGAAACAGAAGACATATCCTGAGTCAAAAACAATTTTTTTGTACATTTACCATCTGTATATTTTTTACAGCTATCACTAATAATGGAAAAAATCAATATTTTACTAAAAATTAGTGAATAACATAATTCAATTAAAATGCATTCCATGTAACATTAAGAAAAAGAAATATAACTTTTATATTGTTTATATTGTTTATAAAGTTTATATTGTTTATAAAGTTTATATTGTGCCATGTAATTTGCATACTCTTACTGCAATATTCCACATATCTTTTTGCTACAGTGACCGGCAACTGTCCGAAACCGGCAGATTAAACTCAGACATTTTAACTCAGTCAAATATCGAGTAAAACTGATCTGTAGTAATTGCAATTAAGTTGAATATTGTCTCTCACATGTTTTCTTGTATTCCCACTGCTTTTCAAAACGTTAAAAGTGTTTATTTGTTTTCACGGCACGAATGATCGAATCACTGTCAAATGACGTCAGAAGTGCTGACGTAAGCAACATCACCATATAACTCAATGGAAACTCGGACAATCTGCAGGTTTGCTGAATGCGTGAAAATCATGCTATTTCTGTTAATATTGAACGGGTAGCATTAAAATTCCATAGACCGTTAAAGTTGAAGATCTTCTTTCGATGTGAGCTGTTTTTACACAGTTTTTAAAAGTTTTGTGAAAATCGGGAGTGAAAAACATGAAAATGTCCGGATTTGACTGCCGGTCACTGTAGTTTATAATTTCTTAGTTACTCTACTAAAAATGAAGGTAAATATGTATTCCATCATATAATGGAAACAAATATGGATGTCATCACATTATTTCTGGGCCCGATTTTTCCATCGTACTTCAAATCTTAAATCTGAGCATGTACTCAGATTTGAAGCCATACTTACCGAAGTTAGCTTCCAAAAGTGAAGTATTTGGGATTTTTTCATCATGCTCAGAATCTCAATTGTGCTTACTTCACGAAGACTTGAAGTACGTACTTGAGCCATATGACGTCATATTTCCATTGTTTAATTGAGTAAATACTCCCATGACGTCATATTCAAATGAGAAAATACAGAGGCCCAAAATAGGGGATAAAAGGGGCTCGGAATGGGGGATCACTTTATGTATCGTAAAAACTTTTCCAGTGAATGGGAGTGCATTTGCATGTAATTCTATTCAGTTAAACCTTATCTAATCCTTTAATTTAACATAAATTGCTCAATATTTCGTAAAAATTCATACTTTGGAGCATTGACTTCAGCTTGAAGCCAGCCTCTGAGCTGTCTCATGAAAACTCTGAATCTGAGCAAGAAAAATGTCTGAGCACATTGGAAAAATCCAAAAATCTTGGATCTGAGTAAATACTCGATGAACTTCAAATCTGAGCAATCATTCAAGTCTGTGTTTTCCAAGCATGATGGAAAAATCGGATTTGTGTATATACTCAGAATCTGAGCAAAACTTCAAATCTGAGCATGAAATTAGGATCTGTGCATGTACTTCAAATTGAAGTACAATGGAAAAATCGGGCCCTGGAAAATTAACTATTTGAAATAGAATATGCGCAAGTCTGGGCGAAATTATAGAAATGTGACATTTTTTGTCCATTATTGAGGCTGAAAGATGTAATTACAACATATGTCATTTAAATGATATTATTTGAATCTAGGAAACTTCTTTAATGCCTTTATTCACTTATTTTGACAATAATTTATTTGAGTCAATAATTTTCCGATCTTTTGTAACACTGGGCTTGTTTTCAAAAGTTTCCTTCAAGATGGCCTCTAGTGCTTCAGGTCTAAATGTAACATATTCCAGATCAACAAGTCTTGTAGCATAAAGGACACCTTTCTCAGATTGCTTTGAATCTGACTGGACTGGGGTAGTTACAGTACATGTAGCAACAACAGAGCTTTTGTTCACTTGTTCACTTTCTCAAGCCTCTCTAGCCCTTTTCATTGATTCACTTCTATTGAGCTTCCCCTTACTCACAAACTTGCCTGCAAGTCGTAGTCTTTCACTCATTTTAATGTCTCAGAAAGAGCAAAGCTGATTTGATTTTTGGTGGGAAAAGTTTTACAAGTGGAAGTACATTTATTTAAGATTTCATTTTTTACAAATTTGAAAGAAAAGTAGTCGTAAGCACAGTTTACAACATCATCTGCCTCCAAAGGTCGGGAATTGGTGAGATCTTTGTTTCCTCTCTTGGTATACACCATATTTGTGTACGCATTGGTATCTGTGCACATGCATTGATGCACGTGCTGTGTGCTGGAAGCTAATGCGGTTCTCTACGCTCCCTCTGTACTGCTTGAACCAGTGTTTAGCAATTTTAACTAATAATGAAAGAAATGCATGCTATGTCCCTTCCTCCTTTTTTTAATATTTCATCTTTTTTTTCCAATGAGCCCAAGATCAAGACAATTGGTGAGGTGGAAGCTGTATATGAATTAATTAATGACTTTATTATTATTATTATTATTACAAGTGAACTGACAATAATATGAAATGGCACAGGTGCAAATTAATATAAACCATAGTTTTGTCAATAATTGGAGTAGAAAGATTATTTAACCTGGAGTGAAGTCCTCTTGACGTAGCGATCAAGGTAAACACAGTTGCATGAGACTACGAGCTACACATTTCTTTCCACTGAGTATCGTATATACAAATGACCACAGTTTCGTCAATAATTGGAGTAGAAAGATGATTTAACCTGGAATGAAGTCCTTTTGACATTGGGAGCAGGGTAAACACAGTTACGTGAGACTACGATATGCTCATTGTTTTCAACATTTTCAACAAATTTCTTTCAATATTACGTATACCTAAGACCACAGTTTCGTCAGTATTTGGAGTAGAAAGGTGATTTTCCTTGCTCTAAAACTGTATTGACGTTGTGAGCAAGACAAACATGTTGAAGTCACGCAGGAAAGTATCATCATCATGACGTCAGACAAGAAAGTGTTGTTATAGTGACATAAGACAAGAATGTGTCATCATAGTAGCGTCATGGTAACATCATAAATTATGTTAATATGATCATTTGGAAACTATGCTATTACCTTTGATAAAACTCCTCCCTCTGTTCTTCTTGAAAAACCAGTTTTTGGCTATTTTGACTAATAATAATAGGAATGTATGCTATGTCCCTTCCACCTTTCCTAATATTTCATCTTTTTCTTTAAAATGAGCTCAAGATGAAGTCGATTGGTACAGCAGATGTTCTGTTTGAATTAATGACTTTCTCATTCCTATTCATATTATTGATTATTATTGATTATTATTATTATTGATTATTATTATTATTATTATTATTATTATTATTATTATTATTATTATTATTATTATTATTATTATTATTATTATTATTATTATTATTATTATTATTATTATTATTATCATTATCATTGTCATTGTCATTGTCATTGTCATTATTATTATTATTATTATTATTATTATTATTATTATTATTATTATTATTATTAGTATTATTATTATTATTATTATTATGATTATTATTATTATTATTATTATTATTATTATTATTATTATTATTATTATTATTATTATATTATTACCTTAATGCAGCGACCTTAGGGGCACATATTTTGTGCATGAAATATTGCATTGGTATCAAGATAATGATTTACAATATATCAATGAATATTGCATAAAACTTTATTGGGATCTTGTTTGGAAAACCATAACCTGATTGCTAGTTACACTTTATTTCAGTTCATGTGTTCATGTGTTTTTATTCAAGTCAGCAGAGCTATCAACCCATCAGGTTATATTTTGAATTTGTTGATGTTCTGTTACCCATGGTTTGTGAGTATCCGTCGTTGGGGAACGTGGATGGGGGATCAATACTCTACTCTGACTCTACTTTACTCGCTGGCTGTGAGGCGGGGCACGGAACCTAGCAACCCTATCTACCCATATGAGGTGTGAGGTAATAAGGACTGCAGACACAGGATATACACTGCACAATAGTTACCTTGTATTCGGTGCTATGAATCATCCTTGTCTGGCTAGGCCGGCATGGCAATGAGCGAGGCATATGAACTACCCAAATGCATGATACTTATAGAGTCCCGAGAATACACAAAACACCCAAGTCTATGCAGTCACGATGCTGATAGTCGTGGATCTTTCGTGGCAAGTGGTCGCTGTAACTCTGTTTCTCTGGTCTCCAGGTTCTGCTCTCCGAGGATCCAACGGTTGCGGGCCCTTTTAAAGGATCACTTGTGGGGTTAAAAGATCATGTGTGGGGTTTGCCTGCGTGGCTTCCTTTTGCGACACTGGATGGACTTGTCTTGCCTGCGTGGCTTCCTTTTGCGACACGGGGGTTTTGCATGGGCTCGTCTGCTTGCACGTGATCTCTCATGTCCGGTGAGTCATCTCCAGGTGTGGTGGTTAAGGCGATGCATCAACCTGCACTCGTTGACTTCACACAGCACACAATCTCTATACATGATGTTCTGCCAGAGACCGTGATTGTCTATGATTGTCTATATATTCTTAAGAGTCTCTGGGTAGGTAATCTATATCCTACAGTTCCACTTCAGTGACATTGAAAACAAATGCCAGTCAGCCATTGAAATAGTACAATCAAATTGCACATCAATATGATTTCATTATGAGGTCATTATTTTTCTTATATATCCTACTTCTGCAAATAAAAACAATTTAATTCTATATGTACTGTTTATATTGCTCATATAGATCCCAAATAATTCAATTCTATATGTTCTGATGTGCATAAAGAACCCCAATATGAAGATTTCATCTTTGTTTTCTGTATAAAGTCATTATTCTTTATATTTTCTGCATTTGCAAGGTACAATTCAATTATTCATGTTTTCAACTGCTTATATGTTTGATGTTACTGAACTGAATCAGTGATTTCTAAACTGTTTTGGGTTTGCCACACCTGCCACTTGCTTGTTAGGATTTATTGCATTGGGTGTGACAGACATCAATGGTATGATCACACCTATTGTTCCTGTCAAGTATATACATATATAAATATTAAACAAGACCAAATACAATGTTCATACCATACTAAGTATTTGGAAAGTGAACATCACTACTTATTTCAAGATCTACACATTCTGTGCATACAGGATGTCTAAAATTGTATAGTTGTTGTTTGTTGTTACCATAATCTGATGGTTGATCCGAAACAGTCTTTCTTTGAGTTACCAAAATGCCACAAAAGTCCAGTAAGGAGAGATAAATGGCTAGCTGTCATCCACAGATAGAACCTTGACGGCTCAAACTGGAGCCCTCTAAAGTCAAGGACCATCTGTTCTGAACACTTTGTAAGTGGTTAATATATAGCTTTCATTTGAACATGTTTGGATCTTATGTGAATGTCATTTGAATTTTGCTTATTTACTTTGCCAACTTATTAATGTATTTATTTTTTATCTTTCCAGACAGACCATCAAAGGATGTCATGGCTGACATGGAATTTGATCGCCCAATCAGAGATGATGTTTCACTTGAAGTTGGTGAACCTGTTCATGCATGTGCAGTGCAGTCTGAGATTCGTCATCCAAAGGTTGAACCTCCCAGCCCAAGTGCACAGAAAATAAGTGAACAAGAGTGATTGATTGCAATGCTGTATGATGAAATCAACTCACTCAGAAATGAGAGGGATGAGCTTAAAAGACTCCTAGAATCCAAGGTGAATTATTAAGTCTGTCAGCAGCAGCAATCAAAGATTCAGATACATGTTCAAAATATTATACTGGTCTTCCCTATGGAGTGTTTGTAAAGACTTTCAATTATTTGGCCCTATTTGTTAAGGGCAAAACAAGACAGTTTATCATATGAAGATCAGTGAATCATGATCCTTGTTTGCTTAAAGCTGCTGAGTCAAAAGTGAGAGGTAATTTCTGGAAATGGATTGACATTATGCAAGTAAAACGGTCTTTCATTGTGAAATGGCCAGATAGGGAATCTGTGATGGATTCCTTGACATGTGAGTTTAAAAAGAAGTTTCCATGATTAACATCTGATTCAATAATAGACTTTTGAAATCTTAATAGAGGTATCCTCCGACTTCAAGGAATGTGGACAAACCTACAGGAGCTATAATTATGAAGCACACAACAGCAAAGCTTTTAGTAGCTTACACCTCCTTGGGGGCTATTAGTTTTTTATCAAAGGCCTGGGGTGGATGTGTCTCAGATGTCGAACTTGTCAGATGGTCAGGCTTCATATCCCCTCAAATGTACTGTCTAGGTGACCAGATTCTGGCAGATAGAGCCTTCACTCTACAAGATGACTTTGCTACCATCTGTTCAGCAGAACTCATCATCCCCTCCTTCACAAGAGGAAAAGATCTGCTAGAAGAAGCAGAAGTGGAGACATCAGCACTCTGTTTCCATGCCGAGATATAAATTGGCCTGCTCAAGAATATTTATACCATCATCCAGGGCAGTCTTCCTATCTTATGATTAAATCATTGAAGGATGAGGAAGACTTGGCCTGTATAGACAGAATCCTGAGAGTGTGTGCTGTGCTTGTGAACCTGGGAAAAGCAGTGTTCAAAGGTTAGGCAGACGATTCCTTTGTACTGTGTATAAAGATCTAGACCATCTGTACCTGACTAAAATTGTATATGGATCACCATTTACTTTGATATAAATGGTTATTGTGTTTTGCAATTTCAAATGAAGTCAAATGACGTATGCCACTTATTTTTTCAGTTTTGTGATATTGAAATGCAAACTGTTGTTGATCACCATTATTCCACAATTGTTACTATGACATTAATACATTAATGGACACTCCTTGTCACCATTTCTAACCTGTTCTCTGGTGGAATAATTGCCCTTGTTTCCAACCATTGTCTCTACTGCTGTGATTGGTCCATATACCAGATGTCTGCACATGTATGTATTTATTTCTAACCCCCACTTAACACATGAGAAAGTTTCATATAATAAAATCATAATGATGCAAATTACATAATGATTTCCCTCTTTGTTTCATACATTGTATGAATGTGTTTTGCTACTTCATATCTTGTGTCCATGTCCATGTCGCCTGTTTTCAATGCCCATATAATTTTCTCCCTTGTGTCCATATTTTCCACATACCCATTACCTCTAACATGGGTTGATATCTCATTTAATAAGTTTAACCTTTCTCTGTTCAATCCAGAACATATGAACAAAAAGTGCTCTACTGAGTCCTTTTCCTGTTTACAACACATACATATATTTTCATCATTAATGTCCCACCATACACATCCACCTAATAAACCCTTTACCACTATTCTGCATTTCTCTCTTATAACAACTACCTTATTTGCCAGGTCCCACCATTGGCATAACCTTATCTCATTAAATACAATGTCAATGAACTGTACAGATGTATCGAGCACCACCACATGTCATACTCTCTACTCATAATTCTATTTGAACACTGTCTTCTCCATTCACCTTTTGTCATTGATATTCCAGTTGTAACCATTTTCATCAAATCACCCTCAATACCATATTTCACATACAATACACTCACTGGTCCTGTTGGTTTACACACTTTTGACCAGGAACATGACCAGGAACATGACGCCTATACACACAACGTTGTCTACACACATTTCCACTTTGCAAAATCAACAAATTCCAAAGAAACATCAACCTGGATCTATCAATCCAGCTTTCAATAGTCACCCAACCCATAGGGGCCAAACAGCCTGATCCCGCTACATTTCTGGGTAGACCTTGGACATTTTTGGCCATTTGTCGATGTGCTGTCTCAGATTTACTGAGTGTACTGTCACTTATATCCCAAACCTCTATCCCATACAGCATGGTGGGAACAGTTATTGACCAGTATATTTTTGATGCAATTACAGGGTTTAAGATACTCCCTGACTTCACCAAACTCTGCATAGCAGTTGTTGGTCTTCTACCTTTAACCAGCTTCTTTTCAACATACTCTTTATCCTCACCCAATATCACATCAACATGCATGGCACTCTGTGCCACCTGCACATTGTTACCTCCAAGTTTAAATGTTACCTTTTCATTCTTATGATTCATTCTTATGTGTCTGATGATGTCTTATGACACACAGTATGACAGAAATGTTCTCTGCAATTTATTCAAACTCAATGAATCTTAAGATTACACTCTTCTGTGCATGATGCCCATATCTCCATCTCCGACTGTGTGTGTATGTTACATTCATATTGTGTTGTAGTGTAGGATATGGATTGTACATCCAGAGACTCTTGAGAATATATAGACAATCATGGACAATCGCGGTCTCTGGCAGAACATCATGTATAGAGATTGTGTGCTGCGTGCAGGTTGACAGAGAGACGGTGGATGTGCGAGACGTGGTACGCGTCAAGAGCAGGTTGCATATATTATGGATCCACTGTGTCACTGTACAGAATTAGATATGATCTCACCCTGTCAAGTACGGAAAATGACCATATTTGGTCATTTTCTGGGAAGATACATGATCTCATCCTGACGCGTGGGTATAAATATCGTCACACACAACAAATGGGCAGTTTGGACCAAGAAAAGCAAAGAGCCAAGCCACGACACTCAGGACAAGCAGGGAGCAGGAGTGCGGGGATATGGGCCGCAGGCCGCCACTCTCTGTCGCCCCCACACAGGAGTTACACGGATAACCACTCAGGCTGATCGCTCATTGCCATGCCATATGCTAATTCGGGGTTATATATATGTATATGTATTTATGTATATGTACAATTTATACCCCGAATAAAGATGACATTATATCCGAGTCTGCAGTTCTCCTTGATCACCCGAGATAGGAGTAGGCACTTAGCATATTGGCCAAGAACTCACTTAGCCAAGCAAGTTTCCCCATATCTTCTGAGGCTCCCCTCACTATGTAACAGTAAGGCTGTAGGTCCAATTGACACCATAGCGACATCATCAGCATATGCCATGTCATGACATGCTATTTTGCATACATCAAGTATTGCACGCTATTTACCTCAAGATACTCTAATAGACTGTCTATAAAAACATGGTACAATTTTGGGGATAAAACCCCACCCTGATATACCCCTTGATTTATATTAAACCACCTGAACAAGCTGCCAGATAAATCACCAATTTTTTCGGCTGAACTGCATGCTTTATGCCTTGTTTTAGATCATGTGGGGACTTGTCCACTTCGGACATTTTTAATATTTTCTGATTCTTTGTCTTGCTTACAAGCATTAGAAGCAAACGATTGGAAAAAAAAACTTTTTATTTATAAAATCCTTGAACAGCATCATAAACTCTGTACTGAGGAAAATAAAGAGAAATTTTTTTCATTGGATTCCCAGTTACATTGGAATCCATGGAAATGAGGCTGCTGACCAAGTTGCCTAAGCAGCATTTGACAAACGCCCAATAAATATGCTTATTCCTTATACAGAATTTAAGAAAGATATTACGTTTTTTTTTTTTTTGCATGGCAGTTGCGCTGGAACGAAGCTATATTTAATAAATTGCATGAAATTAAGCCAGTTCTAGATAAAAACTTGTAGAATTAACTGAAGAGAAGAGTCTGTTTTAAGTCGTTTAAGAATTGGCCATAGTCATATAACACACTGCTATCTTCTCAAAGGCGAAGTTCAACCTCAGTGTATTTGTTGCCAAAGGCTTTGGCTATTAATCATGTGTTAATTGAGTGTATCGATTTTTATAATACTAGGACTCAATATTCTAATGTGCAAGATTTATACATGTCATTTGATACTGTTGATGCTTCTGTGATTGTATCATTTTAAACCATATAGGACTTTATAAACAATTTTAGGGTGGAACTCTTGTTTACTTAGGTCAGTGGCCTATTTATCAACAACTGCGAAACATCAAATGGTATATAAAGTCTTTTAAATTAAATTTGTTGATATTTTGTGTTGTTAAGATTATTGACATATCATATTGATTTTATAAATCATGTATCTGGTCAAAACATTTATGTTTCTACCATTTTTAGGCACTGAATAACCTTTAAGTTAGCGGTTTATGTGCCTTTAAGCCACCATTCATTCAATTCACACAGCTTTTTCTGGTCAAGAACTTTCAAAATTAATGCCACATATCAAATTTGTTATCTTGATTCGGATTGGCTAATATTATTAATGTTATTTAAAATGACAGCCTCTTTGACAACTGTGACAAATATAAGATTTTTGAAAAAAATCAAAACAAAATGGGAAAAGATCTGAGCCTAATGGAAAATAGATATAATTGGCCCCTTGAAAATACAACATCTTTCCTAATAATAGCTAAGAACTCCACTCAGTAGTTTCAGAGATCAAAGTCGACAGACAGAATGAGAGAAATTTTCTCCCATCACTGCAGAAGCATATTCAGCATGGCTAAAAAATGGTAAGATTTTGGAGCCACACAGGAATTTGATTTATTTAGTCCACTGACAATATATGTTATCTATGGATACCCAAGAACACATCCCAGTAGTTTTAAAGATGTTTGAAATTGACAAACACACAGTATGACAGAAATGTTCTCTGCAATTTATTCAAACTCAATGAATTCTGTTTTTTATCTTTTTTATCAATTTTATGTTTTCCTTGTGATATAAACTATTTCTTGTAGGAAAAGGAAGAAACAAAACACACAAGAAGATTTTGGAGCCACACAGGAATTTGATTTATTTAGTCCACTGACAATATATGTTATCTATGGATACCCAAGAACACATCCCAGTAGTTTTAAAGATGTTTGAAATTGACAAACACACAGTATGACAGAAATGTTCTCTGCAATTTATTCAAACTCAATGAATCCTGTTTTCTCTTTTTTATCAATTTTATGTTTTCCTTGTGATATAAACTATTTCTTGTAGGAAAAGGAAGAAACAAAACACAGAAATTTTTATAATTTGAATATTTTTCTTTCAATAAAACAAGCTCTTAAATAATATTATAACTGATTTTATTACATTTGAATGAACACTTTTATGAATTGTCTTGGCAATATCCAAAATTATTATTGGTTTATCTCTATTCATAAGGATTGCGATATGATACAAAGATGTTTATCTTAAATTTACTCACATTGCCACAGTGCTCCTACTATGCAGGAGTGAACTAATGCCATTTCCAGTTTTCTGGAAATGTTTCAGTAGTGTTTATTTAGTTTTCTTGCATCTCTTGCAGTTCCAGTTCCCCTTGGGAACAGTTTATCAACAAGGTCTAATACATGCCAAATGCACCCATTCATAAGGACAGTCTTTTCCATCGCATCCTACCATTTGAAGTGTCCTTTCTGGTTCCTGGTAGTAGCAATACAGCTTGTCTCTTTTTACAAAAGAATAGTTTTCCTTGTCATCCCATTCTCCAAAACTCTTGTCAGGAGCTCTGGGACAATGAACTGTTCCCAGAAAGTTCTAAGGGTTGGAATGATTCCAGTGAGAAAGTCATTTTCTTTTGGTATGTTTTGGTGGATAAGCCCTCCATTGACATAAATTACAAAGTCACAATTTTCAGCACCGTAAACAAACATTTCTATCTATATCTGGGTAAAATACTTGTGGTTTTTATTCAGAACCCTGGACACATGTATGAAGGTGGATTGGCAATGAATTCTTCTGGGGAAATGTCCCTTGCCTTCCATGGACACTTGATCTCTAGGACGCTTGTACTATGACAATCACATGTCACAATACTATCTGCAGATGCAGATAACCATGGATTGTCAATGGAAACATTCATTCCTGTATTCTTCACTTTTACATTGCTATGCATACTGTCAATGAATTCTGTTTTCTCTTTTTGCTTCATTTTCCCTTCCATATGTAATTGGTTGTGACATCAGCTTTGTTTTGCATGTAGCTTTGTTATGCTCTTGAAGAATGATTTTTCAGGGTTATTTTGGTTTGTGTGGTGGATACTGCAGGATGTGGTGCCTTATGACATCTTGAGACAGACTACCACTACATTTGATATATATTAAATTGAAAGCGAAAAAGTTCCACCAAGCCTTTAATTTCCATGTTTGCTTTTATCCAATGGATTTTGTCAAATATTCCACCAAATTGTAGAAAAGCAATTTGTTTTCTGACTGCCAAAGACTGTCATGCACTGTGAATTTACCCCAATTATCATCTGAAAATATTCCGATAGATGGCTGTGTTGGACAAGTGCTTATAAGGAGATCCAGCCAGGGGTGATAAGATTATCATAATAAGTGACACAATATTTTGACAAGTGTGATTAAATGTTACAATAACAATAACATGCAATATAAATTTACCCTGCCATGCAATTACAGTGGGCTGTAGGAATTATTCCATCACTATCAGCAGCTACCTAGGGCAGGTGGGAGGGGTCATTCATCCTTTGGGAGGGTCAAACATCTGCCTTGATGACCCAATACATGTGTGAAAGCAGGGCTTTTGACCATGTGCATTTAAGCCCTACAGCTTAAGTGCATCTCTGACAGCCCACCCTCTGTAAGATGTATGTTTGATCAGCAAAGGCATATGTGTGCAGATGATAAAACATATAGTTAGGAACAAGCTTTTCCTTTATAGGTCGCATCATAAGCATATATTCATCATTAAAAGAATTTGTATGAAGTTCATGAATATGCGTAAAAACAAATATGTTTTTGCACATAAAATTCCAGCAAGTATTGAGACTCACAGTAACTGTCAGGATGATAATTTTATGACCATATTTCAATTGTCAACAACCTAAACATACAAGTGAATTGATTTGATTTTAAGATGTTTGCATAATTAGTGCACATTGATTTAAACTTACCTTGTGTGCTTGTGAGATACAAGTATTATTAGGTACAAATTGATTAAAACTTACCTGGTGTACTTATTAGATACACATGAAGATCCCCAAACTTCATATCAGGCAAACTTCTTATCAGGCCATTCATCCATTTGTCTGCTGGCAAACAATATGAACATTTGTCCAGGCCTACAACAGACAATTTCAACTCATATCTCCTCCTAGCATCACTGCTCAATCCATCCACATAATCATATGACATCTCAGTGTTGTTTTATCAAAACATCAGTCAATAATCCAGAGTAATATTAAGGCCTACAACAGACAATTTCAGCTCATATCTCCTCCTAGCATCACTGCTCAATCCATCCACATAATCATATGACATCTCAGTGTTGTTTTATCAAAACATCAGTCAATAATCCAGAGTAATATTAAGGCCTACAACAGACAATTTCAGCTCATATCTCCTCCTAGCATCACTGCTCAATCCATCCACATAATCATATGACATCTCAGTGTTGTTTTATCAAAACATCAGTCAATAATCCAGAGTAATATTAAGGCCTACAACAGACAATTTCAGCTCATATCTCCTCCTAGCATCACTGCTCAATCCATCCACATAATCATATGACATCTCAGTGTTGTTTTATCAAAATATCAGTCAATAATCCAGAGTAATATTAGGAGCTAGTATAAGTATGTACTAATTTGTTTTCAACGTATCCAATATGGTCGCCGGAAGTGAAGTCAGTTTGTCCCCGCCCATATATATATATTTCTGTATTTGAGCTCGGTTTTCATTACAACCATGCTAATTTGACTTAATTATTGACCTAATGATTGAGGTATTGGTAGGTTTTGTACAAAGCGGCCTACATAGGCGAAATGCAGACATTTCTTATACCCATATTCAGGGTAAAAATAGACTTGGAATCCACTGTTTCCAGATTAAATGCCTAACATCACACAATCTGACTGAATGCCTAACATCACACAATCAGACTAAATGCCGAACATCACACAATCAGACACATCTGAATGCCTTACATAACACAATCTTGCTGAATTTCTGACATCACACGATCTGACTGAATGTCTGGCATCACAAGATCTGACATTACACAATCTGACTGAATGCCTAACATCACACAATCAGACTGAATGCTTGACAGCGCAAAATCTGACTATATGTCTAGCATCACACACTCTGACTTGAATGCCCAATATTGCGCAGAGCTTCAGACATCACACAATCTGACTTGAATGCCCAATATTGCCTGAATACCTGACATCATACAATCTGACTAAGTGCCTAACATCACACAATCTAATTGAATGCCTGAAATCACACGATCTGACTGAATGCCTAACATCTCATTACCTGACTGAATGCCCAACATCGCACAATCTGAGTGTCAGACATCACACAATCTGACTGAAAGCCTGACATCACCCAATTTGACTGAATGCCTGACATCACACAATCTGACTGAGTGCCCAATATAGCACTACCCGATTGTCAGACTCACACAATCTGCCTGACATCACACAATCTTATTAAGTGTCCAGTGTCGCACAATCTGAGTGTCAGATATCACACAATCAGATTGAGTGCTTGTTGTCACACAATCTGACTGAATTCCCAACATCACAATCTGACTGAGTGCCCAATATATCACTACCTAATTGCCAGACTCACACAATCTGAATGGATGCCCAATTACGCCTAACATCACATAATCTGATTGAATACTAAGCATCACACAATCTGCCTGAATGACAAACATCACACAATCTGACTAAGTGCCTGATATCACATAATCTGACTGAATGCCTAACATTACACAATCTAACTGAATTCCTGACTTTGCACAATCTGCGTGTCAGACATCACACAATCTTACTGAATGCCTGACATCAAACAATTTGACTGAATACCAAACATCACACAACCTGACTGGATGCCCAACATAACATAATCTGACTGAATGCCACACATGTGATTCCCTATAAGGAAAAACAACATTGAAACATCTCTCATATAAAATAATTTCTGTGCAAAATAACATTAAAATTATGAGAATATTTCATTTTTTCAAATGTTTGACCTCTTAATTCAACCCCTTATAATAATTGCTTCATTAGTAAAAACATATAGATGATTCCCTATAAAGGAAACAACATTGAAACCTCTCTATATTTTTGTGCAAAAAAACCATTAAAATTATGAGAATATTTTATTTTATGTAA
Source organism: Amphiduros pacificus (assembly GCA_949316495.1). Lineage (NCBI taxonomy): Eukaryota > Metazoa > Annelida > Polychaeta > Phyllodocida > Hesionidae > Amphiduros > Amphiduros pacificus. Next base: position 21,460,059 of record OX439000.1, on the reverse strand, counting down.
TGTTTAACCCCCTGATTTCTTAATGTTTAACTCCCCGTTTTCAAGTGCACAGGCGTGAACGTAGTGGCAGCTCTTGGACTAAGCGCCGTGTAATTTTGCCCTTATCGGCAAAATTTGTGGGTCTATTACGACTCTATTGGTGCTTCCTACTGCAGTGCATGAAGTCTATGCCTAGGTCTATCATTTTTGAGCTTTTTGCAGGTTCTGACGGCAGTTCAGACTTGTTTTTGCTTGCAAAGCCAGGTTCAGGTTGTTTCTTTTTGAAGGCCCAGTGTTCAAAAGTTGTCAATTCTGTGCTGTCTGTTTCAAGTGCTCTATTCCTAGCCTCTCTGCTTGAAACTGACCAGATCTATCTGGATCTATCCTTGGTCTATTAGACCCACAGACCACTGACCACTGTCCACAGACCACCATTGACCCTGGTGTGTCAAATTCTGACCACAGTTTTTCCCTTGGTTTTAAGAGACGGGATGCCAATTGGTTTTCCCGAGTAAACTTATACAGTTCACAACCCTTCTGCTGTTCTTAGAACTGAGCATGTGCAGAACATGAACTTCCTGCTTACTGACTGCCATATTGAACTTAAGTTGTTGAACAAAATAGAGAAAATTTTAGAAGCACATTTAATAGGGAAGTGTTTAACATTAAAACATTTTTGTATGTCCCGTTGAGAACACAAACTATTATTCACAGTTTGCATGTATTATTAATGTCTCTTGATGATTATTTTCCTTGAAACACAGTTAAAAGGCTTTGTTAACATGGGCGAAAATATGTGTAATTGACTGCACAAACATTACTCCCAGAAGCAAACTCCACCAGAGGGTGATATGGTGAACCTATCACCTCTGTACAAGGTGCCTTTTGGTGCTGGCTCACCACATCCAACTGTCCATCTTACTTATTTTTTTCTTAAATTGTACTCAGATTGGTATATTATGATATATTTCACCCTTAATACAAAAGTTTGTGCATATAGAAACAACTATTAAGAGAAATAAAACTTGGAACTACTTTCTCAACCGGAGGAGCCATTTCCTGGGGTAGTGATAAGGCGGAACCACAACAAAGATGGCCGCTTTGTTTACAATTTGAATTCTTTTAATCTTATATACTTTTGGTTAATATAACCAACAAAAAATGTTCAAATGTTAACAAATGAATTCAAATACATCTCAAGTCAACTTCATATTTGATATTAAGAGATGTTAATACGTCAATTACATTTACAACACAGTTCTTGAGCACATGGCCAGTAAAAGTAGGACTGGATGAATACTAATCTGGGTTGGCCAGAGGTAATAGTTTGCGTGTGCCTCTGGTGGACAGTGTGTCCCAGAAGTGGTAAAAAGAGGGCGCTCTCTTGTGTTTGAGTGATAATAGGTGAAAGATCAGTGAACTGTATAGATGTAGATGGAGACTATGAGCTGCCCAAGATGAGCCCTGCCCTACCTATTCCATATTGGAATATTTACACCGATAAGAATATGAAGTTTTCTTATTTTTTCTTGGAGAAAGGACAAATCGTTTAGAGACTGCATAAAGATTTTTATTCTTTTCTATGTAGTTTATGTACACAAATATTTAATAGATACATTTAATAGATAAGTCTTGCATCCAGTAGGAATTGTGGCCCAGCAGGAATTCCTACATTGTGCAACTGCCCAAAGTAGGAATTCCTCAGTCAAGTAGGAATTCCTACTTTGCGCAAATAAGTAGGAATTTTAAGATATATCAATAACTGAGATGACTGGATGCAGCCAATATAATTACAATGTTTATCAGTTCTCTTTTAAATTTTCTATTTAAAAAAATAACAGACACTTCCTCTTGCTTAATTGGACATAATTGGCATTAAAGAATATGGTTACAAATTTTGATTCACTCGTACATTATACATGTTATAATGGAAATATGACATTTTTGGAAATATAAATGTTGATTATCACTTTATTTTGACAACAAATGTACAAACATTTTTTGTTTGGAATATTTGTATTGTAATTATATGTTACAAGCCCATACCCAGATATCTATCTACCTATTTGCCAATAAGAAATGTACATATGCACTGATAAAATCATATTTTTATGCACTCAAATAATATCAATGCATTCTCATATCATCATTATTATTATAACAGTCCTATGTTCATCATTGTATTGGTCATATTGCCTAAACCTCATCATTCTTGTTCCTGACATTTGTATTCTTGACTCTGATATTACTACTTATTTGCACCATGTAGGAATTGCTACTTTGTCCTGCACAATGTAGGAATTATTCCGACATTAGGGAGGTTGAGACCGCAGCTCGCGGGATTCTGAGTGGTGCCTTTTCACTAAATATGGGCCATGTTTACATCATTGTCACTTTGTCAAAAAGTGTCAGAAAGACATTTCCTTTTGGAATATGAATATTAGTACATAGGAGTGCACATTTATATCAATAAATTTTGAAAAAAGCAAAATAAATGCTAAATAATCGGCAATAAAAACGGACTGCACTTCAATTTGGAAACGCCATTTTCAGTGTCACCTCAGTCAAAATCTGATCGAATTGACTATGCAACTTCAACAGTTGATAACTTTTGCAATTTTTAACATTTCCGTCTCAAATTTTCATATAATGTCATTTCAAGTGTGCAGAGTATGATTCTCTACTTTATATGACATTTGGATGAATATTTCTGTGTGAGAAAAACTCTTAAACTTTGCCAATTTTCGGCCATTCATAAAAGTAAGAGAACATCATGGAATTATTTGGTAACATCTTCTAAACTGTACAGAATTTAATTTTCTACAACCCTGACTACTTAATTTCCCAACTAAACAAAGGGGAGGTGAGCGCAATTATTGTTAATAGAGAAGAGTACTGAAAAAAACGACCATTTTGAGAGAGAGAACTCCCATTGACTTACTATGGAAAAACCAAATGGAGCACATGCCCTCTCCTGTGCTCCCACAATATGTTATTTTCAACTTTTAAACATAATCTGCAATATGTTATTTTCAACTTTTAATCATATCTTGACAAAAATAATTCATCATACTTGAGCGCAACTCAATTTTGTGTGGTGAAGTTGTTTCACATGAAGATCGTTTGCCAATTATCACCACTAGGTATCACCACTGAATAGCTTCATTTTCCAATTGAAATGACAGGAGGCACTGCACTTCATGTCAGGCCTCTGCTTGTAGTCCTTTAAACACATTCTTCACCCATATTTACAGAAATAAAGTGAACTGACATGGAAACAACAGTCTTATGAACCATTTTACTTCAAAATATAATATTTCATACTTTCTTTTTTTAGATAAAATACTTTGTCCAAGTTCAAAACAAAAAGAGAGCAAAGGGGCCCAGATGGGTTTTGCTTTAAAAATATGCTCAAGTTTGGCCTCTTCTCATCTTTCGAAGCAAAAACAATTTTGCTTAGAAAGATTAAATTTTTGGGTGCTTATCAGTTTAAAGATATATTCTCAATGTATTGTACAGAAATGTGACATGCACAGTTTCCTGCCCTAAATCATGATAATTATCAAATATTTCTGTATGATATGAATATTATAATAGAAGAGTGAGAGGATTATGCAGCTTATCCATAATTATGAATGATTTAACATGCTGACACCTTACAATATTGCAAGTTAACATATCTGATTAAATTGTTTTCAAGAAAAATAAAATATCGAGTGCTCTGCAGATTTCAAATATTGTTACCAAAGTGTAAGATGCACAAATCACAAAGATGAATTATTTCAAATATCGTCATCCTGTGGGCTTGCTATTTATCATTTATCAAAAAAGTAAATAAATAAATAAAAAATGACCACTGCAATCTGATATGGTTTTTGAACCTCACCAAGAGATTTTTTGTGCTTTTATTATCTTAAATATAAGTGAAATTATCACTGAGTGATACCTGTCATTTTAGTGAATGTCAACTTAATGATCTTAAACCTGATATTTTTTTCAAATCAAATTTAAATATCAGAAATTCGTTTTTTTGTAAAATTCAAATGACTTTGTACCACAAAACCTTCTTTAACTGCAATCTATTAAATTCATTTAATTAATTTATACTTAAGTCAAACAATCCTTATCTGGACCTTTAAAATGAGCATTTGATTGTAACTCTAACCCTGGTAGTTCTCATTTGACATCAACTTGAACCTGAAAAATATAAAAACTTCCTATTTTGTCTCCAAAACCAAAGACGAAGTAAAAATTGCCTGCCCTCTAGCGGAATTGATGCTAAACCAATCTCCACTTCACTTTTGTTTTGCAAGTTTATGTGAAGGGTTGCGCTTTTAGCATATTATAAATGGCACAATTATCACTTATTTGTTGTCATAATTACATTAGCTATGAAATATTACCTCCAATATACCCATATTTCTGTAATAGAGCTTTGTTTTCAACCATCGGCAATTTGACCTAATTATTGCCCTAATTATTGAGCCAGTGCAGGTCCCACAAGGTTTTGCACAAAGGGGCCTTCACAGATAAATCTCAAAATGTAGTTACAACAGTGAGAGACAGCTGCATACGTGAGAGACAGCTGCACCTGTGTGAGACAGCTGCATAGGTGAGAGACAGCTGCATAGGTGAGGGACAGCTGCATATGTGAGAGATAATTACAGAGACAGATAGATAGCTGCATAAGTAAGAGATAGCTGCACAAGGGAGAGACAGTTGCATGTGTGAGAGATAGTTACAACAGTGAGAGACAGTTACATCAGAGAGATAGCTGCACATGTGAGATACAGCTACATAGTAAGATTAACAGACAGCTGCAGAGAGATAGCTGTACAAGTGAGAGGCAGCTACATAAGTGAGACAGCTGCATAGATGATAGTTACAGTAAGAGACAACAATGAGACAGACAGCTGCATTAGTGAGAGATAGCTGCACAAGTGAGAGATAGTTACAGCAGTGAAAGATAGCTGCACAAGTGAGAGATAGTTACAACAGTGATGCAGCTGCATAAGTGATAGATGATAGTTACAGTAAGAGACAGTTACAACAATGAAACATAGACCAGACAGTTGCATCAGTGAGAGATAGCTGCACATGTGAGATACAGCTACATAAGTAAGAGATAAATGATAGTTACAGTAAGAGACAGTTACAATGAAACAGACAGTTGCAGAGAGATAGCTGTACAAGTGAGAGGCAGCTACATAAGTGAGACAGCTGCATTGATGATAGTTACAGTAAGAGACAGTTACAATGAAACAGACAGTTGCAGAGAGATAGCTGTACAAGTGAGAGACAGCTGCATAAGTGAGAGATAGTTACAACAATGAGACAGTTATAGCAGTGATAGATAGCTGCACATGTGAGAGATAAATACAGAGACAGATAGATAGCTGTACAAGTGACACAGCTGCATAAGTGAGAGATAGTTGCACAAGGTAGAGACATCTGCATAAGTGAGAGACAATTACAACAGAGATAGCTGCACATGTGAGATGCAGTTGCATAAGTGAGAGATAGCTACAGCAGTGAAAGACAGCATCCTTTCCCAGCCGAAGGCACTTGTATAATATAAAAATTGTTCAAATGCAAATATTATTATGTCTAATAATGTATATTCCGAGAATAAAACTGAAACTCCTTCCCTTCTCCCACCACTGACCATCTTATTCTCTGACATATACATGCAAATAATGTGATATTGACCAATTCTTTTGATAATATAAATATTAATAATATTAAAAAATTTGACCTATCTACCCTTTGTCAATTTAAAACTAATTTTCTGCCGATGACTTTTAAAGCATCACTGAATCTTATACCTGTAAATTCTGACCAATTTTATGCCTCTTGTGGTACACGAAATTCATTTTTTTTAAATTAAGCTCGCGTGAGTTTGCAAAATCCCAATGCAAAATCCTTGGGTAAAATCCAAAATGATAAATATCTTGTTTCATGTATCATTTTTTAAAAAAATACAGTAGTTTTCTGAGGTATAAAAACAAAACATGCCTCGTCAGGTCATCTGTGTGAGCAGATTCAGTGAGTTGGTGATGGCGGACGGATTCCCTTCGCCTCACACAGATTCCCCGATTCGGTATGTTTTGTTATATTATTTTATTTGTTTGTGGCAATAGATATATATCTACATCTACATCTACATCTATAAGTTTACTCGGCAAAACCAATTGGCATCCCGCCGAGAGTGCAAGATTGCACTAAGGGGTGCAGCTGGTACACACCAGCTGCTTGTTGCCAACCTTTATACTCTGGCAAGGGAGTTTCTGAAGGATGCCGAGCTACCTGTTTCCAATGTAGTTAAATGAGGGGGAAGGTTGTTCCAGTCCGTCACTGTCCTTGGAAAATAGCTGTATTTATAAGGGTCACAGCTTGTTGCCATTTCGATATAGCGATTTCCATGGTTTTTCCTTGTTGGAGCTGATTTCATTTTGACATGATCTGGAAGTTTCAAAGCTATTTCACCATTTATAGCCTTGTACAATAAAACCAGCCTCTGGGTCCTTCTTCTCCCTGCTAGTGAATCCCATTTTAGGTCTTCCAAGATTTGAGTTACAGTGCCTGTTTCTCTCTTCCAGTTGCCAGCCACAAATCTAGCAGCTCGTCTTTGAACTGATTCTATTCGGTCTATATCTATTTTGAGGTAAGGGTCCCACACACTTGATGCATATTCTAAGTGAGGGCGCACAAGTGTATTATAGGCAGCCTCTTTGATAGGTCCTGGGCACATATTGAAATTCCTTCTTACAAATCCCAGTACTTGGTTTGCTTTGCAGACAATGTTGTTAATATGTTCATCCTATTTCATATCTGTTTGGAGTTCAACTCCCAGGTAGGGATGATGTTCAACATGTTGCAAGATGTGACCATTTGATGTATATTTTCTTGAACCAAGAGCTTGGCTTTTTTTCTTGCTGCTCAGGGTGTAGCATTTCTGAGCATTGAAGTCCATTTGCCACTCACTTGACCATTCCTCCAGCATATTTAGGTCCTCTTACAGTTTCTCTGCATCATCGTCATCTTCGACTATTCTATATAGGAGGCGGTCATCAGCAAAGAGCCTTATGTTTGAATATTTTAGCTTCTCTCCAATGTCATTAATATAGAGTAGAAATAATATTGGTCCAAGTGACAAGTACTGTACCCTGAGGCACTCCAGATTTAACATGGACAGGGTCAGATTCATCACCGTCAATAACCTGTTCACGGTTTGTAAGCCAGTTTTTTATCCATGAACCGACCTGTCCTGAGATTCCGTAATGCCCAAGCTTCTGATTTAGACGCTCGTGACAGACTGTGTCAAAGGCTTTACTAAAATCGAGAATGAGCATGTCAACATTTTGCCCATCATTTCTAGCCTTAAGTATGTCCTGTAAGGTTGTGATTAACTGAGTTTCACACGAGTGGCCTGTCCTGAATCCATGCTGAAAATTTACCAGGATATTGTAAAGTTCGCAGTGATTCATCATATGTCTGACAATTATATGCTCCAAGATCTTACAAGGGACAGATGTCAAGGAAACTGGCCTGTAGTTTGCGGCACAACTTTTATCTCCTTTTTTAAAGACTGCAACTATATTTGCTGTGCGCCATGCTTTTGGAACTTCTTTGTCGAGTGAGTCTTGGAATATTTTTTTGAGGATTGGAGCTATTTCATGTGAACATTCTTTCAAGACTCTTGTGGGTATTTGATCTGGGCCATTGGCTTTTTTGCAGTTTAGGTTAGAGAGCAATTTTTCCACACCAGCAACTGTGATGGTAATTGGCTCTATTTGCGGAGAAGTTGGATCACCTTTGTCAGGAATATTTTCCATGTTTTCAGTAGAAAAAACAGATTTGTACTGACGTGAAAGAACTTCTGCCTTGCCTTTACTGTCTTTCACTTCAATGCCATTTTCTGTTAGTGTTGGTACACCAACAGTATCTTTGCGCCTGGATCTAATATAGTTCCAGAACCTTTTTCCCATTGATGGTCTACTGAATTCAATGTCAGGTAAATCGAGTAGCCCAAGGACATATTCATTGTGGGATTCTCTCAACTTATGTTTTATGTGTTTCCTAAGGTTTCTGAATTTTCTACGATCAGAATCCTTTTTAGTTTTTTCAGCCTTGTTGTATAGTCTTTGTTTCCTTTTAATTTGCCTCTTGATTTCCTTTGTCATCCATGGCACATCCCATCTACCAGTTATTTTCTTAATAGGAATGTGTTTATTGATGGAATCCATAAGCTTGGCTGTGAACTTATTGTTCAGAGTTTCAACTGGGAGACTTGAATCCTTAACTTCATCTTCATAAAAGACATGCATGTCTTGTTTTATTGCATTCATATCTCCTTTTTTGTACAGCAGCACGTTTCTTGGCTTTTTCTTGGCCAGTGTGGCTTTTGCATTGATTTCTGTTATCAACACATCATGGTCACTCATGCCTGGATGGACAGATACTTTATTTACTAGGCTAGGGTTTGTTGTGCCGACCAAATCGAACCTATTGCCTCCCCTGGTTGGATGAGGATTTACTTGTGTGAGACAATGTTCATTAAAAGTATCAACCATTGCTGAATTTAGGTTGATACCATATGCAGGGCTTGGCTTATAGGACATATTCTCCCATGTGATATCTGGTACATTGAAATCCCCTGTTAGTAATATATTAGGGATATTTGTGTCAGACTGGGGAATCTTTCCAAGAGATGCATTTAGTTCATGGACGTTGGATATATTTCTGTCTGTTGGCCTATAGTAACATCCTATGAACAGTGGTTTTGTTCCAGTTATGTTCAGTTTTCTCCATACAAGTTCACAGTCAGTTTTCAAACTCTCCTCCTTGGGGTCTGACAGCCACCTTTTATGGATACCAATCAGTACCCCACCACCACCCTTGCATCTGTCTTCTCTCCCTATATCATAATCAGGGTGGATGACACTGTCTGCAATAGTGTGATCAATGTGGGATTCTGTTATGCATAATATATCACGGTAATTATGCTCATTAATTAGTTCATGTAGCTCCAATTGCTTTTTGGTTGAGTTTAGGCCTCTACAGTTCACTGTCATAACCTTAAGCTTTTGAATTTTTTGCTTTTTTCTACCTTGCTTTGGTCTTGTGGTGCAGGTTTTCCCTATAGATTGATCTTCTGTTCTTTCACTTGTGACACTTTCATCACTTAGTGTTTCAAAGAGATTGTTTGTTTCGAATTCATTTTCAAAGAAAGCATCAGAAATATTAGGAAGGCGACATTTCCAGCATTCCCATGACAGCCATCTTTGTTTATTGAATAACTCATAATCTCTATTTGTGAGCCCATCACATTTGATGTGTATGTATGTGTCACATTCATCACACTGCATGGCTCTGTGATTGTTGGCAACTGGACGTTCACACACTCCACAGGGAAATTGGACAGGCCCTGGATGTGGGTGAACATCACCACATAATAGTAGTAGGGATATTAGGAAAAGTAGCACATAGATATTGCATCTTTTCTTTTGATTTGATTTATCCCAGTAGCAGAGATTTTGTTTCCTATATATGACACTGGCTTTGTGTATAGCAATGCTCAGTATTGGGTTTCTCTGAATCATACTTTGCTTCTGGATTGAGCCATTATTCAGGAAGTATGCAGTACTTCCAGGTCTGTTGGAAGTATTGCCAGGATTACCTGTGTGGGATATGCTTGCCACCCAGATGCAAACAAGGCAGCTCAAGATCAATTTTGTTTGATATTGTTTCATTGTATCAGGGTTTAATGCCACCATTGAGGTTTGCGTACAGGATTTAGTGTCCTGATAGGTTAGGTCTATCTGTGGAGATAGGTTGGTTTCAGCGGGGTTTAATGCCACCGTTGAAGTTTGCGAACAGGATTTAATGTCCTGATAGGTTTGGTCGGGAGCACCGAGCCAGTACAAATTTCTGTGGGGTAAAATATGCCTCACACAGAGAGATCAATGAAAATATATATACAGCAGTAAGAAAACTGCCGCGTTATATGATATCTTCAGGTTTTGTACACGTTGGCTTGCTGGCCACAGTACCGTGATAGAAAAACTATCTCGAGATTCAAGGTGGTTAAATATGCCACCGTTGAGGTCGAATGCAGGATTTATGGTCCTGACTGTTTGAGTGAAACTAACTGGAAAAACCACTGGGTAATATGCGAGTTATTCGTTATTACCAGTAATTATGACCAGTTAATGATATTGTACAGAGAGGTATTACTTATGTATCAAACTAGCACTCGACACAGGCAGCTCAGAAAGGATACTCGTGAGCGCTGTGCCTCGCTAAGACAACACAGTATGATCCCGCCCTCGCAAGTGGATTCCGATCAAAACTGCCGTCAGAGCTTGCTAAAAGTCTGGTATAAGATAGATCTCTGTATGGCCGGGGTTCACTGCGAGAAAGTGTGGTAATAGACTAGCAATAAACTCCCAAAAATCGGCAAAAAAAGACGATTTTATCGGAGCTCAAGTAAAAGCCGCCATTCATATACAGTGACCGGCAGCCAAATCCGGACATTTTCATGTTTTTCACTCCCGATTTTCACAAAACCTTTAAAAACTGTGTAAAAACTGCTCACATCGAAAGAAGATCTTCAACTTCAACGGTCTATGGAATTTTAATGCTACCTGTTCAATATTAACAGAAATAGCATGATTTTCACGCATTCAGCAAACCTGCAGATTGTCCGAGTTTCCATTGACTTATACTGAGATGTTGCTTACGTCAGCACTTCTGACGTCATTTGACAGTGATGCGATCATTTGTGCCGTGAAAACAAATAAACACTTTTAAGGTTTTGAAAACCAGTGGGAATACAAGAAAACATATTACCTTCACAGAGTGGCCTTTTGAAATGTTCATAATGATTTTTATAATTGTTAAAAAGGTTAAGACTATATTAAAATATTTGGTTTGTTTTATTTAAAATCATGGAAACTTAATGTTAATATGCCATATGTGAGCTGTCTTGTGTCATTTAACCGGTGCCACCACACAGTCAAAATTTAAAGTATAGTAATGTGGTTTATGAGTTGGACCCTAATAAAGAACAATTATTTCATGAGGTTTTATGTGAGCTTTGGTCATAGGAATAACCGGATTATTTTACCCTTAGTACTGCTCCGTAGTGCTTTGGGTGAAATTTTATGTTTTTAGTTATAAATTCTTAAAAAAGTTTTAAGTGTTTGTAACTTTAAGTATAGGGGACTTGCCTTTGCTGTAGTCCGGTGCACCTATTTTTTCCATTCTTAATGGATTTTGTGGGGTGGAGTGCAGGTCCCTATCCTATGACTGCAGTGTTGTTTTCATGATCATTCTTCTTGGCTCTTGTGTGATTAATTTTTTTAATGAGATTGAAATGGTAAAAAGTTTACATGTCAACAGGCGTTGCAAATTTAAAGATTGTTCTGTCGTTGATGGATAGGTAAAATAGATGAAGAAATAAAATTACAATTCAAATGTAAACTATAATATAAATAATAACACATGGTTTTGCGCAAGATATACAATATATTAGGAGAGAATTGTAGCGCATGTACAAATAAATGAGTAAATACATCTTTCTTAATTTTTACTAAGCTACTTACATGTGACAAAATAGATTAAAAAACAACCATGAACTATGTTTTGAATGCCATTATTGTAATGAACTTTGTGAACACAACATGAAAAATACCTGGAAAATAAAAATATATAACATGAAAAATACATGGAAAATAAAAATATTGTCTGTAAATATGTGGGTCTGACTTGATGATTTCAGTATGATTTTTCTTTTTGGTTTAAATTAATTAAAGAATTCTAAACATATCTTTATATCAATATTTTTTCAATCTATCCAACACTTGAATCTAAAGTAATTGAGGCCAGATAATTATAGATCATGATTTATTTCCGACCAAAGGATGTTCAAGGGATATTAACCATCTCATTCTGGATATTAGCCATCTCATTCTGGTTTAATGAAATCCTTTCCTCCCTCCTGAATACAAGGCCAAAAATCCTCTAGCTAAAATTATATCAAAAAATTAAAAGCTATGGTTGCTCAACTTAATTTGTCTTAAATAAAGGTAACCCCATGCCTATTAAATAAATTCTGTACCTTACAAATACTTATAGAGTAATGTATATTATATTTATATATATTATACCTTGCACACTATACACATTCTTAATAGGGTTTGATTGGATTCACTTTTTTTTACAAAATTAAGCTCTCCAGTTCACTTTACAGAATATAATTATTAATTTTCATGGTTTCCAATGGTGAAATTTATATACCAACCAGCCAATTAATGAATGGTTTAAATTAATTATAGAATTCTAAACATATCTTTATATCAATATTTTTTCAATCTATTCAACACTTGAATGTCCTACAGACATGTATCACTCAATTTGTTTCCTATTTAAAGTAATTGAGGCCAGATAATTATATGTCAACAATGAGTCATGCCCATATCTGTTAAATATAATCTATTTTAAATAAATGAAGAGGAAAGTCATCTTTACACAAAAATATCGCAATCTAGATAATGATTTATTTCCAACCAAAAGATGTTCAAGGGATATTAGCCACCTCATTCTGGTTTAATGAAATCCTTTCCTCCTTGAATACAAAGCCAAAAATCCTCTTCACTTTTTTATATAAAATTACTTCACTTTACAGAATATAATTATTAATTTTCATGGTTTCCAATGGTGAAATTTATATACCAGCCAGCCAATTAAATAAATAATTAATGGTTTAAATTAATTAAAGAATTCTAAACATATCTTTATATCAATATTTTTTTTTATATACCAGCCAGCCAATTAAATTATTCCATCTGTCAGCTAGGCCATTTTTGTAATGTCAATCATAATTTGAGCCAGCTGACTCATTAAAAAAAAAGTTCCCAGCTGGTAAACATACCAGCTGGAAATGATATGCATTAATTACTTCACTTTACAGAATATAATTATTAATTTTCATGGTTTCCAATGGTGAAATTTATATACCAGCCAGCTAATTAAATTATTCCATCTGTCAGCTAGGCCATTTTGTAATGTCAATCATAATTTGAGCCAGCTGACTCATTCAAAAAAAAGTTCCCAGCTGGTAAACATACCAGCTGGAAATGATATGCATTAGTTACAAGCTGCCAGCCAGAAAAAAGTGCATATTGGCTCTTTTTGCATATCATATAGTGGTGGGCCCCTGAAACATGTGAGAGACAATATTCAACTTAATTGCAATTACTACAGATCAGTTTTACTGGATATTTGACTGGAAATGATATGCATTAATTATGTATGGAAAGGGCATCCAGAACAAAAAGCCTTTCAATGGAAAAGCGACATCCCAGTCGAGAGGCCAACAGCACTCGCTCCCACAAGGCAAGTTGTTCCAGGAAATAGAAGCCCTACGAGCCCAAGTTTCAGACATGGCACGAACTATGCAGCAGTCCAGTAACTACAATTGGCAGGGTGATGGTCGCCATAACGCTGCAGGACCACAGCAGCATGCACCCCCACCCCCGCCCCAGCATTCCCAGTATAAAGCACAACCATCGGAGGGCGTTCCCTCCAGACAGAGATTCCGCAGTCACAGTGGACAGGAGAGAACCAGCTACAATGGCAGGCACGAGGCGGCAACCCCACTAACGACTTCTAGGCAACCCACTGCCTACCGGGGCAATGCCAGCCCTCCTCAGTTTGCCCAACCAGCCCCTGGCTCTCAGAGGTACCCAACCACACCATCGCCATCGTATGCAGATGGATACCAACCCCAGACGTCCACAGCACAGCCCATGGGCCAACACCCAAGCAATTTGCTAAGGGACAATACCCAATATCACCAGGACAGTTACCAGGGTAATGGCCCACAAACAGTCTATGCACCAGCACAGGTAGCGTGGGACGGACCTCCACCCCAGAGGCAAATGCATGTCACTTGGGCGGAGCCTCATCCACAAAGGCAGTCCCCGACAACATGGTCTGAGCCCCCCCCACGCATGCAGACACCGTCATCATGGTCTGACAGAGGGTCCCCCAGCCAGCACATCTCAGCATACAATGTGGCTGACAGACGAGAAACATGGTCCGACTACAACAAGTTATTCCAGACCTACCCACAACCAGCTAGTGCCCCACCTGCACCTGCAGACCCCCAGCCACACCCTCAGATGCAGCAGCAGTGGCCCAGATTATACCAGTGATCTCGTCTGTAGCGGCCCGGCCTGGCTCAACCCCTGAAGAACCCGGACAAGAACAGGCAACACACTTCACCCGTCGGGTTGGGGTCCTACCAGGAAATAGGCTGGGCCATACGGACGAGCCCATGGAGTGTACCCCTTTGGGTATAGCAGCAGATGACAAAACTGTTTCTCACCACCCACCTCCTGGCAGTGAGTGCTCCACAGCACTGGGCCAGATTGACTCTCCGTCCAGAAATCAAGAAAGTAACCATAAACAGTTGAGAGGCAAGCAGCGTGCTGGTCATGTGACTATTAACTCTGACAGACGCCACAGCACAAAACAACGGATAGCACCAATCAGTGACACTAAACACGATGACACTGGTGCAATTCCCACCAGTCACACTCTGCTCTGCGACCCACAAAATAATACCAGCGAAAACCGTCCAGCTAAAATACCAGTCAGACTTACAACTAGTCACCACACAACTGTTCGCAGGAGTAGGAGGACACTAAAAGTATTGAGTCTAAATGTAAATAGTCTGATGAGCAAAGTTAATTTAAATTTTATAAATGAGTACATTGTTAACTATGATATACTGTGTTTTCAAGAAACTAAACTTGACAGTGCAGATGTAATAAACATTAGTCTATGTAACTTTGTGCCACTATACAACCACAGGAAAAAGTATAAACATAAATCAGGAGGACTAGCTTTATTTGTTAAAGAAAATATTTTCAACTTTTGTAAAGAAATTTCTGTAAATAATGATGAATGTGAATGTATACAGTGGCTAAAAATAGACAGAAAACTCCTGGGGTATGACCTGGTATTGGGGAATACATATATACCCCCACCAGACTCAAGTTATTATAAAGGTGATGAGTATGACACCATTTTCTCAAATATTTTAGGTGTAAATGCTAGGTATGACTCCGACAACTGTATGATATGTATCCTAGGGGATTACAACGCTAGGACCAGCAATGAAGCCGATTTTATCTTTTTTGACAAAACTGTGTGCAATGAATCTGGGATAGACTGTAATAGTGATTTCATGTTAACCACAGACAAACTAAAAGATTTGGGCATACCAATTGTAAGAGTGAACAAAGATACAAAATGTGATGAAAAGGGGCA
Source organism: Amphiduros pacificus (assembly GCA_949316495.1). NCBI lineage: Eukaryota > Metazoa > Annelida > Polychaeta > Phyllodocida > Hesionidae > Amphiduros > Amphiduros pacificus. The sequence goes on along the minus strand of OX439000.1, from coordinate 21,444,741 downwards.
TAAATTGTTGGAATTGTGTAAAGGTACTGGCCTATTGATTGTTAATGGCAGGGCCGGCAGAGACAGGGCAGTTGGGGACACAACCTGTACCAAAGTTACAAAAAATGGATCCAGTAAAAGCACTATTGACTATGCCTTATCTACCCCATCCTTATTCAGACATATAGAGGATTTTTATGTAGATACCTTTGACTACAACCTATCAGACTGTCACTCCCCTGTGAGCATTACACTACAAGGCCTAGAAAATGCCCAGCCATCCCCACCTGCCCTGCCTCACAAATCTGACCAAGATATACAGGATGTATGTAATGGGAACCACAAAAGTGGGAAAAAATATAAATCTAATTGGGACCCACAGAAACAATCCCTGTTCAAGGAGTCATTTGACGAGGGTCATATTAATAGAATCCTGTCTGTAATTGATGAGAAAGTGGCAAAAAACATGACACAAGATTGTATAGATAAAATCACAAGTGACATAAATTGTGTATACAAAGAGGCTGGCTCCTCTTCAGGGTTGATTAAGATTCTGAGTAGTATCAATGTCAGATTTAATGCTAACAAACTTAGGAGGAAATCTCCCAGTCAACCATGGTTTAACAAAGAATGCTATGTAAATAGAAAACACCTCTACAAGGCCAAACACAAATGGCGCAAGCGTCGGTCTGAGGAGAGTGAGGCCAAAGTTAAGTCATGCAGCAAAAAGTACAGGACTGAAGCAAGAAAAGCAAGGCAATCTTATAATAGGCAGGTCCACAAAAAACTCAGAGCACTAAAATCATCCAACCCAAAAGACTACTGGGCCATCATCAACAATAATGATAAAAAAGTTGCCACTAAAATATCCACTCAAATTCTTTTTGAACACTTCAGGAACCTCAATCAAAATTCAGGTGGTAACACTGACCCTGAAAACGAACACAACTCAGTCAATTTGACAGATAACAGTCCTTTCAACTCAGCCTTCACTGAGGATGAACTGAGGAAGCAGACATGCAAGTTGCGTAATGGGAAGGCTAGTGGGCTAGACGCAATTATTAATGAATTTATTAAGCACAGCCCAGCAAGTATGATAACTCTAATTACTAGATACTTCAACCTAATATTAAATACAGGCCTCATTCCCTCAGACTGGTGCGAAGGTATAATTGTATCAATTTACAAAGGTAAGGGAGACAGAGGTGACCCCGACAGCTACAGAGGGATAACCCTACTAAGCTGTATGGGAAAATTATTCACAGTTCTGCTTAACGCCAGACTCTCACTTTTTCTGGAAAGTAATAATCTACTAGGTGAGGAACAGACTGGCTTTAGACCAGGTTACTCCACCCTTGACCATGTTTTTACCTTGTACTGTATAATTGATATGTACACCAGCAAGAAAAAGAGACTATATGTAGCATTTGTTGACTATAGGAAGGCCTTTGACACTGTTGACAGGCACCACCTCTGGCATAAATTAATTAGTCTAGGTATCAAAGGCAAAGTTTTTAACGTTATCCAAAACATGTACAACAATGCAAAATCCTGCATTCAAAATGGTGGCGATGTGTCAAGGTTCTTCGAATGTAATATAGGTGTGAGGCAGGGGGAAAACCTGTCTCCCTTGCTCTTTTCAATATTTCTAAATGATCTGACCAATTATTTAAGCGGTTACTCTAACGGTGTTGAAGTGGAGTTTAATGTTGATAGACTCGATTGCTATATTAAACTTTATGCCCTTTTGTATGTTGACGATACCATACTGTTAAGTGAGACGCCCAAGGATCTGCAGTCAATGCTAGATGCCCTAAAAAACTATTGTGACAAATGGAAACTTGAGGTAAATACTTCTAAGACCAAAATTGTTATATTTTCCAGAGGCCTGGTTAGGAAACCACCAGACTTCTTCTTGGGTTTGCATAAATTGGAAGTAGTGAAAGATTATGTATACCTTGGTGCAACATTTAATTTTAATGGGAAATTCACTAAAGCAATTGACAAGCAGATCCTTCAGGCCAAAAGGGCAGCATATAGTATTACAGCTAAAGCCAGAAGGCTACAGCTACCCATTGATATACAACTGAACCTGTTTGACACTTGTATCCTACCAATCTTATTGTATGGCTCAGAAGTATGGGGGTTTTCAAATATAAAAAATCTGGAAACTTTCCATTACCAATATTGTAAATATATCCTCAAAGTGAACTCCAAGTCCATTAACAACATTGTTCTGGGAGAACTTGGTAGGTGCAAGATGGAGAAATACATCAAACAGAGAATGTTGAATTTCTGGGTCAGAATTAATACTGGTAAATCAAGCAAAATATCAGGAGCTATTTATCACAAAATGAAAGAGTTATACCTAAAGGGTGAATACAAGTCAAGCTGGCTGTCACAAATTGATTCCACCCTGAAGGACCTGGGTCTAGAGCACCTGTGGGAGGCCCCTCATGATCAGTTGAATCCCAGATTATTAAAAGCACTTTTTGAACAGAGGCTACAGGCCCACTACTCAAATCAATGGGAGGCAGATCTGGCCAGCTCAAGCACCTGTGACAACTATAGTAAATTTAAATCCTCACTCCAATTTGAAAACTACCTCACACTCCTGGAGCCAAATCTTTCCATACCACTCACTAAATTCAGAACAAATAACCACAAACTACCAGTTGTGGTGGGCCGTTACAATAACATCCCACGAGAAAGAAGGCTTTGTACTTTATGCAATGACAAGTCTATTGGGGATGAGCACCACTACCTCCTAGTTTGTGAACACTTCAGGGTAGAGCGGGATAGACATATAGGCACAGCATACATTAGAAATCCTAATATCACTAGTATGAAGCATCTTCTTCTCAATAGCACAGATGTGAAAGAGCTAACCTCACTCTCCAAATTTGTCAACATTATCATGAATCACTTTAATTAGACTTTACATGTCAGAATCGCTCCTTAAGCCAACAAGAGCATGATTACATATTCACCGCATATTGTCACAATTATACTAGTTCATAGGATACTACCCAGTATGGGTAGTCTAGGTGCAAACTATAAACATGTATGTATATACCCATACAACTTGTAAATAGCAAATGGCATAATTACCGCTATGTCTACTAGATTATTTAAGTATTTTGTACTTTGTATTTTATTCCACAATCACATTTATAGTTACTGTGTGAACTATCCATAATAGACAACAATTGTATGGGGTGCCCTCCACCTTGTAACTGTCAGGGGGCACCACCAGTTCTTTTTCTCCCATGTCGCACTAGTGGCGACCTCTCTTGAGAATAAAATTTGTATTTGTATTTGTATTTATTTATATAAAAATGTCCGAGTATAATCTGCCGGTTTCGGACAGTTGCCGGTCACTGTATATCCCCATGGTAGTAATAACTGAATAATTGAAGCGCAAAGTCAAATTTTCGCGGAAAAAATGAATAATAAACTGGTAACTGTGAACTAGTAAATAACTTCCCGCACGTGAGTTCTTGCCACACGGGGACGCCACTTGTCTTTTAACATTCAAAAGGCTGAAAATCATTGCGACACCTCCAGATGACGGAAGTAGCCAACATGGCGAGAGGAAAGAAGGCGGTGACGATCGGGAACACAAATTTTCCCCTTTATTCAATTCGTGTGATTGGAGAAAGACATTTTCTTGTAGCAGGTGGTGGAGGACAAGCAAAAACTGGAATATCAAATGCATTCGTGAGTAGTTTACTTGAATACAATCTTCCGATAAGATCCTGACAGCGGGAAATACTGTTGTTCTGCTGAAACCTAGAATCTGGTGAAAGCTGGAATATGCCAAGATAATTTTAGGTCGATAATTTTCAATCTTAATAGACAGTCAAGGTTCCAGCGTTGTTGTTGATATGCTCTGAGGCCAATGACAATGACATGTGAAACCTGCATTAACTGTAATAGGGCTGGCTACCTTATGGATCGTACTGCTTCTCTTCATTTTCCATAATACAAGTGCCTTCGGCTGGGAAGTGATGCTGTCCCACACTGTTGTAGCTATTCCTCACCTGTGCAGCTGTCTCTCAATTGTGCAGCTATCTCTAACCTATGCAGCCATCCCTCACCTATACAGCTATCTCTCACATGTGCAGCTGTCTCTCGCTTGTGCAACTACCACGTGTGCAGCTGTCATTCAGTTGTGCAGTTGTCTCTCACTGTTGTAACTATCTCTCACCATGTGCAGCTATCTCTCCCCATATGCAGCTATCTCTCACCATGTGCAGCTATCTCTCACATGTGCAGCTGTCTCTCACTTGTGCAACTACCACGTGTGCAGCTGTCATTCAGTTGTGCAGTTGTCTCTCACTGTTGTAACTCTCTCTCACCACGTGCAGCTATCTCTCCCCATGTACAGCTATCTCTCCCCATGTGCAGCTATCTCTCCCCATGTGCAGCTATCTCTCAAACTGTGCAGCTATCTCTCCCCATGTGCAGCTATCTCACCATGTGCAGCTGTCTCTCCCCATGTGCAGTTATCTCACCATGTGCAGCTGTCTTTCCCCATGTGCAGCTATCTCACCATGTGCAGCTGTCTCTCCCCATGTGCAGCAATCTTTCACCATGTGCAGCTATCTCTTACCATGTGCAGCTATAGATCTCTCATCATGTGCAGCTATCTATCCCCATGTGCAGCTATCTCTCCCCATGTGCAGCTATCTCACCATGTGCAGCTGTCTCTCCCCATGTGCAGCTATCTCTCACCATGTGCAGCTATCTCTCCCATGTGCAGCTATCTCACCATGTGCTGCTGTCTCTCCCCATGTGCAGCTATCTCTCAAACTGTGCAGCTATCTCTCACCATGTGCAGCTGTCTTTCCCCATGTGCAGCTATCTCTCCCCATGTGCAGCTATCTCACCATGTGCAGCTGTCTCTCCCCATGTGCAGCTATCTCTCCCCATGTGCAGCTGTCTCTCAAACTGTGCAGCTATCTCTCCCCATGTGCAGCTATCTCACCATGTGCAGCTATCTCACCATGTGCAGCTATCTCTCCCTGATATGCAAAGATGTGCCTTTTCAGGGTTGATTACATAAGTTGCCCTAATATCGCTCAGGCGCTACTCGCAAATCATCGATCAGACTTTTGCATGTCATCTGACTTCTAATTGTCCGAATTACACCACAGGAAATGACTACCCATTTCTCACGATCGTACCGATCACAGAATAACACTGATAGTCCCTTTTTGATATCCACTGCCTGTCGGCAGTGGATATCAAAAAAGGACCATCCGTGTTACAAAAAAAAGTTTGTTCAATTTTATGGATTCTAGTCGAAATAAATGGGAAATCAGTGAGTGCTTCTCAGTACTGTTAATATTTGACTCACCGGAACATGTGGTGACACCTAGTGGCCTAGAGTTTGGAAAGGCAATAGTGCTTGTATTGATCAGTGAGGTTCCAAACTACACTGCACACAAGACAAGTCTTATGACTACAAAGGCAAGCTGGATGTTCATTGTAATTATGTTTTATATTTAGAGTAACACCCCTTGCCTTTGATGTCTTCCTCATGTCAGGGGCAAGGTGACATGACTGACTCATAATGCCATGGTGTGACAAACTGAAATCAAAGAGTGTTGACATCAATATTTGATCAAAGCAGAGTCATTTAAAACAGTTAAAATATCTCTGATCAAAGACAGTGACATTGTATCAGATGCCTCAAACAATTGAAAAAGCTGGGCAAATAAAGTGGTACATCACCATTTTGCTTCCCACACACACGTGAACGTGCACACGTTTTGTAATACACAATATTGTATTCCTCTTGTTCTCACAATGTCATAAACATTTAAATAATTTATGTAAGCGAATTATAAGCCAAGATATTAATATGAAATCTTTAAGACTATAATGAACATCTTCTTATATTGTTCGCAAGTATGGCAGTCATTTTTGGGGCCAAAACATAGAACAATCTAAAAAATACATGTAGAGCTTATGATCATAGGATTCGCGCAATCATAGGATTGACTGATAATAAGGAAAATATCTTGAATGCATAGAACATCAGACTATTTGGCACAGAAATGATGATATGATTGGTTTAAATGAATTGTTATAAAAAATGCACCCAGTGACCTTGCCTACATTACAATGTGCACGTGCGGAAGAAGCAAATTGTTTAAAAAATAGTGCAATTTGTCTCTGCTCTCAGTGTCAGTTCTTGGCCAATTTACATCATTGACAACTCAAAATTGAGCTCATGAGCCTTTCTCTTCAAATATGTGAGTCAGATGATCGAAATGATATTAATTTCATCTTTCAGCATAAAAGAGAATTCAGTGAGTGAAGGCTATGATCGTATGCATATGTACAGAAATGATTAACAGTGGCCGTCAACCAGTTCACATCGATTTCCGTTTTTTACATTTTTTTTTATTGCAGACCTGTTCAAAATAACATCTAACCTCTATATCATGACAGCAGAGCTCGAGGGCTAAATTCTGACACTTAAATGCAGTCTTCCCGATAGTCACCAGACCTTCAACGGACATCGGTCCGATAAAGTTGACTTTTTTCCCGGACCGAAAGCATTTTTCCCGGACCAAAAAAAAAAGCGTGAAAAGTAAATACGCTCATATTGTCCAGGTACAAGCTTCCCAAACGGTGATACAATTAAAATCTTTGTTTAATTTACACGTAGATATATTCTGACACGTGTCGGCAACAGTCCGCCTCCATTCAATAAGTTTAAAGTATGCACAAGTCAGAGAAAATGCGAGTTTAACAATGCTTAACTACGCATATAAGACACGAGGTCGCCATTACGAAAACCGGAAGTGACAGGGACAGGCTCTTATTTTTGGCGCGAAAATGATCGGACGCTATTCATTTGCATTGAAAATATTAATGTATTGCGCAATGATGGATCCCTGACACTTCATATTTATGTTTTACTTTTAAAATGACTGCCGAACTTGTCTAGGGATAAATTTTGAGAAAAGTTAAAATTTTCACAAAAATACACATCGGATATGAGGTCCGACTACAGCGGAAAAGATGCCGGACCGTGGCAAAAAATATCGGTCAGGACCGGCCGTCCGGCGGTTATCGGGAAGACTGTAAATGAAGTACCGTATTTACTCGTGTATAAGTCGAGGTTTTTGCCCACAAATCCTTAGTTAATGTTAGGGGGGTCGTCTTATACACGAGAGCAATCTGTGGACGAGGATTTACGCCCAAAAATTAAGGCACTACGAGTTTTCATTACGTACATTCCTATTTTCGAAATAACGAATATCGGACATAGCGGATCGATTTAACAGTCTTATACTCGAGTATTTACGGTAAAACGTAAATACGATGTTCATATTTTCGAAATAACGAATATCAGACGTAGCAGATTGATTTTAATTGCATTTTAAATGATAAATAAAGGTATTTACCCAATATTATTGGTCTATTATTTCGAAACGCTTTGTTTTGACTTTGTTCTCACTGATTCCAATTATCAGCGTTCACAGTTTTGCGTTTCGTCATTGTCTCCACTGCTTTGAGTCGTGTCTTCCCTTTTTTACAGAAATGCTTTCACACGTGGATCGATTTTAATTGCGTTTTAAATGATAAATAATGAAAACACTTTGTTATTCTCGACCTGAGAAGTGTAATTGTGATAATATTAAGTAAATACCTTTATATATCATTTAAAACGCAATTAAAATTGATCTATCATTGCGCAATATATTAAAATCGATCTGTTACGTTCTGTTCTCGATCCACTACGTCCGATGTCTGTTATTTCATCGTTTTAAAGTAAAACGTAAATTCAATGTGCGGAACACGGTAAATTCGATGTGCGGCAACACGAAGAGAAGCCAGGGATCCATCATTGCGCAATATATTAATATTTCAATGCGAGTTGATACACTCCATTTGTTTTCTCACCAAAAATAAGAGCTTGTCCCTGTCACTCCCGCTTTTTGAATGACGATCTTGTATTGCGTAATGCATTTAAATGGATGAATGGTTTTGTTTTGTTCTCGACCTGCAAGGCATATTTTGTGTTAATGTTGGGTATATACTTTTATTTATCATTTAAAACGCAATTAAAATCGATCCACATGTGAAGGCATTTGTCAAGAAGGGAAGACACGACTCAACGCAACACGTGGTCGCAATTTTGAAAGGCGGAAGTGACGGGAAGAGGCTCTTGTTTTTACCACGAAAACGTAATGCATGTTAAATGGATGGATTAATTTGTGATAATATTGGGTAAATACCTTTATTTATCATTTAAAACGCAATTAAAATCGATCCAGCGTTCACAGTTCTGCATTTCGTCATTGTTTCCACTGCTTTGAGTCGTGTCTTCCCTTTATGACAGAAATGCTTTCACACGTGGATCGATTTTGATTGCATTTTAAATGATAAATAAAGGTATTTACCCAATATTATCACGATGATATACAGCCGATCGAGTGCTATAAACGATAATAATTAAAAGCGATATAATGAATATCATTGGCTTTATAATACACAAAGAAATATTCAACCACGTGCGCCTGTCCGATATTTGCTTTCACGCTAGTATTGCGTAATGCATGTTAAATGAATGGATGGCTTTGTTCTGTTATCTACCTGCAAAGTCTATTTTGTGTTAATATTGGGTATATGATCTTATTTATCATTTAAAACGCAATTCTCCTGCAAATTTGCAAAGTCAATGATCACATGATTTGTGAGTCACATGGACAATCAATCCGCTACGTCATGGACATCGTATTTACGTTTTACTTTTACTTCTATGTCTATTAAAATTAAAATTTAAATATATTGCACAATTCAATTCTGCTTTGATATCTTTAAATGATAAATAAAGGTATTTACCCAATAGTATCACGATGATTTACAGCCGATTGAGTGCTATAAACGATAATAATTAAAAGCGATAAAATGAATATCATTGGCTTTATAATACACAAAGAAATATTCAACCACGTGTAGACAGTAGTCCGCCTGTCCGATATTTGCTTTCACGCTAGTATTGCGTAATGCATGTTAAATGAATGGATGGTTTTGTTCTGTTCTCGATCTGCAAGGCGTATTTTGTATTAATATTGAGTAAATACCTTTATTTATCATTTAAAACGCAATTAAAATCGATCCACCACGTCCGATATCCGTTATTTCGAAAATATGAACATCGTATTTACGTTTTACCGTAAATACTCGTGTATAAGATCATTAAGGGTTTATAGATGAACAAAATTTTTTATTTAAGAATATTTATGTTTCACTGTTAAAATGACCGCCAAACTTGAATGGTAGCAGTGCCAATGTCTCGAGAGAAAAACGACTCGTCTTATATTTGGAAATAGGTCTTTTCAAGCAAAATAACCTCAATTTTGGGGGGTCGTCTTATACACGAGTCGTCTTATACACGAGTAAATATGGTAAATCAGACAAAAACTCACAAAGTTACAGCAACTTATTCAATAAACATGTATGAAATCGTGAGACCAAGAGAAAGACAGTTATCTATGTATTTTGTAGATTCTATCGTGTTTTGGCCTTCAAAATGACTGCCGTAATTGCGAACATTAAAACTAGTAGATTTAAATATTTCATATTTATATCTCAGCTCAAAATATATGTACAGAAATGATTTATGCTTGTGCTCCAATTGTGTGCTTTCCACTCAGTGCTGGTGGCTCCGCCAAGTGGCAAGCATAATGAGCGATATTAGGCGAGTTACCGATGGGGAGAATACTTTCTCTATGATAATACTGAATCATATTACAGATTTATTCCAGGTTTCATTAACTTGGTTGACCCTGGCGGAACTTGGAATATGGCTACAGACATTCTAATCCAAATTGGTTTATCTCAGGTGTCAGCTTTGAAAAAATTTAAATGTGTATTCTTTCTGTAAAATACATAGTTTTTTTTTTCCCCATTGAAAAGTACACACCGGAACTGTACAACTTTACCGGAACCAGAACTGTACAACTCCACTCTATTTAATTATTGGTCGGAGAGATTGGCAGGGGGGCCTTTTGAGATTTCAAAAAATGACACAAACTTTGTGTCATTCAGGGACTTGACCATACTCATCATCAGAATCATCAGAAAATAAATATTGACTCTGATTGACCATATTTATCTAGTAGAAGCAATGTTATTAATTACGAGGTATTGACTGCAACAGAATTTGCCACTGATAAGAGCGTGCGATCTCGCTCTTGCGTTTTTACGTTGCCCCCTGGTGGACACTAAAACAGTCCCGGCTTCACCTTTATTTTGCAAGTTTATGCGATGTTTTGCGCAATATGTACGTTAGGAATAGAGTCGTTTTCACTCAATTTTTATCAGAATTATGTTAGATATGAAATATTATACACAATATGCCTATTTTTCTGTATTAGAGCTTTGTTTTCAACATCGGCAATTTGACCTAATTAATGACCTAATTATTGAAGTCCCACTAGGGTTGGACAAAGGGGCTTATATGGGTGAAATACAGATATTTTTAGCCAGCACGATTGTGAGAAACAATGTAAGATAGTGAGATAGCTGCACAAGTGAGATATAGCTGCACAAGTGAGAGATTGCTACAACAGCAAGAAATAGCTGCATAAATAAGGGGTAGCTGCATAAATAAGAGACAACTGCATAAATATAAGGTAGCTGCATAAATAAGAGATTGCTACAACAGCAACATAAATAAAAGATAGCTGCATAAATAAGAGATAGCTGCACACATAAGAGATAGCTGCATACATAAGAGATAGCTGCATACATAAGAGATTGTTACAACATCAAGAGATAGCTGCATAAATGAGAGATAGCTACATGAATAAGAGATAGCTGCATAAATAAAAGATAGCTGCATAAATAAGAGATAGCTGCATACATAAGAGATAGCTGCATACATAAGAGATAGCTACAACAGTGAGAGATAGCTGCATAACTGACAGAGATAGCTGCATTGAGACATGAAAAATAGCTGCACAGCGTGAGAGATAGTTACAACAAGTGAGAAATAGTTACAATAATGAGATAGCTGCAACGGTGAGAGACAGTTACAACAGGGAGGGATAGTTACAATGGTGAATGAAACACAGTTACAACAGTGAGATATAACTGCATAAATGAGAGATAGCTGCAAAAGTGAGAGACATCTGCATAGGGGAAAGATAGTTACAGCAGTGAGAGATAGTTACAACAGTGAGAAATAGTTACAGCAGTGAGAGATAGCTGCACAAATGAGAGACAGTTGCATAAGTGAGAGGTAGTTACAGCAGAGATAGATAGCTGCACATGTGAGAGACAGCTGCATAAGTTAAAGGTGGCTGCATAAGTTAAAGATAATTACAACAGCGGGAAACAGTTATAGCAGTGAGAGATAGCTGCACAAATGAGAGACAGTTGCATTTATAAGTGAGAGGTAGTTACAGCAGAGATAGATAGCTGCACATGTGAGAGACAGCTGCATAAGTTAAAGGTAGCTGCATAAGTTAAAGATAATTACAACAGCGAGAAACAGTTATAGCAGTAAGATATAGCAGCACAAGTGAGAGACAGCTGCATAGGTGAGATAACTGCAAAGTGAGAGATAATTACACCGGTGAGAGATAGTTACAAAAGTGAGAGATAGCTGCACAAGTGAGAGGTAGTAACACCAGAGATAGTTACAGACAGCTGCATCTGAGAGAGACAATTACAATAGCGAGAGACAGTCATAGCAGTAAGATATAGCAGCACAAGTGAGAGACAGCTGCATAAGTGAGAGATAGCTACAACAGTGAGAGATAGCTACAACAGTGACAGACAGCATGCATTCCCAGCCGAAGGCACTTGTTATAACTAATATTACAAATTGAATAGAGTGGTGGTTTGCACATTCCAAACTTGGCAAGTCTTGCAAAATCTACTCACTCGTGAAACAAAACTCTTTCTTCAAAAATCATATATTTTAAATCCTTGCCGAATCCCGGGATTCACTGGTGAAACCTTGAATTCTAGGTTTCAGCAGGAAAATCAGAGGATTTCCCACATCCCAAGTTTCAGCACAACAACTATGAAGTTAAAAGCATTTATAATCTTATAAAGCAATGATCGTATGTAAAATTCTTACAAGATTTACAAGTCAGAGTCACGTCTTTGCACATTTGATCATAGCCTTTGCGCTTTGACCTCTCGAAATTTATCAGAAATCAAATCTTTGGGAATCCCATGATTAAACTAAATGTTTCATTCATGTTAACATGTAAAATATTGTGAAATGGTGTTTTTACGAACCTTTCAACATTTATTTCCCAATCCTGCCTAATCATCATCACAGTATGTAAAGATATATCAAATCTGTTGGTTCATGACAACAGATTCAAAATCCAAATCATACCAGAGAAATATAGTTTGGAAATCTATTGTCTCTATTAATCAACACTATTCACATTTTTGCGAGGTGAACAATTGTTTAAAACAACAGGAATTTTGAATGTTTTTGTAGTAAATGGTAACCACAGAATTTAATACAGACTTTTATGCTCAATACAATCTAAATATACAGAAAATCCAAACTCCACAAGAGGGCAACTTGGTGAACCTATCACAGTAATAGTTTGCCTGTGCCTCTGGTGGACAGTGTGCAGAAAATCCTGTTTGCAATTTCATAAAGGTGTTTATCATATTTACAGGAAGTATTTGAGCTACGCCTAAGTGATGGGTTTGTCATCGCTGACAAAGTTTTACGCTATGAAACAGGTCCTCATGCAATCATGAACTCCTGTGTGGTGGCAGACGGTAGCAACTATATACTGGCTGCTGGAATGGAGGACCACACACACATCTATAATCTCAAATACAAGGTGGTCAAAAAGAAAGAAGGCTTAAGCAGTAAGTTCCAAAACATTAATTTGTTGTCACATATATGATAGTATCTCACCTTTAGCTTTTTTGTAAAAAGGAGATGTAAAACAAATATAATCATGTTTCAGATGTAGATGGGATCAGGAAAAGGAAAGGAAACCTGACAAGGTCAGAGGATCACAATGCAGCGCCATCTATGGTGACTTTTGAAGTTGCTCCTGGAGCTAAGGTGCAAACAGATTTCCATAAAGAGGGTGGTTTCCAAAAGGTTGTTGCATTCACACCAGATAAAACCATCATGGCAACTGGAGGTGCTGATGGCAAGATAAGGTGCTGGCAGGTAGGTTACTATGACAAGAGAAACTATTATCATCTTGCTCATGATGCAAATAATGATACGATAAGATACTTGGTTCAGGTACAGCATTGGTTGAATAAGACCATTAGGGCAGGTTAACATTGGACCTTAAGCTCACATAGCTTTAGGAGTGGGGAAAATGTCTGTCCGTCTCTCTGTCCATCTGTCCGTCCGTCTGTCAACATTTCTTTAAAAATCTTCTTCTTCAAAACTACCAGTAATATATGTTTCATATTTTATATAGATGTAGATATAGAGGTGAAGATTCAGATTCCTTCAAATCTGAGTGATGTTACCATTGACCTTAGTACAGTGACCTTGAGGTTATATTTCACTCATTAATTTTGTAAGGAGCATATCTCAGCAACCACAAATAAGAGGAAATTAAAACTTGGTATATATACAGAAATGTCTTATGTCATAGCTGTGCCTCATCATACAGTTTTAGTCATGTGACCTTTGACCTTGACACATTGACCTTAAATTCAAAATTTGTGTGTAGATTGAAAATGAATAAAGATATGTCAATGGCCTTAGAGCTATGCTTATCATTGCTTTTTTACCCTCAGCCCCTGATGTGATAACTCAAGAACAAATGATGGCAGCTTCATGAAACTTGACATACATAAGCATCTTGTGAATACCTCGGACAAGTTCGATGGACGGCGACCTTGACCTATTTTTCAAGGTCACAGGGACAATTATGTGAAATCCCAAGAATTGCAATAACTCAAAAAATGATGGCAGCTTTATGAGATTTGACACACATAAGCATCTGGTGAAGACTTCAGAATTTCTGCTATGAAACATGACCTTCACCTACTTTTCAAGGTCACAGGGACAATAATGTGAAATCCCTATCATTGCTATAAGTCGGGAACAAATGATGGCAGCTTTATGAGATTTGACACACATAAGCATCTGGTGAAGACCTCAGAACTTTCCCTATGAAATGTGACCTTCACCTACTTTTCAAGGTCACAGGGACAATTGTATCATGAAATCCCCATCATTGAGATCCCTTGAGAATAAATGATGGCAGATTTTTGAGACTTGACACACACAAGCAACTGGTGAAAATCCCAGACGAGTATGATGGACAGTGACCTTCACCTTCTTTTCAAGGTCACAGGGACAATTATGTGAAATCCCAAGCATCACAATAACTTAAGAATAAATTATAGCAGCTCTATGAGATTTGACACACATAACCATCTGGCAGTCTTCCCGATAACCGCCGGTCCAGACCGATATTTTTTCCCACGGCCCGGCCGACATGTATTTTTGTGAAAATTCTAACTTTTCTCAAAATTTATCCCTAGACAAGGTCGGCGGTCATTTTAAAAGTAAAACGTAAATACGAAGTATCAGGGATCCATCATTGCGCAATACAGTAATATTTTCAATGCGAATGAATAGCGTCCGATCATTTTTGCGCCAAAAATACGAGCCTGTCCCCGTCACTTCCGGTTATCATATTTAAGCATTGTTAAATTCGCATTTTCTCTGACTTGTGCATACTTTAAACTTATTAAATGAAGGCGGACTATTGGCGACACGTGTCAGAATATTTCTGTGTGCAAAATAAAACAAAGATTTTAATTATATCGCCGTTTGGGAAGCTTGTACCTGGCTTGTTTACTTTTCATGCTGATATTCTTTCTTTTTTTTACGGTCCGGTAAAAATGCTTTCGGTCCGGCGAAAATGTCAACTTTGTCGGACCGAATGTCCGTTGAAGGTCTGGTGACTATCGGGAAGACTGATCAGGTGAGGACCCCATTTGAGTTTGATGGATGGTGACCTTCACCTGCTTTTCAAGGTTACAGGCCCATCATCTCAATAATTCTAGAGTAAATGATGACAGTTTCATGATACTTGACACACATAAGCTATCAAAAGAAGTAGATTTGCACTATTATGTTTTTCTTTCCCCTGCATCAATTTGCCTTGGTGTAGGGACATTTTGTTCACAAATATTGTGTGGAGCGAATGTTGTGCAGAAAGTTTCCAGGGCTAAGGGTTGATGCATCTCTGATGCCTATGTTTGTAATGTTTTTGAACATTTTCTTCCTAAATGATCATTTAAATCCTTTTCAAGAGCAAACTTGAGCAGATGATGATTTTGACCAATCAAAATGTATGGTACATATCAAATTTGGCCCCAACTTATTATCTTGTTTCTCATTGGCTATGTTATTCAGTTATTCAAAATGGCAGCCTCCTTGACAACTTAGTGATAACTATTAGATTTTGGAAAAAAATCATAACAAAATGGAAAAGGAACTGAGTCTAATGGAAAATGAATAGAATTATACCTCTCAAAATACAACATCTTGCCTACTAATACCTAAAGGAGAAAATTTCATGAACGATTAAGTGCCTGACAACCACAAGGTGCAGTTGTGCAATGTCAGTTTTATTTTGCCCCTGCATCCACTGACCTTAATGCAGTGACCTTAAGGTTACAAATTTTGTGCATGAAATATTGCATTATTTCACTTAAACTCAGTTATATGTTTTCATTCAAGATAGCAGAGCTATCAACCCATGGGGTTATGTTTATAGATTATATTAACAATTTTTGGAAGTTCACATTTATCTGCTTCAGGACAAATCATCTTTCTGAATGTAACAATTCATCTATTGTGTCCAGTTAAGGGAATCTTGTTTTTAGTGCAATGACACTTGAATGATTCCCAGTGCATCATCGAAGAATTCTTATTTTTTATGGCTATTCCATCAAGTTTGCATATTGTATCAGCGACAGTACTTATAAGATCAACCAGGTGAGTATCTGTAACAATTGCACCTTGTTTATGATAGGCTACCATTAGGATGACAGCAGGATAGAACAGGGTGCTACAGGAGGGATATCAGTATTGTGTGATGATTGACTCGGAATAGTTGTGCCCAAGTTTTAAAAAGTAATTTGTTGTGGAGTAGATTTGACTTTTGTTTCATTTACTGAATTATTTTCTAGTATCCAAGTTTGAAAAAATTGAGAGAAATCAAGGCTCACAAAGATGATATTGATGACCTCGATTTTCATCCACGAGGAAAACATGTAAGTGTAATATGAGATTGTCCATCCATTTTAATATTGTTGATCTGGTTGCACTCACCAAAAAACTTTAAAATTGAGCACTGAACTCCCAAACCAAAATGGCCTCACTGTGACTTTTCATGAAAATATTTGATTGTAGATAGCATCAGTGTCTAGAGATGGGCATGGATATATATGGAATACTGCCCAGGGTAACATGCTTCTGGAAATCCTCATGAAACACAAAACAGAAGGCAAATATAGATTAAGAAATTGTAGGTGAGTTAAATATTAAAAATATCTGCAAATTAGATTTTGCTAGCAATCTTGGCTAACATGTAAAAACTTGATAAATCATATTGTCAGCATTTACTGGTGTGTGTGTCTCAGATTGTCTCCTTCAGGTGATTCTTTGATTTTTTGGCTTGTGGGGGAATGATCCTTTTGGCTTGCTGCCAACTGTGACTAAACATGGCAATCAGATCAATATCACTTACACAGCTCTCTGTTGTCTCTATCATTGCTATTAACCTACATTTGAACCAGTGCTATCAAACCTCTGACTTCCCGTATTTACTCGTATATAAGACGACTCGTGTATAAGACGACCCCCCAAAATTAAGGTTATTTTGCTTGAAAAGACCAATTTCCGAATATAAGACGAGTCGTTTTTTTCTCGGGACATTGGCACTGCTACCATTCAAGTTTGGTGGCCATTTTAACAGTGAAACATAAATATTCTTATATAACAAAATCTAACTTGTGTATAAGCCCTTAATGGTCTTATACACGAGTATTTATGGTAAAACATAAATACGATGTTCGTAATTTCGAAATAAGGAATATCGGACATAGCGGATCGATTTTTAATTGCGTTTTAAATGATAAATAAAGGTATTTACCCAATATTATCATAAATTATGCTTTGCAGGTCTCCACAAAGTAAAACGTAATACGATGTACGTGACGTCCTTGACTTAGCGTCAAAACAAAGCATTGTAAGCTCTTGAGTGCCCACGAGTCATAAGTGGAGCGGCCAACCTCGAAATAACAGACATCAGATGTATTGGATCGATTTTAATTGCGTTTTAAATGATAAATAATGAAAACGCTTTGTTTTGATGCTAAGAACAAGGACATGGAGAAATTCTCGACCTGAGAAGCGTAATTGTGAAAATATTAAGTAAATACCTTTATTAATCATTTAAAACGCAATTAAAATCGCTCCACGTGCGAAAGCATTTCTGTCAACAGGGAAGGCACGACTCAAAACAGTAGAAATAATGACGAAACGCAAAACTGTGAACACTGATAATTCGAATCAGTGATGATTAATGATGGTAATAAATACTGGATTTTAATGTTGCCTTTCTCATTGTAGGTATGGTATAGTAGTAGACAAGAAGGAAGAGAACTTGTATACCACTCATATACCTGTAGTACGGGGTAGGAACCCACAAGCCTGCTTCATCACAAAGTGGGACACCACAGGATATGCACCCACCAAAACCCAGAAAGCCGGCTTAGAAATCCTCTCATCCCTGGCAGTCAGGTGAGCGCGCATGTCCACACAAAATCACAAAATAGTTTTAAAATGAAAATAATCCTGTAAAAAAACTTTTTTATATTAGAATACTTTCTCACATTTTGCCAATACTATGACCTGTGACCTTTCTTCTTATACCTTTTCTTACACAATAATTCTCCTTTATATATCAATTAATTTTGATATATTGATAATTTTTTCTCAAGTCTAAACTTAGTTTAACTTCTCTGAATCCGAAGCATTACCCAGAGTAAAGCATCCGTTTCCAAGCAGGGATTTGAGGGATAAGTTTTTATTATTTGTATAGAAAAGCATGTAAGGTTATAATTTTGGAATACAAAAAATAGAAGTAATTTCATGGTATCTTTTTTCTTCAAATCAATTATTCAAGCAGTAAAACTTGGTTCTTATTTGTCAAAACTTTATAGATCATTAAAAAATAGTTAGGTGAAGCCAAAAAATGCCATAAGCTGTATATTGTATGGAAGGTTAATTTTACTTCAAGTAAAAGTTGAGAAGTACCAGTACAAGAAAGAGAGATTTGTTTTGCAGTGATAATGGAATCTACCTGGGCGTAGGGTCTATTTCTGGTAGTGTTTCTGTCTTCATAACATTCAGTCTTCAGGTGAGTGACAAATCCAATCATTGCTCCTTGCTACTTGATATTAGTTTCAATCATGTACATTATTAAACAACAAAGATATTACAACTGAGACAAAAAAATCGTCCATTCAACAACTTATTGCCAGTTCAAAATTCCAGCACATTAATTCTCTTCCTCTTCCGGTTTTCTGCTATAAACCTAGATGTTCCGCTGGCACGCTCCAAATTTCAGACACTTCCACAATTGATAAGCTTGGCAGAGATATAGTGATGCCACAAACAATGGTAAAGCAATGTTAAAACCTAGAACCAGCCTAATTAGGTATAATCAGTCTCAAGCAAGGTTCTCAGTCATGGATCATTAAGTCAACACAAGCTGACTTTATGTTATTGCTCTTGGTCACAAATTTTAAATGGAGCATATCTCAGCAACCAAGATGAAATTAAAACTTGGTATACAAAAATGTCTTAGGTCATAGCTGTGCCTCATCATACTTTTTAAGTCATGTGACCTTTGACCTTGACACATTGACCTTGAATTCAAAAGTGTTGTACATGCAACATCTCAACCATTAAAAGTGAATATAAAGTACTTCATATCTAGTATTCATCAACACTATGTCGAGCACCATATACAGTTTTTGTAGATTTGACCTTTGACCTTGATGTTGTTACCTTGACCTGTATATTATTGTTCAGGCCATATCTCATGAATGATGAACTGAATATCCTAAATATTGGGCATGTCAGTGTTTGCCAAATCAGACAATATGTCCGATACTCAGCCAGTCAACGTCAGAAATTTATCTTCAACATCAGACATTTCAACGCCTATGCACTTGAGGCAATTGTCACAAGCTATGATTGGACTGAAACCCTATCGTAGTTGTGATTTGGTAATAGCAAAGAATACGGTAGACAACCAGAGAAATGAAAGTCTGAAGCACCAAGTGATTTGTAGGAGGTGTGCGATTACTGTGTATACCTTATAAATGCGTGAAAAGCGACTGGACTTACCTGTACAGCCAGCAGAAAGTTTCCTAATTCGAAAGTTCATGTGGTTTCATTTAAGTCGGTAGAGCTATCAACCCAGGGGTTATTTTTATAACCTTATAACTTAATCTGAATGCTCTATTTTGCTACAAGATCATGTAATCATGTATCCCATACCATATGTCCAAATTTGGAGAATAATTTATGAAATTAGGTTACTTTGACCTCCCTATAGCACAAAAGAGATTGAAATGTTTGAGTTGGATAGTACATGACCTTGTATGCATTAATGTGGTGACTTCAGTTTTGTGTCAACAATCTAGTTTCTTCCATCACAACCTGAATACACCGAGACATGGCTGCGGGAGTCAGGTGACAATCAGATTATAAGTCAACCTTAAATTCCAGTCCCTCCCACGCCGGAACCATCCAGTGAGAATAGATATTCCTAGTCTAATTCCATGAAGCATATACTGAAATCACAGCTTACTATTGCTCTTTCACACATGAAATAGTTCTTGGGGAATATAATTTCCATGTGAATAAATCAACTAAACCAGATGTCATTGAATTCAATGACATCCTATTGACTTTTGACATGACCAATGGATCAAGGAACCGACTCATAGACAGGGGAATAACTGTGATCTACAACTAGCCAGCTCCAGGAAAAACAACCACAGTGAAATGGACAGTGTTCCTCATACTTTTGCTTCTCCACGGATGGTCAAGTCATCATTGAGAGTGCCCTGACCCTGGATAATGTTCTGGGGCCCATTTCTGACATTATTGCAAATATTAGTTTAAGTTACCATCTCTGTGCTGATGACACTCAGATCTAGATCTCGATTGATCACTTGCATGTAGATGCCTCTAGACATGAACTTAAAAAATGCATGTGATGTCAGATCTTAATAACTAATAAGATGAAGCTCAATGATGGCAAAACAGAAATGCTGATCTGTGCTGAAAAGAAGCACAGTGGTACCATTAGGCAAGACATTGGCACTATTAAAATTGGTGGTGCAGAAAGATTTCCCAAAAAATCAACCATATTAGGAACATTGCAGTGATCAGACAGTGTCCAGATGACAAAATTGCTGTTTCATTCCTATTCTACACATGACTGACGGCAATGTCCCCATTGTTCTGGCTTGATGACATATTTTGTAACATTCCCTTGGGCAGCAACTTGTCACATGGGGTAACATGGCCAATTGGTGTCATTGTTATTATAAGAAATTGAGTACAACAAGGATTGAGTTTTTATTGACATGTATACCAAAATAGTCCAGCAAAAATAGTCAGCAGGCGATGAACCATTAATCCTCAAGAGAGGAGGAGGGAAAACAATCTTGACTTATATGCTTATATGTCAGGCCTCGCCATGAACTGACTGAAATAGCGTTGTAAATGATGCAAAAACCCTGAGCAAATTGATGTAAATGGTATAATCTTTCAATCAGATATTTCAAATATACTACCCTGCCAAATTATGAATGGTCCATTCAGGGTTGGAGGGTTTTAGCCACCAGGTGGTTAAAAGCGGTTTAAAACGCGGTTTTAACCACCCCGGCTAAAATGGGTTTTAGCCAGTTTTAGCCACCTAAAGTGGCTAAAACCTCTGAAAGTGGCCAAAACTCTCTAAAAGTGTATAAAATTCTAGTTATTTCCTCTTATTATCTACATATACTACAAAGAACATATTACAAATGCCAGTTGCTTTCATTATAGACCATATTCTGGTGTCACTTGAGCATTGTTGAGCATAATAAACATTGTAATACTGTTTTTCTGTACAACTATACCAGACATATACTCTCACAGTTTAGTTTTATAATTATTGATGAGAAAGAAAAAAAACATTGACATAACATCTCATTTTGTTTATTTGAAATATCAGTTTATAACAAATAAATCATTACCAAGATGAGCAGGTTTCTACAAATGAGCATATACATTTTATTCAGCACAGTTTAGCATTGATGAAATTTCATTTCACACATGTCATAGGTTATCAGACACACATAAGTTTACACTGAGCAGAGACCTTGGAACCATCCACAACACGATGGAAGTGGTCCCAAATATAGTCTTTAGGCCTTCCACCTCTCTGCATATTGGCTATCAAGACTGTTCACTGTTATAACTATGGCAATCAGACTAAGTATGAATCTATGCCTGAAAGTCATGCCATTTATACCTACCCTTCAGGAGTTTACAGTATTATGTAGGGTGGCTTCCTCTGTTAAACAGGGATTATGTAGGGTGGCTTCCTCTGACACCTGGCCTACCTTGCAATGTGACACAAAACAGGGATTATGTAGGGTGGCTTCCTAATGCCTGGGCTACTACCTTGCAATGTGACAAAAAGCTGTAATCATGTAGGGTGGCTTCTTGATGCCTGGGCTACCATGCAATGTGACATGCTTCAATTATGTAGGGTGGCTTCCTGATAAGTGGCCTATCATGCAATGCCCCTGAACAGGGATTATGTAGGGTGGCTTCCCCATGCTTGGCTTACAGTTTCATGTGACCAAAAGATGTGCTTATGTAGGGTGGCTTCCAAACCCTTGGCCTGCTCATAGCAGAAAGAAAGAATTATGTAGGGTGACCCTTGACCTAGTAAAGGCCTATCACAAAAATCTGATGGGGGACACCCTGTTGGGCTTGAGGGTTCATCTTTCTCAACTGAAGTTATGTGTCAATATGTTTTAGCCACGTTTTAGCCAGTTTTAGCCGGCTAAAACCCAACCCTGGGTCCATTCTAAATTATTTTTGAACATATGAAATTGGCAGGAGCATGTGTACAGGGATGAGCATGTACATGAGCCAACCAATTGGCCAACCATATGCTTATTGCATGCTAATGTGCAAACTAATTCTGTGCAAGGAACAACATATTAGAATAGAATATGACTCTTCCATGCCATGAAGAGTACATGTAGATGCACTAGTCCTGAAATTTTTTTTTAGTTCTGCCAATCAACAAAATTTAGATAGGCTAGTTTGTTTATTTGTTTGTTTATTTGGGGTTTTACATCACTTTCAACAGTATTTCAGTCATTTCGTGATGAGACCTACTTGTAGCAGATATAGTGCTGCCTCACTGAATTGTCATGTCGCAGGTCCTTGACATGACAACTCACCCGGTCACAGATTTACAAGGACAACGGTTTAACCCTTTAGGCACGGGCCTCAGCTCATGTGGGAAATTGTATCATGAGTTCAATCCCGGCATGGCCGGGGTTCGAACCCACGACCTTTGGATCACCATAGAGGAACTGGTGCTAATAAGCTGGCGCTCTAACCAACTGCGCCACGGCCCGTGGCCTTAGATAGGCTAGTCCATTAGGGGTTAAAGACTAGATTGAATTCCTTAACAAAATGCTATGAACAAAAACTGCCTGGTATCAGCGCCATATAGATTCTATTATTATTACCACACCACTTACACCATGGTGCCTGTTATGTTGCGAATACCTACATTCTACACAAGTTATGGATGCTGCCATCCACATCACTTATTAGCTCTGGTATTGGGAGCTATGGTATCGGGCTCTGTCTGTGTTTCCATGCTTGTGTGTCTGTCAACAAAAACTTAAACATTTTGCTATATCTTTTCATTTAATATAGGTAGAGGCTCAAAATTTTACCACACCTACAGTAGAGCCCGAAGTGTACGCTCCATTTTAACGCGATGTCGTCAACGCGATGTATCGCGATGAATCTCACATGGATCGTTTATCATTCCTGGTGGTTTTAATGTGAATGTCCCACATGGGACTTCACAACGCGATGAACCCCTCATTAAACTGTCAAGCCAGGTCTGCAATACCTCTACACCCTTCATTTTAGAAGCCCCTTTAAGAAACAAGGATATTCAATTTAGACACATGTAGATTGAATCATAGTAGAATGCAGGGTGAAAGGGCAGGATTAAAACTTTATTGGCTCTAAAATTGATATGCTCATTTTATCAAATACTCCAAATTGTGCAATATAACATTGAGGTTCATGGTGAGATTTCCAATAAGAAATGACCATTTAAATGTTAAAGTATGATTAAAGTGAAGGCAAGGGGTTAATCAAACCCATGGAGGGCATGCTGTGGGAGATTGCTATCTGGGCATGTGTTGGGGGTCATAATGTTTATCTTGATAATGGCTACTGTACTTGTTGAGGTGCATTTAAGTTTTATTTAACTGACACTTGTTTTTCCCTTAGTTTATATATATATATATATATATATATATATATATATATATATATATATATATATATATATATATATAAATATGGTGTGACATATGGTGTGCTTAGGTATGTCTACTTTCTCACTGATGAGGACATATAAGTATCATAACAAGACAGAGTATTAATACATCCCACTTTAAGTAATCTTGATAATGTGGTTGTTGCATACTTAGCAGATATAAGCTATATAAGCTAGATGTAATGTGTACCGTATTACTGATGAGATAGATTTAGCATGACTGCCATATTGATAATTTAAATGCAACATGACTATGGTATTGATGAGGAACATGACTATATGACATTTGTAGTGATATAGGTGAAGCATGACTGCAACATTGAGTAGAGCTATGAACAGACCTGTCTGGTATCAGCACTATACAAATTTTATTATTATTATTATTATTATTATTATTATTATTATTATTATTATTATTATTATTATTATTATTATTACGTGAAGTATGACTGCAGTTTTGGTAACAGGTGAAGCAAACTTTTGTATTGAGTAGATAAATGAAGGATGAGTTTTGTATTAAGAACATAAATGAATAGCATGACTACATTATTGAAGCCAGATAAAGCATGACTACGGTATTGAGATGAAATAAGACTACAATATTGAGTAAATGCCACATGGCTTTTGTATTGATGATAAAGATGAAGCATGCCTATAATTGATGGATGAAGCATGACTTTTGAATTGATGACAAAGAAAAAGCATAAAATGCATGACAAAAATGAAGCATACAAGACTACAGTATTGATGACACCGATAAAGCATAAATGTTTGACATAAAGGAAACATAACTACAGTATTGAGTAGATATGTGAAGCAAGAATTTCATATTGATGACAGAGATGAAGCATGACTTGATATTGATGACATAGAGGAAGCATGACTTTAGTAGACAGATAAAGCATGACTTTTGTATTGATGACATACATGAACCATGACTGCAGTATTGAGAAGACAGATGAAGCATGACTGCAGTATTGATGGATGGATGAAGCATGACTGCAGTATTGATGACATAGAGTAAGCATGATTACTGTATTGAGTAGATAGATGAAACACAAATTTTGATGATAAAGACGAAACATGACTGCAGTATTGGTGACATAGATTAAACATTACTGCAGTATTAATGTTGACAAATGGACATGACTGCTGGATTAATGAGATAAATGTCGGATGACTGCAGCATTAAGATAAAGCATGATTTTTGTATTGATGACACAGATGAAGAGTGGCCTTTGTATTGATATTATAGATGTGGCATGACCGCAGTACTGAGAAGACCAGAAAACTGATGTATTAGAATATGATACAACTTTGAAGCTTTTGTGGCATAAATGAATGTGATTATGAGCAGTAATGAGGGAAGTGTGCCATGGTCAACCCTTAATGTGTGCTGGGGCGGTGGTGTGTTACTAATGACCCTCAAGTCTTGAGAACATATTCGCACCATACAAGAAGTACTTTTATCTTTTAGTTTGACCACTTATATATCCTGAAATAAAAAATGTAATATATCTCTATAAACCAAAAACATCCATTTAGTGCATCATTAACTCAATAGCAAAAGGATATATTTCTAAAATATTACTCCAAAGAGTTTTAAATGCAAGGCAGAGTGAATGGTGACAATGTTATCACACAAATGTATCAATGTCAGAAGCAACCCATAGTACAGCCCTGTGTAAGAGGTTTATTGTTATACCCTCTGGCTCCCGCCATGACTGATATATAAAGATCGAATATCAACAGACATTCTTGTGATCAGAGAAGCAAGACAACACTTTTCCTGGACAGGGGTAAATCAGTGCAATTCTGCCCTTGTCCAAAGTTCAGATATTTCTTCATTTGATAGTCAACATTCATGACAATGACAATTCAGTGATAAAATAATATCCTTCCTGCAAATCAGAGTGACTAATTAGTGAAGTGATCAGAAAGAAATTTTCAATATCGTGAGAAGGGTAAATTTCTGTTTGAGTGTGTGATCAGGCAATTTATCAAGATTAGACATATTTGATCACAATCAAACCTTACAAATGTGAGCTTTGTCCAAACAGAAAAAAAATCAAAATCTTCAAATAAAGGCACAGTGAATATTTACAAATTATATTTTACATTCAATATCTAATCTATATTCCATACAATGTTGCATATAAAGCTGATATTTCAGTTTGATAGCATGATCAGACATCAACTTTAACATCTCTCAGATTCATATCACAATAAATCTGTTCTGTACGCACAATGAAATATGAACAGCCATGTTCTATCAAAATTTCAAAAGACTTCATTGTATCATAGCATAAGTTGGTGTGCAACTATTGAATGGCATCTATGACCTAACTCAAAATCCTCAAATAACTGTACAATGAATATTTAGTATTAACACTGCACATCAAACAACAGACATGTAACTACTGTATACCGAGAAAAATTCGCGCCTAGTTATTTTCGCGCCATCGCCGTTTAAGACAGGTTCGCGCCGTTTTATTTTCGCGAATTTTGGATTTCTAGTACACAATATTATCACAAATTACGCTTTGCAGGTCGAGAACAGAACAAAACAAAAAATTTCGAAACACTTTGTTTTGACTTTGTTCTCACTGATTCCAATTATCAGCGTTCACAGTTTTGCATTTCGTCTTTGTTTCCACTGCTTTGAGTCGTGTTTTCCTTTTTTGGCAGAAATGCTTTCTCACGTGGATCGATCTTAATTGCGTTTTAAATGATAAATAAAGGTATATACATAAAATTAACAATCGTTTTCGTGCTAAAAACAAGAGCCTCTTCCCGTCACTTCCGCCTTTCAAAATTGCGACCACGTGTTGCGTTGAGTCGTGTCTTACCTTTTTGACAGAAATGCCTTCACACGTGGATCGATTTTAATTGCGTTTTAAATGATAAATAAAAGTATATACCCAATATTAACACAATATACGCTTTGCAGGTCGAGAACAGAACAAAACCATACATCCCTTTAACATGCATTACGCAATTCTGTTATTTCATCGTTTCAAAGTAAAACGTAAATTCGATGAGCGGAACATGAAGAGAAGCCAGGGATCCATCATTGCGCAATATATTAATATTTCAATGCGTGTTGATAGACTCCAATTGTTTTCGCGCCAAAAATAAGAGCTTGTCCCCGTCACTCCCGCTTTTTAACATGACGACCTCATATTGCGTATTGCATCTTCAATTTCGCGTCCATTTAATTTCGCGAATGACGTCCTGGCGCGAATTAACGCGAAAATAAAAAGGTCGCGAAAATTTGTCTGTATACAGTATTTAGAGGTAAAGATCCTATCTATATGTCTCATAATGTGTCATATAGAGCTGATATTCCAGTTTGATAGTATGACCAGGCATCAATTTTCACATATCGAAGACTCATATCATGATTAAACTATTTTGAAGTAATGCATTTTGGAGATTTCATCATCAGGCATGTGGACATAATTAAATCTAAACAATTTTAGCCATATTTTATCAAGACTTTAACAATGATTAATGTGTCAGACCATAAAATTGTGTGCGGCCACTGAGAATGACATCAGGTATCAATTTTTAGACCTTACAGATTCAAATCACAATAAAACAGTTTTGCAGGCAGTGATTATATCCTCAGGTATGTCGACAAAAGAAAATAATAACAGTTTCAGCTATGTTCTATCAAAACCTTTAAAAAAATCCATTGTATCACAGCATGTCCTATAATGTCTCATATAGAGCTGATATTTCAGTATGAAAGCATGACCAGACATCAATTTTAACGTCGCTTGGGCTGATATCACAATAATTCTGTTCTGTAGGCAATATATTGATAGGATTTTATCTTCAGGTATGTAGACACAATGAAATATGAATAATTTCAGCCATGTTTTATCAAATTAAAAAAAAATCCATTGTATCACAGCATAAAATGGTGTGTGACTACTGAAAATGACATCTATGAGCTCTGTTTTAATAGAAAAATAATTCAAAATCCTCAAAGAACTGTGCAATGAGTATATAGTATTAACATTGCACACCAAAATATTATCATTTAAATATTTAGAGGTCAATATCTTATCCATATTCCTCATAATGTCTCATATAGAGCTGATATTTCAGTTTGATAGCATGACCAGGCATCGGTTTTAACATCTCTCGGGCTCATATCGCAATAAAACTGTTCTGTAGGCAATATATTTTGGGGATTATATCCTCAGGTATGTGGACACAATGAAATATGAACAATTTCAGCCATATTTTATCAAAATTTCAAAAATATTCATTGCTTCACGGCATAAAATGATGTGCGACGACTGAAAAACGGTATATATGAGCTCTGTCTGAATAAAGAAATAATTCAAAATCTTCAAATAACTGTGCAATGACGATCTAATATTATTATTGTACATCAAAACAAAGATATTTCACTATTCAGAGTTCAATATCCTATCCACATGTCCTATAATAGCTCATATAGAGGTGATATTTCAGTTCTAAAGCATGACCAGACATCAATTTTAACGTCGCTTGGGCTGATATCACAGTAAATCTGTGCTGTAGGCAATATATTGATAGGATTTTATCCTCAGGTATGTAGACACAATGAAATATAAATATTTTCAGCCATATTTTATCAAAATTTCAAAAATATTCATTGCTTCACTGCATAAAATGATGTGCCTCGACTGAAAAATGGTATCTATGAGCTCTGTCTGAATAAAGAAATAATTCAAAATCCTCAAATAACTGTGCAATGACGATCTAATATTATTATTGTACATCAAAACAAAGACATTTCACTATTCAGAGTTCAATATCCTATCCACATGTCCTATAATGACTCATATAGAGCTGATATTTCAGTTCTAAAGCATGACCAAACATCAATTTTAACATCGCTTGGGCTGATATCACAATAAATCTGTTCTGTAGGCAATACATTGATAGGATTTTATCCTCAGGTATGTAGACACAATGAAATATGAATAATTTCAGCCATGTTTTATCAAATATAAAAAAAATTCCATTGTATCACAGTTTAAAATGATGTTCGACTACTGAAAGTGGCATCTATAGGCTCTGTCGTAATTGAGAAATTATTCAAAGTCTTCAAATAACTGCAATAAATGTCAAGTATTAACATTGCACATCAACATATAGACATGTAACTATTTAGAGGTCAAGATCCTATCATAATGTCTCATATAGAGCTGATATTCCAGATTGATAATGTGAACAGGCATCAATTTTATCATCTCTCAGACTCGTATCACGATAAGTCTGTTTTGCAGGCAATGCATTTTAGTGATCAGGTATGTAGACACAATGAAAATCTAAACAATTTTAGCCATATTTTATCCAAAAATTAGTTTAAATCATTGCATCAAACCATAAAATTGTGTGCGGCCACTGAGAATGACATCGGGTATCAATTTTAAGATCTTTTAGATTCCAGTCACAATAAGACAGTTTTGCAGGCAGTGTATTTTGGTGAATTTATCCTCAGGTATGTAGACAAAAGAAAATAATAACAGTTTCAGCTTTGTTTTATCAAAATTTTTAAAAAATCCATTGTATCACAGCTTAAATGGTGTGTGACTACTGAAAATGGCATCTATGAGCTCTGTCTTAATAGATAAATAATTCAAAATCCTCAAATAACTGTGCAATGAGTATATAGTATTAACATTGCACATCAAAATATAATCGTTTGAATATTTAGAGGTCAATATCTTATCCATATTCCTCATAATGTCTCGTATAGAAATGATATTTCAATTTGATAGCATGACCAGGCACCAATTTTAACATCTTTCAGACTCGTATCACAATAAAACTGTCCTGTAGGCAAAGTATATTGGTGATTTTATCCTCAGGTATGTAGACACAATGAAATATGAACAATTTCAGCCATATTTTATCAAAATTTCAAAAATATTCATTGTTTCACTGCATAAAATGATGTGCGACTACTGAAAAATGGTATCTATGAGCTCTGTCTGAATAAAGAAATAATTCAAAATCTTCAAATAACTGTGCAATGACGATCTAATATTATTATTGTACATCAAAACAAAGACATTTCACTATTCAGAGTTCAATATCCTATCCACATGTCCTATAATGTCTCACATAGAGCTGATATTTTAGTTCTAAAGCATGACCAGACATCAATTTTAACGTCGCTTGGGCTGATATCATGGTAAATCTGTGCTGTAGGCAATATATTGATAGGATTTTATCCTCAGGTATGTAGACACAATGAAATATAAATATTTTCAGCCATATTTTATCAAAATTTCAAAAATATTCATTGCTTCACAGCATAAAATGATGTGCGACGACTGAAAAATGGTATCTATGAAATCCTCAAATAACTGTGCAATGAATATTTAGTATTAACACTGCACATCAAACTACAGACATGTAACTATCTAGAGGTAAAGATCCTGTCTATATAACTCATAATGTGCCATATAGTGCTGATATTTCAATGTAATTGTGTGACCAGGCAACAATATCTCAGATTCATATCATGATAAAATGTTTTACAGTAATGTAAAAAGTGATTTCACAATCAGACATGAAGACATAATGAAATGTTAACTGTTTCAGACATCTTTTAACAAAATTGGTAGACAAAATGATCACATGAATGCTGAAATTAAATTTATTGAATTGTAAGAATCTGCAAAAAGACCTTCATATGGTGTGTGATGATGAAATATGTGCTGCCCAACTCCACTACGAAAATGGGTCAGGTTCACAAATTTCACTCGGTGGGTTTAATCCACTGCCACCTGTGATATCTAAATTTACCAGTGGCCTGCCTGAATGCCACTTCTGCACCCCTCCCATATCCTCTTTGACCACCCATCTGTGGTCAGTGTACTATATCCACAACCTGCAACCTAATACTGCATCAAGATGTGACTTAATTGTTTCCACAGTGTAGCATTCTAACCATAATCACTTGATACAAAGACTAATCCTGTAATCTGCAGGACACTTTTACATGCTTCCTTTATCAATTTAACATCTTCTGTGCAAATACCCATCCCTAATTAATGTTCTGTCAAAGCAACAAGACTAGAAGAGAAGAGGTCCAGCTCTGGATTTATGGCATTATGTAACATAATTTTAATTTACCCCCTGCCATCACTGGGTCAAGATGCCTCAGATGAAGGCGGAGCAAGCGGCCAACTTCTGAAACTGATTATCTAACTCACTGTTGATAAGAATCTGACTCCTGTTTACTTTATTTTCCATGATTTCCCATCAGTCCCTCAGTAAACTTAACAAATTTCTAGGATTATACTGGGATAAATATCAAACCTGCGCAATGACTAAATATATATATATATATATATATATATATATATATATATATATATATATATATATATATATATATATATATATGTATCAAACCTGCGCAATGACTAAATATATATATATATATATATATTCATTCATTTGAAATTTTATATTTGTTAATATATATATATATATATATATATATTCATTCATTTGAAATTTTATTTGTTAAAACACTGTTATTTTAGCCAAAGATCATTTCAATATTTTTGTGGTGATAACCATCTGCTGAACACCTCCGTTGACATACTATATGAGTGCTGCACATGTGCACCACATAAACAGTGTTCACATTGCTATGGTGCAGTATCTAAGCATGAAGGGTAATGCCATGTCTTGAGGGGTTGCATACACCATTACCCAAATCAGTGTGAAATGATAATGACTTTAATCTTTCACTGCTTAACCCTCATGCTGATATACTTTATGACTTTCATGACTTTATGTAACAGAGCTTTTGTGGAATATTCTTTTGGGAATCAGGATATATTAAGTAATTTCTTGAAAATAAACCAATATTGGTTTTAAACTGAGACCTTAGACTGAAAACAAGCATGTTCAACATTCATATAAGAAATATGAGTACTTTAGGTGTTTAAGTAACAGGAAGCATGTTATGATTATATCTTGTATATCATGACCACTCACACATGCATATTCATTTAAACAAAATAACATGGTTTTTATAGTAACCTTACAAATAAGCCATTTCGGGTGAATTTTTTTTTAATTGCAAATTTCCCTCATAATATGTTGAAAGGAAAATAATAATAAAACGAAAAATATGACATGTTCACAGGAAAATTATTAAATAAAGAAGAATGATATTAATTTCAAAGTAAATGTTGGAATACCAGGCAAGGAAGCTGTAAATGCAATTCACACCACAGTCAAAGGTGGGTGCTTGCCCACTGAGATTTATGTTTGATGAAGAAACAGGATCCCAGTTGTAACGCGTTAAACCCCCAATTAAGAGAAGGCAGAAAAGTCTTGACAGTTTTATGGGATTTTTATTGCCGATGTGTTGCCACCAATCTCGCGATATAACGTGGCGTACTCTTTGGGCTCTACTGTACATCCCTCAGTTGTAGACCTACATGAGGATGACCATAAGTGAAGGTTGCCAAGTAACTACTGCATAGTGGTACTAACTTTCATCAGCCGCATTGCTTAGTCACTGGCTGTTTTTAGCATTCATAGAAAGGTAGATCAGTAGCTTGGTCAGGTCACCACCAGCAGCTGATCATGTGATGGAAATTTCCATAGTTCAAAAGTTGGTTAGGAGGTCAGTTATACAGGCCACTGATCATGTGATGGAAATTTCCATTCTTCAAAAGTGTCAGTAAGTTGACATAAATGTGAGCAAAGAAAGTCATCCATGGCTATTGCGTAGCATTATTTGGTAATGCACTGCTTTTACAAGGCATTATTCAGTCCTCTGGTCAATCTCTGCCTCCCCTGTGGGTGCGGGGATTAAAGAATAGCCCCACTGCCCCCCAGCATGTCGTAAAAGGCGACTAAAGGGGCGTCCTGTTTGCCGTGGGATGCGACCTGTGTCGGGGAGGATATGGAATCCTGACGGGCTGAGCACTGGGCTGGTTTGGCAGTAATACCGGTCCAGTTGCAACACGCCTGTCTTGGATCCAAATGTTCACCAGACAGGCAGATCAGATTAGGCCTGGGTCTGATTTAACCGGCTTGTGGTATATTTCCTGTAATATATTCTGGCTATTTGATTTTTATTAAAGATAATTTCAGTGTTTGAGATTTAGGAATAATTAAAAAATTTTTTGATAAATATTTGCTGAAAGGAGATTACTGCTGATTGGGTCAATCGAGGGATATAAATAAAATCCGAAAGGGTGGAGTTTTTATTCTTAGAGTATGTCATGTTGGGTATCCTCACGGCGTCAGGGCTTGGAGTTACCGGCCCAGAAAGGCGTCCCCTTGTTGGGCTCCGTGGTGGGTAGGGGACCTAACTGATGAAATATAAAATAACACACATGGCGCAAAACAAACAAAAACGACCAAGGAATGACATAGACAGCGACGATGATTCAAACAAAATACAAAAATGGCCTAGATTTTTAATTGCGGAAAGTTCTGATGCTGAACATACCCTGGCAAAAATGTCCCCCTTTGCAATTGCAAAGGGGATACAAGGCATTGCCGGGGTACCAAAAACCGTTAAAAAGATGGGAAATAAATTATTGATTGAGGTTGAGCGGAAAAGCCATGCGGACAATCTACTACGATGCCGAATGTTGGCCACAGTTCCTGTTATTATAACAGCTCACAAAACTCTCAACAATAAAAAAGGAGTAATCAGATGCCCAGATTTAGTGGGAGTTTCTGAGGAGGAGATAGTGGATGAGCTCAAAGACCAGGATGTTGTTCAATGCAAACGGATATTTATAAAAAAGGACGGTGTCAAAATTCCTATCAATACGTTTATTCTGACATTTGAAGCAGCGCAGCTTCCAACATCTATTAAAGTTGGATATTTGAACGTTAGAGTTGATGTATTTATTCCAAACCCTCTGCGCTGCTTCAAGTGTCAGAGGTATGGACATGGATCTGATCGATGTAAAGGTAATGAAACATGTCCAAAATGTACCGCTCAGCACAGTGGAGACGATTGTTCTTCAAATATAATAAAATGTGTCAATTGCCAAGGCAATCATCCATCGTATTCGCGGAATTGTCCTTCCTTTTTAAAAGTGAAGGAAATTCAGCGAATACGCCACACTGAAAACATTTCTTTTCCTGAGGCACGTAAACGTGTAGAAAGTTTGAACAATACGAAAACATCCTATGCTAGCACTGTAAAAACGAAAGAAACCAAATCAATAGCGATTCAAACCGAAATAACATGGCCAATCAATGACAAAAATTATTCCTTTTTTACAAAAACCTCTAAATCTTCAGCAACGTCAACTCAGACTACAACATCCACTATCCCAGTTATAACTCCACCAACAGCAACATCCACTAAACCCTCTTCACAAACTCCCTCCACATCATCCAGTAATACAAGTATCAATAGCAATAGACACAAATCAGACAAAAAAGAAATCAAAGATCAAGTTAAAAGTAAAATTAATAGAACTAAATCCTTAGAAAGGATGGACACAGGTGATCCTCCGGATATGAATTTTACTCCTGTGCACTCAAAGCATAATCGTAAACTTAATAAGTGATTATGCTGAATCATATATTTTTTCTCATTATTCTTAATATGGCTATCGGCAATGTCATACAATGGAATTGTAGAGGATTTGAGGCAAACAGACCAGAACTGGAGTTATTAGCCCAAAAATATAATGCATCTGTTATTTGTTTACAGGAAACTAATTTTAAAGATAACTCAACAACATTTAAGGGATATGTACCTTATAATAAAGTTGGTTCAATAGATGCAATGGACCGAGCACATGGCGGAGTTTCTATTTTTGTTAAATCCTGTATACCCCAAAGTAAAGTGACATTAAATACTAATTTACAAGCTTCTGCAGTCAGGATTACCCTGCACAATACATTAACAATATGTTCAGTATATTTGCCACCAAGTGAACCAATAAATATTACAGATTTAAATAACTTAATAACTCAGCTGCCACAACCGTATATGCTAGTTGGTGACTTTAATGCTCACAACTATCTTTGGGGTGGCAGAAACAATACTGATGCCAAAGGACGTATAATAGAAGATTTCTTAAATAACAATAGTTTGTGCCTTTGGAATGATGATTCTCCAACCTATTTACATCCTGCTACAGGCTCTTTAACATCAATAGATCTCTCCATGTGCACTCCAAATTTATTTTTAGACTATTCCTGGGAAGTAGAGGAAGATCAATGGGGTAGTGATCACTACCCCATTATTTTAAATAACCATTTTCCTCCACCAGATGAAAGAATCCCCAAGTGGAAATTTCATAAAGCCGATTGGGCAAAATTTCAAACATCCTGTTTCAATAGAATAACTCCAGAACTTTTTAACAATGTAGATGATCCTCTTCAAGTTTTTACAGATACATTGTATGATATTGCTGATGGGTGTATTCCCAAATCAAAGCCAAATTCTAAAATTAAAGAAAAACCCTGGTTTAATGATGAGTGTAAAAAAGCTGTCAAGGAGTGCAAAAAAGCTCTGAAAAAATTTAATCGACAGCCAACTCAATATAATTTGCACCAATTTCGAGTAAAAAGAGCTAAAGCCCGTTATATTATTAAAATAAGCAAAAGAAAAAGTTGGAAGGATTATGTTTCCAAATTAAATACGCGTACACCGATTAAAAAATGTTGGGATATGGTGCGTAAAATTTCGGGGAAGGGAGGTGGAGCAAGGATCAAACATCTAACTCATAATGGCCAATTAATTACAAATCCCACTGAAATAGGTAACACAATAGGTCAAACAATTTCCAAGAATTCCTCATCCAATAATTATTCTGCAAAATTTCAACAAATAAAAAATAGAAAAGAAAGAAACCAACTAAATTTTATATCTCATAACTCGGAACAATATAATAAATCATTTACAATAGAAGATTTGAAACTTGCTTTGGATAAATCTCATGATACCGCTCCTGGGCCTGATCAAATTCACTACCAAATCCTTAAACACCTCCCTGATCAATCACTTGGGCATCTTTTAAATATTTTTAATAACATTTGGGAAAGTGGTGATTTTCCTCCTTCATGGAGTGAAGCCACTATCATTCCCATTCCTAAGCCTGGCAAAGACTCCTCAGATTCAAATAATTATCGCCCCATTGCTTTAACCAGTTGTATCTGTAAAACAATGGAGCGAATGATTAATGAGCGTTTAGTTTGGTTTTTAGAAACTGCAGCTTATATTTCTGTTGCACAGAGTGGCTTTAGAAAAACTCGAAGTACCATTGACCACCTGGTACGTTTAGAGACATTTATAAGAGAGGGTTTTTTAAAAGGTGAATTTAGATTTAGAGAAAGCGTATGATACTACATGGACATTTGGAATAATGAGCGATTTATATGATATGGGATTAAGGGGTCGTTTACCCCTTTTTATTCAAAATTTTTTGTCAGATAGACATTTCAGGGTCCGAGTTGGTTCATCACTTTCTGATGCTTTTGATCAGGAAATGGGTGTTCCACAGGGAAGTATATTATCAGTCACCCTTTTTATTATTAAAATTAACAGCATTGTTGATTGTATGAGGCCTGGAGCAGATTGCTCACTTTTTGTTGATGATTTCAACTTAAGCTACAGGTCCACAAGCATGCATACAATAGAACGACAGCTCCAACAACACTTAAATAGATTACAAGAATGGGCTGATCATAACGGATTTAAGTTTTCTTTAAAGAAAACTGTGTGTATGCACTTTTGTAAAAAATGGAAGGTTCACCCAGATCCTGATCTTTATTTAGGCCAAACTCGGATACCTGTTGTCGAAGAAACCAAGTTTCTTGGACTTATTTTTGACAGGAAATTATCTTTTATTCCTCACATTAAATACGTTAAGAAGAAATGCCAGAAGGCATTGGATTTATTACGGGTTCTTGCCCATACCGATTGGGGAGGGGACCGCAATATTTTATTGCAATTATACAGAGCGCTGGTACGTTCTAAGCTTGATTATGGGTGTATGATATATGGATCAGCACGCCCATCTTATATTAAAATGCTTGATCCTATACAAAATCAAGGTTTAAGATTATGCCTTGGTGCATTTCCTACATCACCTGCAGATAGCTTGGCAATTGAGGCAGATGAACTGCCTCTTGATTTAAGAAGAGAAAAGCTTGCCCTTCAGTATGCTGCAAAAATTGCAGCTTGTCCAGACAATCCTGCACATGATATTATATTCAATCCAAATTATGTTGATCTTTTTGAAAATAAACCAAATACAATACCAACTTTTGGCATTCGCATCAAGGAATCTTTACAATCCTTAAATTTAAATCCGAATCAAATAGCTAAATTTCAATATCCAGAAACACCTCCATGGACCTATGAAACTTTAAATATTAATTTAGCCATGACGGAATTAAAGAAATACTCCATCCCTGTATATAAATAGATATAATGAAATAAAATCTATCTTCACTGGATATCAGTGTATATACACTGATGGATCGTTTGATGATTACAAGGCTGCTGCAGCTGCTGTTAAGGGCAATCATATTTATTCAGAACGTCTGCCAAATAAATCATCTATTTATTCTGCAGAACTTCATGCTTTATACCTAGCTTTAGATCATGTGGAGACTTCTCCACATCGGAAATTTTTAATATTTTCTGATTCTTTGTCTTGTTTACAAGCATTAAAAGCCAAGGATTGGAAAAATCCATTTATTTTAAATATCCTTGAACGGTATCATAAACTCTGTACTGAGGAAAATAAAGAGATTCGTTTTTACTGGATTCCCAGTCATATTGGAATCCTTGGAAATGAGGCTGCGGACCAAGCTGCCAAGGCAGCATTGGATAAGCGGCCAATAAATATGTTTATACCTTATACAGAATTTAAGAAATATATTACTGTTTTACGTTCTAAGTGGCAATCACGCTGGAACGAAGCTATTTTTAATAAACTACATGAAATTAAGCCCGTTCTAGGCAAAACTAAAGGTGCTATTAGAATTAACCGTAGAGAAGAGTCAGTTTTAACCCGTATAAGAATAGGTCATAGTCATTTGACGCACTGTTATCTGCTTAAAGGTGAAGATCAACCGGAATGTATTGGTTGTCAAAGGGCTTTGACTATTAAACATATTTTAATTGAGTGTATCGATTTTGATATTATAAGAACTCAATATTTTAATGTACAAGATTTACATACGTTATTTGATACTGTAGATACTTCTGTGATAGTATCGTTTTTAACTCACATAGGACTTTATAATCAGTTTTAAGGGCAGAGCTTTTGTTTATTTATGTCATTGACTTATTTATCAAGAACTGCAAAAAATCATACTGATAAAGTCTTTTAAACAAATTATACATATTTATTATATTTGATTGATATTATATAAATGCTCACAGTTGATAAATTCTTGTGTTATCTACATATTGTATTAACATTTATATTTTGTTTCTATTTTTACTGTTTTGGCACTTTATTGTGTCAATGTGAAACCATTCATTCATTCATTTTTACCATTTTTAGGCACTTAATAACCTTAGTGGTTGATGTGCCTCTAAGCAACCATTCATTCATTCATTCATTCAATCTCTGCTATATCTGAATTATGAATTTGCATAATTGTAAACAGTCATATTGTCATAATGAAAAATCAATAATTGTCAATAATTGTATTCAATCAACAAATTTAGTTTAATTTTTTTGAGAATTTTAGTTTCATGTAGATAATTACCAAAATTTAATTCCTTTTTTGTACATTACATTATTATCACAGAGATTATACCACATTCCTGAGGCCCACAGTATATTTGTGACTGGATTGGAGTTCATCCCAAGCAGTGAATCTAGCCGCATTGTGACTGGCAATCAAGATTTTTCCCTGCTTAGTATCTCAGCTGATAATTCAGTCAAATTACATCAAGCTCCACAAAGAAGTAAGTAAATTATTTAGCTTTTCATAATTCAAGAATTGAAGTCATCTGCTTTTTAATCAGACCAATGAATGCAAAATCCCTAAATGGAAGTGAAATTTATCTTGATAAGTTAAGATAAAGATCCCAAGCAATTATTCAAAAAGCAATAGTGCATTATCACCCAGTGGCAACTTCAGTCTTGGACCACATAAGGCCTGAATAATTTCTGATCTATTATTCTGTATCAACACCTTGTAAACATCATTTTGGGGATCTTGGTATTTTGCTGTGCTTAAAGCTTATTTGCAGGAGCAGGGGAACTTTGTCTGTCAATGTGTGTCCATCAAACTCTTCTCTTAAATTACTGGGTTGATTTCCAAGGTATTCAAAACTAAGATTTAACTTAAGGTCTATAATCCACAATCAGTTTGAAGCATCTGGGGAGAACTTCGTGTGGTCTCGTATATTTCCGTAACTGCCTTCGGCTCTGGGGGATTCCAGGATGAGAGTGAGGCTATGACGCCAGTGGGGGGTATTTCCCATTCAGCACACATGGCGGACAAACCAAACGATAACAGAGGCAGGTGGTCTTCTCTGTCATATATTGTTAAAATGTTAATATAATGTCATAATTATGCAACATCCTGCTAGCACAGTATATAAACTCTAACTGTCAATGAATTCAGACTGAATAT
Organism: Amphiduros pacificus; assembly: GCA_949316495.1. Classification (NCBI taxonomy): domain Eukaryota; kingdom Metazoa; phylum Annelida; class Polychaeta; order Phyllodocida; family Hesionidae; genus Amphiduros; species Amphiduros pacificus. The sequence goes on along the minus strand of OX439000.1, from coordinate 21,405,475 downwards.
TATGCAACTTTCTTCAATTGATAAGAAATGTTCTCCAAACCATCAGCAAAGCCCAGATAGGTGATATAAGTCGCCAGCTGCAAAAACTGAGTCGAAACTACCGTTAAAACCGGTTCAATTTAAATAATAAAACAATAAGACTAGCTGGTTAAGTTTACTTTTTCTGTGCTAAATTAACAAATAACATTACTTTGAACACATTTAAGCCAAAAAAACATAAGTCTGTCCCAGTTTTTCATTGTGGATTATAGACCTTAAGGAGATGAATCCTATTCTCAGAATTTTATACTCTTTAGCCCCATTGTCATTTGCATAATGCTTTGTGGATTCAGTAACCCTTGGCTTCTGCTATGCTATGCTCACACAATTGATACCAGACAAGCCTTAATGGAAGACTTGAGAATTTTTTTCTTTCCTGGCATACCATGATGTCCATCACAAACTATTCCAGAGGGCATGATGGTGAATCTTTCACATGAGGCGCCCTTTAATGTTGATTCAGCACATCCACCAACTTTCATACAACTATCTATCTTACTTATTTTGATTGAACAAACCAAGGAAAAATGTTCAAAAGTTAAAACATGAACTCTAATACTCAGGGCAACTTAACATTCAATCTAAAAGGATGTCATCAAACAATACAATAATTAAAGAGACTGACTGACAGTTCTTGAGCACATGTCTAGTAAAAGAAGTACCTGAGGAATACTAATCTGGATTGGCCAGAGGGAATAGTTTGCGTGTGCCTCTGGTGAACAGTGTGGTTCCCTGGTACACAGAACCCCCAAATGGCCCTGGGGGTCTTATTGGAATTGTTTTATGTTTGATTAGTTTCCCTCTTTGAGATATTGGAAGGTATATTTCTGTCATCTGTGTGTGCATGCATTTGTGTGTATGTATGTTTATTACCTCTTATTTTGTTTGTTTGACCAGATTTGTCAGATTATTACAGAACTGATTATGATATTTGTCACAAGGTATCTAGTCATTATTGACAAATGGTAAAGAATTTAACATTTTCTTTGGACAAGAATTGTGCAAGATATCCTTTTTGCACCTTTATATAAAAGAGTCCTGAGGTTCAAATATGTTTATAAAAATATGTTTATAAAAATAAATATACCAATGAATGGGTAAAGATTGTTTTCCTTTGATCTATGGCAGACAGTTACCCAGGATCATCTGTTGATGTAGATGATTAAAAATAAAAGAGATTCTAGATCTAAAACCTTCAATTGAAAGTACCTCTAAAAATGGGCATATCTGTAACATCAATAATGGAGTCGACTGCACCTCAACCAGTGTCTGAAATATGGTGTAAATGGTGGAAACATTTGTCAAAAAGAAAGATGTGTGATTTGATTGGTTGAATAATTAATTGTTCTATGCTACCAATCTGTTGTTATATATTTTCAGCCTTGTACAGTCCCTTCTGGGCAGTAGCTGGAATGCTTGTCATCATCTACTTATTGTTCTGGTTGGTAGCTGCTCTTGGGTTATGATGCAGGCAATATACACTGGATGGCACCACTCGCTAAATCAGTTTACATTTTCTCGACATCAGTAATTCACAGCAACCATTCTGTAATAGATTACCTGCTCAGAAATTGTTTTGAAGAGAGATTTTAATTACCGGTAATGCATTATTCATTTCAACATTACAGCTAGAATGTGCCAGAATGTGAAAGCTTTTTTTCAGATATAAATCAAAATGACTTTTTTCTGGAACTAAACTAGACATAATCAAATTGTACATTATTAGCAGTATTATTATTTGAACTTCAATTGCACACAATCCTGCAAATATCTCTTTAATGGTTGTACTGATTTGTGCATTACAATTTTCTTGGTGAAATGGAAAGTGAATGGCAAATACTAAATTATTATCTTTATGATAGAGATGTTCACAAGCAATGATGATATGTAACATGGGTAGTAATTGTACACTGATATTTGTATATCGGTATCCATATGTAAAGCAGGAGTTATCCTTTATCAATTTTTTATCATTCCCAGGCTTGGAAAAAGGTCTTGTGACAAGTTATGGCAAAATGAAATTTTGAAAAATAGATAACTTCAAAAATTATGATAGTCAGCCACTGGCGGTCATCCAAGTAATACCCTTGTCACATCAGGCCAGGAACCAAATTACATTGATATTACATCCAATATTAACTTCTGCAATGATTCTGGGGGATTTTCTATCATTCTGTCAGTCAACTTTGATCATCTTTGAAACTGGCGGGTGGAGTTCCTAGCTATTAGTAGGAAAGGTATTGTATTTTCATGGGACCAACTCTATCTATTTTCCATTAGGCACAGATCATTTTCCATTTTGTTCTGATTTTTTTCAAAAATATAATAGCTATCATTAAGTTGTCCAGGTGGCTACCATTTTGAAAATCATTACAAATATTAGCCAAATTTGATAAGTAACATGCATTTTGATTGGACAAGATTAACATCTGCTCAAGTCTGCTCTTGAAAAGGATTTAAATGCTTTATGAAGCAATTTTTTTGTAAATGTTAGCAAACATTACAAAAAAGCAATGATCAGCATAGTGCTAAGGCCATGTTTTTCATTATAGTCACAGTGCCAGAACACTCAGATTAGGTTGCAATAAGGACTTGTTGTGGTCCCGGCAGCAGCACAAGGTGAGCGCTCTCATCACTGTCAGTGGCTGTTGATCTGCAGAGAGAGTGCCATGGGAACGCTGTGGACACGAAGTGGGAACGTCGTGGGAGAGCTAGGCGTTTCACCATCTTTTTCATTTCACTCTTGTAAACAATTTTCAGTCAGCAGTATGCAATACCATGGAGTTTTGTCAAATATTCAACACACACTACTGACTCTGGACACATGTAGTTCTGGTGTGATAAGGGCTTTACTAGCCGGAATTTTATTCTTCCCTTTCAAAATTGTTCTTGTTTATATGTACCTTGATCAAGAAAGACTACTGGGCCCGATTTTTATTTTTGAAACAGTCTCAAGCAAGAAAATGTAAGCAAGAACTGATATTTACTTACTTCAGTATGGTCTTTAAATCTGAGATCATCCGATTTTTTTTAACAAGTTTGGGACTGATCTTAGATAAGCACAAAATAGCACTTCTCATCCTGAACTGCATCAGTTTTGTTTTGTTGATTTTTATAATTTTATGCTCCAAATATGCCCATTTTGTGTCCCTATGACATTTATTTTGTGTAAAATACTATTTCTTGACAAAAATACCTTCATATTTTGCCCTAATCAATAAATTAGGAGTTTGTTTACATTGCTCCGATATTTGACCCCTCTGAACTCGTTACAATGGGGCTCTGACAGGATTTACATTGTAATATCATGAGGCCACACAGGGCAGTTTGTAACCTTTTATGGAGTGTTCTGGGTACCTCTGTGATGTCAAGATGCAATATTGTTACATTTTAACCCATTTTAATTTGCAAGAAAATATTTTTGAAAACATTTGCAGCTGTTTTCATCTTTTTCAATTTTCGATGCAAAATGTAAGCAAAAATAACTGCATCCAAGCAAGCTACGGACCATAATTGACATCTAAGCACAAACTTGAAATGTAAGCAAAATATTCTTGCTTGAAAATGTTTCAAAAAACGGATTTGGGCATGACTTGAGATGTAAGTACAGACTTGAAATGTAAGCACAAATTTCTTGCTTGAGATTGTTCAAAAAATCGGGCACTGATGAACTTGTGAGTTTAGACATCAACCTTGGTCCTTTAATGTGCCAAGAGTTTGTGTTGATGTAAAAAGACGTGATTATCACCATTGTTTTATTCTTATCAGAGAATGCCAAGTCATTGGCTTAGATGCACAGGTTGTATGAAGCGGATGTGCTTTAAATGAGGATGTGCTTTAAATAGAACTGATTCTGTTGCCCAGAATGCAACATGCACAAATACATTGTACATGAAACTACAGATGAAATTTGCTTTCGGAACATATAACTTATTGAATTTGTCAGAAAAAATTCTTTTCTTACGAAATAACAAAGCTAATTGATGCCTAAATATGAACATGTTCCTCATGAAAACAGTAGGAAAGTAGGCAAAGATTGTGATACAGAGTACACTTTCTTGGATTGGAAACAATATGATGGTGGTAAGGCACATCTGGGAGCTCAGATCTTTAGGGGAGGACTTGCCAATCTTGAAAGCTCAAATGTCTTTGAAATTGTAAAAAAATAATATTACAGGCTTTGATTTAGAAAGATCTGTCTGTGTTTCAGGTAAGCATGGAGAGTTGTGTTGCCCTTTAAATCATAAATCCATTCACCTATCCTTTCTATCTATGTTTATCCTAATATAGTGATAATGGTTAATTTTAATGTGTTATTATAAGAATGTATTTCAAAAATTTTGTTCACAGTCCTGAAGACACTGCATGCATTCTTGCACATTTTTAAGGAGGAGTTGAAATGATTTAGTCAGCATTTTGTCATGAAAATATTTCTGTTGTAATGATTGCTTCTAAGCAATGTAGAATTTAATGGTAGTAATTATAGTACTCAATCTTCACACTACCTCTGCATGCATTGCCCAATATTGACATTCCAAATTTGGAACTCACTGGCCAGTTATGAATATGAGTCATGCCCACCAAAATATCATTCATTCAGAATTGACCAGCTTTAGGTCACAGCCTAGATCAGTTGGCTGACCAAGACAATAAAAATTTGTATGAATTTATTCTTTCACCAGTCAGTTCACAGCCAAATTTTTAGCTCAATGTGGCTCTACCTAGGCATTGAAATATCGATTACATTGAAGTTTTCAAACATACTATGACTCCAAGAACATCCAGTTCTTCATTCTTGAAAGCTCAATATTACTTCAGTTTGAGACTTTTGGAAAAGAGAAGGTGGTGGTAACTGACTAGTGGCTTCCTTATTTGATTGAAAATAGTTACTCGAGAATTCAAGGAACTTTCCTAAGCTGATATTTCATCTTCAATCGGGTCATTCTGGGTGCTTGTAACATACCTGAACACTAAATCGCAGCCAATCTTAAGTGGTTTTTGAGGGTTGCCATATGGTGGACAATGGCTTAGACTGTTGTTCTCTTTAATCTTTATATATAGAACATCATACCCAAATTTTAAAGAAAATAACACGCTCATCAGTTCCAGATATATGATCCTCAAGAACTGCATTTTAACGAGATTGCGTAATTTTAACACAGGAATAAGTTTAAGATTGCATTACAAGGAGTAATTCATGACTTGGGGGCACAACTATTACCGTAAAAACATCTAACTTATTAATTTATCATCAAATTTACACTATCAGTAACAAGACACTGTTACACATTCAACTGTAATGAAATTCATACAATTTTGTGATGATTTTGATAGATAAAAAAGTTGTTCTATAACAGAACCACCCAGGTTGGTTCAGAGCAATGGTATGATGTCCTACTATCCAGAGATTTTTCTATTACCGCCCAGATTGGCCCTGTGCACGATATCTTGGATTCCTTCAAAATTGGTATTTAAAATCTTTGGGGAAATTTCTTGGATGAGTTAAACCATAATCCTTCTGTGACCTTTTTCATCGCGAAAAGTACCTGTAGGTCAAGTTGGAAATTATCAAATCCATTGCTTGTAAGCGCGATAAATGTGCCCACAACCTAGCAACAAGAATTCAATGTCACGGTTATGTATTTCACAGATGCATGCAGTATATATTTATTCATTTTTTGCTTTATACTTATGACATGACTGCGCGAGGGCTGGGTGTACCTGCATCTCCGATGCCCATTTTTTCGGAGAGGTTAACATGATTACTTATGAAGCAATTTGCAGCCACCCAGAAAATGTTGACAAATATTACAGTAATGATCAACTCTCAGGCTTGATTTTGGCCTATCCTATAAACATCTTTTATCATTGGAGGCAGGGACTGATATGATAGAAAAGACCTGTTTGGAAGGGTACATAGTATTATATACATCATATAATGTTAATATTATATCACTCAAACATTATTAATTTGTCTGCAATTGTTGTCATGACAAAATGCTGACCAAATACATTAACTCGCCTCAACAGAGCAGCTCTCAGCTCCAAAACGTCAACTAGCTAGCCAAAGGTTTTGTACAAAGTATGTTTATCACATTTCCCACAGATGGGAAGATGGTAAATAAATTATATTTGTAAATAGATTGCATGGCTAATTTAAAATTAGCCCTAAAGTTTTAGTTTTCTCATACATTAATGTATTTTAAAATTGAAATCTATAAAAATTAAAAATAGTAAATTGTTCCAAATGTAACTACCAATTTTACAAAATAAACTTTTATGATATGTGAAAAAATTGCCTTGTACTGTTTTAATTTGGGTAGAAGAGAAACTTTATATGGTGAATAGAGGTTTGTGCCACTGGTCAGCTTTAGAACAACAAACAGTTCACTTGCTTGTAAAGTTAATGAGGTAACACCCAACAATCTTGGTAACTGGGAATAAAATGTCTACATATCTCTTTCTGCTCACATCATCACAAATTATGGGCTGAACTACCACATATATAATGTATACAGATAACACCCAAATTTATATCTATGGATCAAGAAATTTGATCACATTTCGGCAAAACTGAAGAAGCTACAGCAAATCCTAAAAGTAATCTGTAACCACCTAGTACGTTGACTATCCCAAGTCAGTATTGCAAGCTCCTTGATCAAAGGAACCTAAGTGTCACTGGCTTGGAGAGTCCGGCCAGTGTATGTTGTTCTGGACAAAGGTGTCTGCTGTCTTGCCATTTGTCTACAGCACTGCACACTTTTTGTGGCTCTGATCAGTTCTTGTGCAGATATTAATATAAATAATGAGCACAGACAAAATATTCATGCTCATGTTTCAATTTGTCCACTGGAGCTGTCTTGATGTGAGCAAAATAAGATACAAGCAAGTGCCTCTGGTCTCTCCTGTTAGATTGGCGTGTTATATTAGCGACAGACAAGGATGAGTAACAAATCCCAAGGTGTACCAACCCACAAAAAAATGAAAGTTCTATCAGTCACCTTATCAAGTCCATGTCAATGCACACAAATGCTGTTAATAAAGTTTTTTTTCGTAATGAACCTCTAATTTTTTTGTATAAAAAGCATATCTACATGGTTACCACGGGTCAGGGAAAAGTTTTTTTTCAAGGTCAGGGAGAAGTTCCAAATTTTGATTATGATCAGGGAAAATTTTAATTTTTGAAAAAGTCAGGGAAAATTGATCCAACCTGGATGTTAGCTTGTACACTTATCAGCTTGTTGGACCTTCATTACCTCATAGCCTCATAACAGTGCTTTATAGTAGCTTATCTGGCTGTAAATGTCAGGTGAAGACACTGAGCCAATGTTCAGAATCTAGCTAGATCTGCAGGTACTATGCTTGATGAAATAATTAAAAATGGTAGACTAAGATGTGTAATTGTCGCCATCAGAATTGCTTGGGAAATCTGCTTCCTGTTTTGATACTGTGACAAAGGGCAATTAGAATTAAAGGTATTTTAAAAGCATCAATTCTACAATTTGGTGTTTTTGAAAGCTTAGCCATATATGAGCATAATGACAGATTGAAATTATAATAGAGTAATAAGATAAGTTGCTATAAGACATTACACTCCAAGCAGAGGTCTGTCTGAGCCAGAAGCTGCACGTGACGGGTAAACACGGGTAGCGTGAACTTTATTTGACCTCAATTGAGGCTCAAAGTAGGGTAGCACTGTTTGACGTCATTTTGGTAGTATTCAAAAGACAATACATTTCATGACGTCATAAGCATATTGCCATGCTCTTATGATGTCATTTTACCTTTCAGTGCCTCTATGATGACACTCCACATAAAAATGACGCCAAGAAAGGAGTGTGCTTTCATTAGGGGCCTATATATTAGGTTCATGTTCAAATAGGTTTTACAGACAATGATGGGGATGCATTTTTCAAAAAGTTTATAGACATGAAAGACAAATACTTATATCACCAATATGTGATTTTTTTTTTCAAAACCGGTGCTTAATCTCTTTAAGGTTTGAATATACAAGTATGTTGACATATACAGTCATCTATGAATTGGTTCTGTAAGTAGTGGTTGGAGGCCATTTAAAAGTGATTGCTTGTCGCTCATTATTTCAGTCTGGCAAAATTAAGTTGAGTCAGGAAATTTTATCTCAAAGCATCTGTGGTAACCATGTATATGACCATCATGATATATTGAAGTTTAACATTAAGTAAAAAGAGGAGTTGCAATAAGACAGAAGTTGCACTCTTAGCAGATTGGTTTCATTCTAGCAATAATTCAAAGAACAATACCTTTCATGACATCCTGAGATGCAAGACACGCCAATGTTTTTGTGCAAAATATTTAGTGACTGTTTGCTAAAGTAAAACTTTTATTTGCCTACCAATCCTATTCATTAATATGTATCATCCTACCAAAAATGGTTTCTCCACCAAGAATAGCCACCACATAAAATATTCTTGTCAATATTATCATTAAAGTGTACACTGGGGAATGACTTCTCACCTAAGCATAAATTTCATCACTGAAACCAAAAATATAAAGTTTTATCATCCTGAAATCTGACATTCATGGAAAATTGATAGAATTATTCTCCAGACAATACTTCATCTCACCTAAGAATTGCTAATTAGAGACAAGTAGTTTCTGAGCAGGAGATTGAGGAAGAGGTGGACAGTCAGCACAGGTGAAACACATTGGTGAGGACAATGAATGGATTTGTACTTAATAATTGTGCTTTAACTTTGAAATGCTAATTTTTACTAGTCATGGGCAACAACATTTCAAAAAACTGCAAGAGGATAAATTTGTGACATTTTATTTATAAAAATTAGATACTCGCCACATTTTTTTTATATAATTACTTTTAAATTAATAGTTTAAATGTACAAGTTTTGGTGTCTTTGTACAGCTCGTTTATATGTACATATACAACATTTACTAAGGAAATATTGAAAACCTAGCACCTGTCTAAGAGAATATAAGCTTGAAACCACCAAGTAACATATTTCTTTGTGTCTAGTGCTTGTGAGATATTTTTTAAAATTTTAATAACTTAAATTTGTTTCATGTTTTTTATCTTAAACATCAAATTCTACTGTTGCATTTTTTGTAATAATAATAATCAAGTCTATTATGAAAAAAAAAAATTTCATAAAGAGACAGATAATCCATTTTCAATAATCATAACACATTTTGGTACATATTTACAGAAAGAACAGCAATATAATTAACAACATATACATGAAATTTTAATGTACCAGCATAGATCACAAATCCCCAAATATATTGCCATTCCGCTATTGAGCACTCTGCTATATATATATATATATATATATATATATATAGAGATAAAAGTCTGACAAACTCCGCATTTTTAATGCATCCTTATAACAAACAAGACATGATTTTTTCTTTGAGCTAGTACCCTTTTATATAATAAGACTTCTCAAAATATAAATTTAGATTTTACCATATTGAAGAAATTTATATTGATCAACAATCTTCATAAAGGAGCAAAGCTCATATGTTGACCCACCATGGTGATGGGTGTATAAACTGTAATGTAATGAGGTGGGAACTTAAAAGTATGATGCTTCTATATATAGTTTTTGCTCATTCATTTTAAGGAATATGGGATGTTTTCTATTCATGGAATGTAATTAAACTAATGTACACATATTAAGCTAGATTCAAACTCAAATGTATTTGCCTCAATCATATAAAGGACACAGTTGGTTGAACATATTTTCATCTCTTTAATTTTACATAAAAAAAACTATCAACATCTGATCGTACAGATGTGTACAAATATTTTCAAAGGGGCAATGAACAGAATAGACAATAAAATAGAATATGTATTTTTTGAATACTCTACAAAAAACATAATACACTTGTTATAAGTATTCTAATTTGTGTTCAATTAAAATTCTCATAATTTGCTCATTTCTTTCAGTTTTTTTAAATCATGTCTCCTATTCCAGAGGCTAAACAAAGCCCTAGAGCCACTGCTCTGTAGCTTACTTGACTGGTAATGTTTGAAAGAATATAAAACCTGCATGTGTATTTTTATTTGGACTAGATAGTAGACAGTTGATAAAATATGCTCTAATAATAGCAAACTATAAAATATACTGTAATAGCTAACTCTAAGAATTTGTACATGATATTGTGGCAATGTAATTGATCACAGGATTGCCCTGAGAGCGATAAATCCAGATGAGATGTAGTTCTGATGGACGGATACCCTTTATCTTAGGGTAGAGTGACAGAAAGTTGTAACTCCCATAAATGATGAGGAATTTGATTTGATATGGGTACTCCAGTGCTGTGAAGGAGTGACCTTGATGCCAGCTGTGATGTCTGTAAAGGTGGTTCCTCAAGCATCCAGCCATGATTCATCTTTTAACGTTTTCCCAGAAGGTGGCCTGGAATAAACAGTACAATAAACAGTACACAAATATTATCATCTTGTCACTATCTAACACCTGCCATGTTCCTGATCATAAATATGAATATATATATATATATATATATATATATATATATATATATATATATATATATATATATATATATATATATATATATATATATATATATATATATATATATATATATATATATATATATATATATATATACATATATACTAGGCAAATCTGTGGCTTACCCAAATGGCCCTGTCATCAATTAACACTTTTTTTAAAAGTTGTTTATTATTTTGTCTGATGTTGCTGATCATGAATATGTTGCTGATCATGAATATGTATATGATATATCACCTGTCATGTTGCTGATCATTGCTGATAATGAATGTGTATGTAATATATCACCTGTCATGTTGCTGATCATTGCTGATAATGAATGTGTATATAATATATCACCTTTCATGTTGCTGATCATGAATGTGTATATAATATATCACCTGTCATGTTGCTGATCATGAATGTGTATATTTTATATCACCTTTCATGTTGCTGATCATGAATGTGTATATAATATATCACCTGTCATGTTGCTGATCATGAATGTGTATATAATATATTACCTGTCATGTTGCTGATGATTGCTGATCATGAATGTGTATATTTTATATCACCTGTCATGTTGCTGATGATTGCTGATCATGAATGTGTATATTTTATATCACCTTTCATGTTGCTGATCATGAATGTGTATATAATATATCACCTGTCATGTTGCTGATCATGAATGTGTATATAATATATCACCTGTCATGTTGCTGATCATGAATGTGTATATTTTATATCACCTGTAATGTTGCTGATCATTGCTGATAATGAATGTGTATGTAATATATCACCTGTCATGTTGCTGATCATGAATGTGTATATTTTATATCACCTGCCATGTTGCTGATCATGAATGTGAATATAATATATCACCTGTCATGTTGCATCATGACAGGTGATATATGTGAACTTAAATATCATGTAAATTGCACTGGCTTGAATGACAAAGACTATATGGAGATTAAAATGTCAAGTAACCCCTGGATATGCCACAAATGCACACTACCACAATTTGATGACAGCTTATTTACTGAGGAAATTCCAGCACTGAATTTATTGGGAGATAGTGACTCTGATGAAGAACAATGTGTGCCTAATTTTAAAAAAGGTCTCAGAATTGGATTACTGAATATAAACAGGTTGTTGTCACACATTGATCAATTGACTGAAACTGTGAAAGGATTAGGATTAAATGTGCTATGCCTCAATGAGACATGGCTGGATGACTCTATTCAAACTGGAGAAATACAAATCCCTGGCTACAATGTCACTGGGGGGATACTGGATTCGGTAACTGCAGTTACCGAATCAAAATGGCAGACCCTACACCAGGTGAGAAATCTCAGCAGCTTGTTTTGAGGGGTATATTGCTTACTGTGTCACTGTTCTGTGTTCCTGGTTAGAGATAAAAGCAATATAATAATATCTCATGCAACAGGTAGGCAGGACAATGGCTTAAATGTCTGATTTGGGCCATGTTGTTTTGTCTTGAGATTCGGTAACTATGATCAGTGTATGTCTAAAGATTCGGTAACTGAGGTGTCATGATTTGGTAACTGCACTGTGGGTCCTCACTTATCAGATGCTTATAGAATACAATCATCATTGTTTATCACTGAGAGGGACTTGATCTCAGAATATGGGCTTACTCCGAGTCTGAGCATCCCATTTTCTTGGATTGTTATTTTACTTTAAACATATATTAAGCACTTTACTATCCCAAAATAATTTCAGGTTATGAGATCGTATATAGATCTATCAATCAGCAGGTTCATGCATTCAGCATAATGGATAAATATGCCATTAAATTGTGGGGCAGAGAAGTGTACAACATATAACACATGGTTCACTAGTTTATTTTGTTTCATTTGACACATATTTCAGTAGATGAAAACATGGATGCCAAAGAAGCAAATTTAGTAAGTATTTAAGATAAATCTTGATAATTTAATCTATTATTTCCTGTACCACACCATTTCAATTAAGTTGTATTTGAATGATAACTTGCTGTATGTTGTCTCAAGCTTTAATGCTTTAATATTACTAGTGCACCATGGATCAAGTAGATGGTATGTATACATGTATGCATCAAGTAGATGGTATGTATACATGTAGATACTCCTAGGATAACTCCAGCTGGAGCTGTATGGGATTGATCAACTTGAGACTACATCTACATCTACATCTATAAGTTTACTCGGCAAAACCAATTGGCATCCCGCCAAGAGAGCACGGTTGCACTAAGGGGTGCAGCTGGTACACACCAGTTGCTTGTTGCCAACATTTATACTCTGGTAAGGGAGTTCTTGAAGGATGCCGAGCTACCTGGTTCCAATGTAGTTAATTGAGGGGGAAGATTCCAGTCAGTCACTGTCCTTGGAAAATAGCTGTATTTATAAGGGTCACAGCTTGTCGCAATTTCGATATAGTGATTTCCATGTAGGAGCTGATTTGATTTTGACATGTTCTGGAAGTTTCAAAGCTATTTCACCATGTATAGCCTTGTACAATAAAACCAGCCTCTGTGTCCTTCTTCTTCCTGCTAGTGAATACCATTTTAGGTCTTCCAGGATTTTTGTTACAGTGCCTGTTTCTCTCTTCCAGTTGCCAGACACAAATCTAGCAGCTCGTCTTTGAACTGATTCTATGCGGTCTATATCTATTTTGAGGTAAGGGTCCCACACACTTGATGCATATTCTAAGTGAGGGCGCACAAGTGTATTGTAGGCAGCCTCTTTGATATTTCCTGGGCAGATATTGAAATTTCTTCTTACAAATCCCAATACTTGATTTGCTTTGCAGACAATGTTGTTGATATGTTCATGCCATTTCATATTTGTTTGGAGCTCAACTCCCAGGTAGGGATGATGTTCAACATGTTGCAAGTTGTGACCATTTAATGTATATTTTCTTGTATCAAGAGCTTGGCGTTTTTCTTGCTGCTCAGGGTGTAGCATTTCTGAGCATTGAAGTCCATTTGCCACTCACTTGACTATTCCTCCAGCATATTTAGGTCTTCTTGCAGTTTTACTGCATCATCGTCATTTTCAACTATTCTATATAGGAGGATCTCATCAGCAAAGAGCCTTATGTTTGAATATTTTAGCTTCTCTCCAATGTCATTAAAGGCCACGGGCCGTGGCGCAGTTGGTTAGAGCGCCAGCTTATTAGCACCAGTTCCTCTGTGGTGATCCAAAGGTCGTGGGTTCGAACCCTGGCCGTGCCAAGATTGAACTCATGATACAATTTCCCATATGAGCTGAGGCCCGTGCCTAAAGGGTTAACCCGTTGTCCTTGTAAATCTGTGACCGGGTGGGTTGTCATGTCAAGGACCTGCGACATGACAATTCAGTGAGGCAGCACTATATCTGCTACAAGTAGGTCTCATCACGAAATGACTGAAATAATGTTGAAAGTGATGTAAAACCCCAAACAAACAAACAAACAAACCAATGTCATTAATGTAGAGTAGAAATAGTAATGGTTTGTACTGTACCCTGAGGCACTCCAGATTTAACAGGGACAGAGTCAGATTCATCACCGTCAATAACTACCATCTGTTCACGGTTTATAAGCCAGTTTTTTATCCATGAACTGACCTGCCCTGAGATTCCATAATGCTCGAGCTTGTGATTCAGCCGTTCGTGGCAGATTGTGTCAAAGGCTTTACTAAAGTCGAGAATGAGCATGTCAACATTTTGACCATCATTTCTAGCCTTGAGTATATCCTGTAAGGGTGTGATTAACTGAGTTTCACACGAGTGGCCTTGGGACTTCTCCTTCGTCGAGTGAGTCTTGGAATATTTTTTGGAGGATCGGAGCTATTTCAAGACTCTTGTGGGTATTTGATCCGGGCCAATGGCTTTTTTGGATCACCTTCAGGAATATTTTCCATGTCAGGAATATTTTCCATGTTTTCAATAGAAAAAACAAATTTGTACTGACGTGAAAGAACTTCTGCCTTGCCTTTACTGTCTTTCACTTCAATGCCATTTTCGGTTCATGTTGGTACACCAACAGTATCTTTGCGCCTGGATCTAATATAATAGTTCCAGAACCTTTTTCCCATTGATGGTCTACTGAATTCAATGTAATGTAAATCAAGTAGCCCAAGGACATATTCATTGTGGGATTCTCTCAACTTATGTTTTATGTGTTTCCTAAGGTTTCTGAATTTTCTACGGTCAGAATCCTTTTTAGTTTTTTCAGCCTTGTTGTATAGTCTTTGTTTCTTGATTTCCTTTGTCATCCATGAAGTTCTCCTTTCTACCCTGCTGATCCATAAGATCAAGGACCTTTATTAATTTGTCAGTCATAAATTTGCAAACTTCAGACTCTTTCACATAATCCCCTGCTTAGGAATATACCTTTTGTCCTTTTTCTTTTTCAGGTGCATTATAATCAACAGTTCGTTCAGAACTAATAACGTCTCTTGATCTTCAGAACATTTTTTGTACCATTTGTTTCAATATGTGGTTCACAGTTCTGCCCATATTTATTGATTATGGCATTGATTGTTTGGCCAAAGTGAACAGATCTATATATTTTGGTTTAGTGGTTTCATCTAATTCTTCTTTCCGAATGCTAAAAGGCGAATTCTGGTGGCTGGATTTAGCATGATGGAATATATTTAGTTCTATTTTACCAGTTTTTGTGCAATGGTAACACACAAAGGCTGAAAAAGTGAGCATGTCATATTAAAGTTACAGTTACAATGAACATTGCAACCACTGGATTGCAACACAATATACATACCTGCAGTCATTATACAGAGCATATTGTTCTGGTAACTTTACTATTATTGTTTGCTTATAAGTACACATTAACATTGATATTTTGTTGGCATACACATATGGCAGTTACCAAAACATTCAACAGTTACCAAATCATCCACATGGAGAAGACTACAGTTACCGAATCATGCATGTACAGTTACCGAATCATGAGTGAAACTACATTCCCTCTTTTTCACATTACCTGTAAAGCTATGTGAATCATTTTGATCATACTGTATTTATATACTATACTGAAGCACTTGGTCATGGTAGCAGTTATCAATAACCCCAGGAAAGATGAAATACAAGCTGCTGAGATTTCTCACCTGGTGCAGAGTCTGCCATTTTGATTCGGTAACTGCAGTTACCGAATCCAGTATCCCCCCAGTGAATGTAGCCAGACTGGACAGGAATTCAGACAACAGTAATAAACAATCAGGAGGGGGTGTAGCTATTTACATCGAAAGCCTTATTCCCTATAAGCCCAGGCCTGACCTTCAAAGCAAGAAATTGGAACTTGTCTGGGTAGAACTGTGTCTGCCAAATACCAAACCATTGCTTG
Source organism: Amphiduros pacificus (assembly GCA_949316495.1). Classification (NCBI taxonomy): domain Eukaryota; kingdom Metazoa; phylum Annelida; class Polychaeta; order Phyllodocida; family Hesionidae; genus Amphiduros; species Amphiduros pacificus. The sequence continues at coordinate 21,389,573 of OX439000.1, read as the reverse complement.
TGGGCACTGTCTACAGGCCACCAGATAGCAGCACTGCCTTCTTTGATGACCTCCAGAGGGCACTGGATGCTGTCTCCAACGAAAATAAAGAAATATATCTTCTGGGTGACTTAAATGCAAATATGTTTACTGATAACCCACTTAAGAATAGACTTCTTGAGGTCACACAGGAGCAGGAACTCTCTCAGCTCATAACTGAATCGACCAGAATCACTGAACACTCCAACACATGCATTGACTTAATTTTCACTTCAGATCCCAGGAAAGTAAACCAGTGTGGAGTGATACCAGTTGGAATTAGTGACCATTACTTACCATATATTGTACGGAAATCTGTCCTACCTAAAAGACAACCTAAGACAGTTCATGTCAGAAACTATAAGCATTATGATCCTAGGACATTTGTAGAGTACATAGAAAAACTTCCTTGGCTGATAATAGAAACATTTGATGACCCACAGGATATGCTGGACATTTTCATCACAATGTTCTCTGATGCTGCAGATAAGTTTGCCCCAATGATTCATAAAAGGGTAAAGGGTCTAGATAATCCATGGGTATGTGGTGATCTGAGAAAACTCATGACCGAAAGAGACATAGCCAAAAGGCGAGCATCAAGAGCACAAGATTCTGAGTCAAAGCATACATTAAATGAGGAGTATAAGAGACTCAGAAATCTTGTGACATCAAAGTGTAGAAAAGCTAAGACTGAATATTTCACCAACCTCATAGCCGAGGGCACAAACAATCCAAATAAACTATGGAAATCACTCAAGAAAGTGCTCCCTGCCTCATCAACACAAAGTGTCACAATGTTTCAGGATGATGAGGGAACACACACTGAACCAAATAGCATGGCAAAGTCCTTCAACAATTTCTTCAGCAGCATTGGCTCAAATTTGGCATCAAAATTCCCTGCAGGTATCACAGTCCAAAATCCATATCCAGACTTCAAACAAACTTTTGCTTTCAAAGATATTCATATTGAATTCACCAAAAAAGAACTCAGGCAACTTCAGACATCTAAATCAACTGGTATTGACAATCTAAATACCCGACTGCTGAAGGATGCAAGTGAAGTAGTGGCTGGACCACTTACTCATATAATGAATGCTTCTCTGAAGACAGGTGTTGTTCCATCTATGTGGAAAAAGGCCAGAGTGACACCAATCTTCAAATCAGACAGTCCTCTCTGTCCCTCAAATTACAGACCAATTTCTATAATTCCTGTTTGTATGAAAATCTTTGAGAGGGCTGTCCAGCAACAACTGTGTGCATATCTCAAAAAGCACAAAATACTCTGTGCGGAACAGTCAGGTTTCAGGCAGATGCATTCTACTGTAACTGCAGCTGCCAATGTTACTGATCATATCCTCAGAAACATGGATCAGGGAAAGCTCACAGGTGCTGTATATTTGGACCAAAAAAGGCGTTTGACACCGTTGATTCTGAAACACTCTTGTACAAATTAAATTGTATAGGAGTGAAAAATACTGAATATAATTGGTTCACTAGTTACCTAGATGAGCGCACTCAATGTGTTCAATTCCAGAATTCTGTTTCTGAGAGTATGGCGGTCACATGTGGGGTGCCACAAGGATCCATCCTTGGACCCCTCTTGTTTATAGTTTATATAAATGATCTTAGCAAAGTAGTTGACAAATGTAAAATTGTTATGTATGCTGATGATACCATTCTATTGTATGATTCCAAAGATATCAATGAGATTAAAACCTGTTTGGAGCATGACCTCCAAAATGCCAGTGAGTGGTTTCACAGCAATAAGTTGCATCTCAATGTATCCAAATGTAAATGGATGCTGTTTGGAACCAAACGTAAGCTCAACAAATCAGATAACATTGAAATTCATATTAATAACACCCTGCTGGAAAGGGTGAACACATACAAATACCTGGGTATATTAATGGATGCCACACTAGGTTGGCATGATCATCTGGCCAGTATTCAAAATAAAATCAGGCAACGTATCGGAATACTGAGAAGGGTAAGAAGGTATATGGATGAAAAGCTGGCTTTGCAATTGTATAATGCTCTGATTTTACCAATGTTTGATTATTGTGATGTTGTTTATGGAAACTGTAATGTAACACAAGTGATAAAGCTACAGAGATTACAGAACCGAGCAGGAAAGGTTATTTTAAAATTACCGTTTGATACACCTACATCAGAGGTTTTAGGTAAACTGAATTGGTTTTATACCACCGAAAGATTATTTTATCATCAATGTATACAAGTTTACAAGTGCTTAAACAGTCTTGCTCCAGAATATTTATGTGATGAGTTCAAATATCCAACACACTCTCACAATACTAGATATAGTAGTAAAAGGAACCTCGTCATACCTAAATGTCATCTAGTCACAGGACAGCGTACCTTTTGCTACAAAGGGGCCATGGCTTGGAACAGTCTGAGTGATGATGCCAAGTGTGCACCAAGCATAAGTACTTTCAAAACCATTCTAGTCAAAGAAATATTTGGGAACCGTGTAATATGATTTTGATCAGTTTCCTCCTAAATTTATCATGTTATGTATTTTTAATATGTACTAAATCTTTTAAATATTGTATTCTTGTTGTGATGCCTTGTGTGTCTTGTATATATATGGTTTGTCTTATATATATGGTTTGTCAGAGCCTCTTTGTAAATCAGTTTTTAACTGTAAGAGCTCTCTGGTTAAATAAAAGTATTTTGACTTGACTTGATATTACATACACATTCATGATCAGCAATGATCAGCAACATGACAGGTGATATAAAATATACACATTCATGATCAGCAACATGACAGGTGATATATTATATATACATTCATGATCAGCAACATGACAGGTGATATATTACATACACATTCATTATCAGCAATGATCAGCAACATGACACGTGATATAAAATATACACATTCATGATCAGCATCATGACAGGTGATATAAAATATACAAATTCATGATCAGCAATGATTAGCAACATGACAGGTGATATAAAATATACACATTCATGATCAGCATCATGACAGGTGATATATTACATACACATTCATGATCAGCAATGATCAGTAACATGACAGGTGATATAAAATATACACATTCATGATCAGCAACATGACAGGTGATATATTATATACACATTCATGGTCAGCAACATGACAGGTGATATATTATATAGACATTCATTATCAGCAATGATCAGCAACATGACAGGTGATATAAAATATACACATTCATGATCAGCAACATGACAGGTGATATACTACATACACATTCATTATCAGAAATGATCAGCAACATGACAGGTGATATAAAATATACACATTCATGATCTGCAACATGACAGGTGATATATTATATACACATTCATTATCAGCAATGATCAGCAACATGACAGGTGATATATGATATACACATTCATGATCAGCAACATGACAGGTGATATATTACATACACATTCATTATCAGCAATGATCATTCATGAATGTGAATACCTGTTGTGTTCCACAGTCTCAGTCAGGATCAAGCTGCCCTCCCAATGGCCAAGGGCCTTTGCAATTTGCCTCGTTTTGAACTACTTGGAAACTATTCATATATGTTTGGTTGCCAAGTATGTGTATATGTGTGTGTGTGCTGTAGAACACAGCTTTGACCCATCTGTACCATTGAAACTAATGGCAAAAATACATTGATGTTGTTCCATCTGGCGGGAAAAGTGACAGCTTGTTACTGAATGTTCTTATATACATGTACATGAAAACTCAATGATAGTTATTGATTTTTTTAAATATATGCGATTAACCTTTGAACTATGATAATCATTGCCTTTTTGTAATGATTGTGAAATTTTTTTTTGCAAATTGCATCATGTATGAAAGATTGGTAATTTGGAAAATAGTGAAGTTAGCGGAGTACTGTTTTATTCTTGATAAGTTGTTCCTATTGATCAAGCCTATTTATGAATCTGACCCTTTTCACGACTGTAGAGCAGAACTCATTGTGAAAAGGCCAAGTATTTTCTGGAATGAGATCTCTGATCCTAGTGGGGAAAAGGTCAAAGTGATATGAGTGTTCATAATGTCCTTTGCTCTATTCCTGATCTCTGACGGAACAGGGTCCTCCTCCATGATAGCAACATCATTGGATTTATAAACAAATAAACAAATAATAATTTAAAAAATCATGTTCGGTATCAGGAAGATGTACGTGTATATTTTATCCCCTGTCATATTCCTGATCATGTAGCACTACATTCAGCATTGTTCAGGAACCAGTTTTTGTTTTCTACTCATGCAGCAATATTGCAACTATATACATGTACATACACTTACACTCATTTACACTTACCTATTGTGTTTTTGTGTCTGCATAAACCTTTCCAATATGTCATCAGGATCAGCTGTAGAATTTGTATCTTCTCCTGAAATATCATAAATGATCAATTTTACGAGATATAAGTTTGATACTAATAATCAAAGCTTCATAAAAGGGTCCGACTGAACTTTCCAAAACTGAAGTATAGTCATGCTCAGACATGACACATGATGACAGTGGTCTGTACTTAACGAAGTATGTGTGCAAAGTTGAAGAATGCAGCCAGATTCCTTAATACTCAATACATTGCACCGGTTAATATCTGACCTACTCCTATATTTATCGTCATAATAGATTTGAAATCCACTGTTTCTAAAAACATCACGCACTGCCCATCATATTGAAGTTTCCCAACTGAATGAACTCGGCCTCCGGTGATATACTATTGCAGTGATGAGCCATGTCACCGTCTTTCCCAGTCATAATGTCTCTTAATACAAATCTGTGGGTTATCTGTAACGTCTTTTCCTCACTTTTTTACCCGACATAACGCGTGACAACATGAAATGGCATTTAGAAGAGTCCAAGTAATGACATCATGGCTACAAAAAGGGAGAAACTTCATATCATGTCAGAAGCACCACTGCATTGTGGAGCTTCCAGATTGTTGCTAGACTTACCCACTTTCACCTGATTGTACATACTCGTAAACAATGGCGAAATGATGCTGAAATCAAGAAAAAACTAAGAATTTTTTTCTAACAAGCCTTGTGTTTGATGTTGAAAAGAGAAGTGCATGACTTGGTGAAATCCCGTTGCTGGGGAACAAGTTCTACCAAAGTTGTGACTTAAATTGGATGGGCAGTGCATAGTATTTCTGTAAACAGTGGATTTCAAGTCTATTTTGACGTTGAATATGGGAATAATGACATCAGTCTTTTACTCTGTAAGGCAGTCTGTTAAATACACCTGCACTCTGGTCTTTATTAAATATCAAGACCCTTGCCTCATCCACTCACCTGTGGTCTGAATACAGATAATGAATGCAGTCTACTTTGCGCCTTGTTTAACACCACATGTATTGTCATATCTTCCCAGATTGTATTTGACGTCATAAAAATAATTATCAATAAAATGAATAGGAATGAGAATTTCATTAATTAATTAATTCAAACAGAGCATCCCTGCATCAATCGGCTTGATCTTGGGCTCATTTGAAAGAAAAAGATGAAATAATAAGAAAGGATACATTCCTTTTATGATTAGTCAAATTGACAAAAACTGGTGTTTGAAGCAGAACAGATGGAGGAGTTTTATCAAAGGTAATAGCAGTATTCCACATGATCACATTAACATAATTTATGATGTAACCATGACATCACTATAATGACACTTTCCTGTCTGACATCACTATGATGACAGTTTCTTGTATGATGACACCATGTTTATCTTCCTTGCAACCTCAATACAGTTTCAGAGCAAATAAAATCATCTATCTAATCCGACTATTGATAAAGGTATGGTCTTTTGTAAATATTGTGTGCATCTTGTAGGCTCACACAACTGTGATTGCCATTTTATACTAGTGTCTGTTCAATTGCTATCAATAATTTGAATAGGAATAAAAGAGCAAAGCTCATATGTCGACCCACCATGGTGGCAAAGTTAAATGGGTGCATAAACAATGGTGTAATGAGGTAGCGATATGAGATTTTGGTCCTTGTAAATGAATAAATCAATATTATTATTGACTGAATTAATAATAATAAAAATAATAAATAGACATTTATATAGTGCCCATTCCACTCCGGTATACAACATTGACTGCATATGCTCTGGTTCAATCAGGCTTTTGGTTAAAAGAAAACAATGGGCCATAGCAATCTGTTCTTGAGAAAAACCACCAAGTACTGCTCAATTCTCGCTATCTGCTCTCCCGGCTTTTTAGCAGGTCCGTGAAAAAATGACGGGATTGGCGCGAGAGAGCAATGCATGACGGGAAAGATGTTGCGTTGTAAACTTCCGCCCGCCTTGCTTCAAGATGGGAGGGAAATTTCAGACTGACATCATACATTGACAAGCTAATGTCAGTGCTTTTGAGTGTTTGTTGTGTAATCTTCATATAAGTATATCCCCTAAGGGACTAAGCTATCTAAATTTTGTTGATTAGCTGGACTAACCAGTTTTTGTCTGGACTAGTGTATCCACATACTAAATTTATAAAATTTATAACCATGGTTACTAAATTTGCTTAATGAAGTGCTGGGGTCAAAAGTTCATGATCCCCTCAGTCTGACGTCATTATCATGGTTACATTGCAACAAGTTGTAGCCCTTCAGAATATTACAAATGACGTCATCAAGCCAGAACAATGGGGATGTCAACGTCCTTCCCGTCCGTTGCCGGTGGTGGACGTTGCCGTCCTTCCCGTCCGTTAGGGGATATTGCAATCTACGTAAATTATGTCAATATTGCGGAGGCAAAACTGACAAAAACAAAGATGGAAAGATGAAAGGCAGAGGCAACAATGCCCCAAACAAGCTGTCGCCGCTGTTCCCGGATGTGCCGTGTGCAAAGAATTGGGTCAAATACGATCGCAGCGCTCAGAAAATGCAGGGTATATGGTAGAGCAGATAGGGAGAATTCCTCCAGTATTAGGGCAAAAATATATGACATACTGTGCAATACCGAAGTAATCCATGAAACAGTTCTCCTTTCATCAACCAGAAATTATAATGATACAACATATCTCCTGTGACCTTGAGAAATAGGTGAAGGTCATCCTTAGCAAGGGATTTAGAGGATACATACTAGTACTTATGTCCAATATCAAAGCCAAATACCAAATAGTTCTCAACATATCATCCGGAAACCAGCAAGTACTGCAGAGACACAAAAATGCTCCTGTGACCTTGAGATCTGGGTCAAGGTCAACCATGTGCAATCCCGTACAAGGTATATAGGACTTACATAATCCTGTGTAATATCGAAGTAATCTATTAAACGGTTCTCCTTTTATCATCCAGAAACCATGATTGTACAAAACATCTCCTGTGACCTTGAGAAATCGGTCAAGGTCATTCATCAGCAATCCCATACAAGGGAGTTGGGGGACACATAATCATGTGTGATATCAAAGCCAAATACCAAATAGTTCTCAACATATCATCCGGAAACCAGCAAGTACTGCAGAGACACAAAATTGTTCCTGTGACCTTGAGAACTGGGTCAAGGTCAACCTTATGCGATCCCATGCAAGATATTAAGGACTTACATAATCCTGTGCAATATCAAAGTAATCCGTCAAATGGTTCTCCTGTTATCATCCGGAAAGTTCGGACACGCAGAATCGCGGACAGAGCCCTATACAAGGTCTCCCCTTCCCCTACGGGGTGGGTCGACAATAAGAATTTCATTAACAAGATAATAGTTTGCGAGTGACACAATACAGAAATCAGCACAGTATTAAACACATACAAGGTCATGCACTATCCAATCCACATATGTCAGTCTCTTTTGTGCTATAAGGAGGTCAAAGTAAGTTATATAAATTCATCTTCAAATTATTAACATATTGTATAGGAAACATGTAGTGGCAATAAGTGATATTTGGTGTGATGTGAAATATGGTATTTTTGTGATTTTGCAAATTCACTCCTGTGACCTTGAAAATATTGCCAAATCTCAAAATCGTATCTGGCCTGGAAATAGGTCACCATTGACCAAGTTACACTGATAACCGTTCTGAGCAACCATAGTTCAATCATATTTGCCAAGTTACATCACTATTGCGACATTCTTCCAGTCAAGAGAGCATAATCAATAAAAATAACAGTATTGCTTGACCTTGACTTAACCCAAAGTCAACAAAAATTATCCAAACAAATAATCTTTATATGTACCGGTAGTTCAATATCTATAAATTAAGTTCGAGATCAACTTCTGCATACTTTTGGAAGTTGTTACCTATTTGGGCTTTAAATAGGTCAGTTACATAAATTATGAACAAGCATACTGTGCAAGATAGATGTAGTGGGAATAAATGCTATTTGTAATGTTTTGCCAAATAAATGATTTTAAAAATTGTATTTTGTGACCTTGAAATAGTTCATGGTCAGCCAATATCAAACTTGTCCAAGTCCCTACCAAGTTATATCAATATTGTTGTAATTTGTCAGAAAATAGAGCACTAACAAGTATAGTTCCTCTTGTGCTGGACATGACATCCAAGGTCACAAAAAGTTATAGTGTCTCATCCCTATGTCTAAGCATAACCGAATAAGGAAGAAAACAAAGTATGGGGGCAGACACGGTGGAAATGGGGCAAGAACATAAAGTCAGCTTGTGCTGAATTAATTTGGAGGAATTAAATTAATCTCATATAAAAAAATTCTCTAAATAAAATATAAAATTTCACTAAAATGATTATAGAGTAATTGTAAATAATATTTGAGACTCTGACATTTTCAAACAAAATTCTAACCTACCTGCCAGCCTTTTCAGCTTTTGGAGCCTGGCTTCATTTTTGCGGTTAATATCATCTGGATTTAAACTGGCTACTGATCCCATAGGGTCCTGTAAAATAAAATTTGACCATTGATAAAATGAGTGAAATATTCAACAGACCAGATACGCAGCAGGGTCTGACTTATCGCCTCATTTTGGTCACTCCCTGCATTCAACAGAGCAATGATGAAAATTCTGAACAAACTTATTGTGTAAGATAAAAATAAATATTATGTGTAGTGTTTTGCCAAATATCAAATTTAGATGATTTTTGAAAATTGTCTTTTATGACCTCGAAAATAGCTCAGGTTCACCAAATATTGAATTTGCTCATGTGCAAAGTTGCTCATAGGTACCGGTAGGTCATATCTGCCATATCATATCAGTATTGGTGTAATCTTCAAGAAAAATTTACAAGCAATTATGCTCATGTGTTGATCATGACCTTGACCTTTACTCAAGGTCACAAAAAGTTCAGCCCAAAAATATCCCAGGTCTCCATGTTATAATATTATGGTATCTAGTCCTTATGTCCATACATATCTGAATGAGGAAGAAAACAAAGTGCATCAATGGCAGACTTGGTGGAAACAGAGTGAGATCAACAAAGTCAGCTCGTGCTGATTTGATTGCAGCTCCATCCATCAGTTAGCGAGTAATGTCTTTGTCAATAATTTCCCTGAAGTGATCATTAATCAATAACTAAACATTTTCACCAAGTTTCAAGCTTGGATGTCTCTATAAGCCAAAATTAAGGGCAGTTTTTTCTCTCAATAGTAAATGTTACTGCTCACTAAAACGTCCTATATCTAAAATAACAATAATACCCATCAAGATGTAGAATTTGTGCCAATATCTTACCAAAATTGTTCACTGAGTGCACACCCAAGCATGATACTCATCACTGATACTAAAACTGTTAATCAACTTACATTAACTAGCCAAAAAAAATCCAGCTCAATCACTTTATGTCAAATGTTCTTGGAACCAGATTCAACATCTGTGATACAGATGTTGAAAGGAATTGCTATAGTATCCCTTTCCCTCAGGAAGATGTCACACAATATTTTTATACATTAACATATTTCATTCATTGCAATTCATAAATTGTTCACACAACATTAACCTCTGATTATACTGGAATGTACTGGTAATAAAAGTTAAGTGCACATGTAGATTCAAACTCTGTGTCATTTATCAATTGCGTTTTCAGATTGTCTGTGTGGGAATATAAAACATCACAAACTTGTCCTTGTGGTGTTGCTAAGGCTCGGCCTTGTCCACCTGCCCTTCGCCTACTTCTAGCTGAACTATTCCGATGACCAATGTCTAATAAATTATCGTCTACATCTGTAATAGAAATATTGCTGAACTGAAACCAGATCATACAGTAGAAACCCAACAATCCTCAATACGAAAATGAGCTGGTTTTGTTTAGGTTGGGTATGATATTCAGTACTTACCTATAAAGGCACTCTCAGAGTCCAACTGGTTAGCTGAAATTGTGCTGGATTCTCGTCGAAGAAGACCCAAGTCTTTTGGATTCATTCCTCCCATTTCTTGCTCCAAAGGGGCTGTATTAACAAAATAATCATTATTTGGACACATGTGGCAATACAATTTTCATTAAAACAACTGCTTGCATTAAAATTCATATCAAATGTAATTTAGACTCATTAAATACTACATTAATCTTGCTTGTACATCATGCTAAGGAATGGGAGACTCAGATGTGAAAGAGAGAACATGAAAATATAAAAAAAATACTTGAAACTATTTTGAAATCTACCTATAAAACAAAGTATACTTAGAGAAGAAAAATGGGCAATACACATGTATTTAAAACTAAGATAAAACATAATCCGATAATGATTTGCCGTCATGTACTCTAAATATGTGATGAATATTTATCTCATAATGAAATGCATTGAAGTAGAATCTAACATTTATTTTATAAGGCACTTTATTAGCATCTTATATTAATATTATATTCATATCTTCCCACTAGCCACTAATTTATCAGAATTCATATAAAACTCAAACAAACGATGTATGATTGAGCCATATTTCCAGTAAACTGCCAAAACATAACCCCATGGGTTGATAGCTCTGCTGACTTGAATGAAAACACATGAACTGAGATTAAGTACAACAAGCAACCAGGTTATGATTTTCCATACAAGATCCCAAAGTAGGCAAGATGTTGTATTTTCTGAGGTCTAATTCTATCTATTTTCCATTAGACTCAGTTCCTTTTACATTTTGTCATGATTTTTTCATAAATCTAATAGCTATCACTAAGTTGTCAAGGAGGCTGCCATTTTGAATAACATAGCCAATGAGAATCAAGATAACAAGTTGGGGCCAAATTTGATATGTAACATGCATTTTGATTGGTCAAAATCATCATCTGCTCAAGTCTGCTCCACTTTTAATGGTTGTGAGATTTTGCATGCACACAAATTTTGAATTCAAGGTCAATATGTCAAGGTCAAAGGTCAAAGGTCACATGACTAAGAAAGTATTACGAGGCAGGGCTATGACCTAAGACATTTCTGTATACCAAGTTTTAATTTCTTCTTATAAGTGGTTGCTGAGATATGCTCCTTACAAAATTTGTGACATCAAGGTCACTGCACTAAGGTCAATATTGACATCACTGAGAATTTAAGGAATCTGAATCTTTAACTCTCTATCTAGCTATGTATAAAATATGAAACATAAATTAATGGCAGTTTTGGAGGAGAAGATTTTAAAATAGTGTTGGTATAGATATGAAGTGCATTTAATTCACTTCTAATGGTTGTGATGTGTCAAGTTCACACGTTTTTAATTCAAGGTCAATATGTCAAGGTCAAAGGTCACATGACTAAAATTGTATGACAAGGCACATCTTTAACATAAGACATTTCTGCATACCAAGTTTTATTTTCCTCTGATAAGTGGTTGCTGAGATATGCTCAGTACAAAATTTGTGACCTCAAGGTCACTGCACTAAGGTCAATGGTGACATCACTAAGATTTGAAGGAATCTGAATCTTCACCTATATATCTACCTCTATATAAAATATGAAAGATATAGTACTGGTAGTTTTGGAGGAGAAGATTTTTAAAGAAATGTTGACAGACGGACGGACAGACGGACAGACAGACGGAGACATTTTCCCCCCTCCTAAAGCTCTGCGAGTTTAAGTCTCAGCAGAACTAAAAACTCAAGTGTGTGTTGAAGTTTCTTTGGCGATATCTTTGACGAAGCATGCTACTGCTGATTATCCATGTTATATAAAATATCAAAGTGAATATCCACACCAAATATAAAGAACCCTTGTATAAATTGAGAATTTTATTTTAAAATCTCAATTCTATGTTTGCTCTAGCATAACATTATTAATTACACATGTTGGAACACATTGTGATTCACACAGGGGCACAGGTTCAGAATGAAAAACATCTGATTTGGTTGAGTTGCATGGCTGTTTTTATTGATTTGGTTAATTGCAAGTTCAATATGTTTCATCATGTGCATTTTGGTTGACATGATTACATGGTCAGCTGCACAAGAATAGAAAGTTTACAGGATGTAGTTCACCCATGCCGACTTTTTCTGATTTTCAGTCATATTTAAGCTCTCTTTGACATTAAACTTTTATTCTGATTTGTTCAAAGAAAACATCTTGATAAATCAGAAACATAGGCCATTGGTCATTGCTTTTTTGTAATATTTGGGATGATTTTCTTCATAAATGATCATTGAAATCCTTTCCCAGAGCAAACTTTAGCAGATGATAATTTTGTCCAATCAAAATGCATGTCACATTTGCCCCCAACTTGTTATCTCGATTCTCATTGGCTAATATTTGCAATGTTATTCAAAATGGCAGATTCCTTGACAACTTAGTAATAGTTATTAGAATTTTGAAAAAAAAAAAAGAAAAAAAAGAAGTTGAAGAACAGAATGACAGAAAATTTCCCCCCTTTCACTTGATGGACAGAACATTCAGATACAGACATACTCTAACTACCGGTATGTCAGCATATCTAATAAAAAATGACTTAAAAAGAATGAACCAAACAAACTGCAACAGCTCTACTCCCGTGATACATATCCAGAACATATATATCCACCTCAGGTGATGCTGTATATTCCACCTATGAAGTGTCTGTAATTGCCAGCGGCTGACAACTTCATGGACTGACAGACAGACTTCATCAACACCCAAAAAGGGGAAAATATCATGCAGACATCGTCAAAACATAAACACTAATGTTTGTGAGAAAAACATTGGCAAAAGGCCAAAGACCTGTGGACAGCACTGCTTTTCTCAAGATTTGTAAACATTTCCTTGCATGAAAACATTGCCTTGTATTAGAATATTTCCAAACTCCATCACCCCCATATTGCCTTTCTCTAAAAATCCCAAACTGAGGCAATATTTGTATTGAAGTGGTGAATGTCCCTGATGTCTATGCAGGTCAGAAACATTTCATTGTTGCCATTGTATTTTTAATAATAAAAAAAAAATATCTCATGAAAAAAGAACAGAATTCATCCCCAGAAAAAACTATATCTTATTTATGAATAACTAAGAGTCGATGTAGTAGTTTCCAAGAAGAGCGGCGTTGACAGGCAGACACAATGACAGGAAATTTCCCCCCTCACTGCCTGTGGGTGGTTTCAGATAAAAACAACTGGCACATGGTTTCAACACTTGTGTCAATGTTGTGTATATATAGCTAGCAGTACAGAAAGCATCTTATTACTTGAGCTCATTTAAGTAGGGAGTGTTTCTTGGTTAACATCCTGTACCATACTTGTACAAAGGCAACACAGCAGCATCAATTTTTTAAAGTTAATTACAACACAGTGGTGATAAGTGACATACATTCTTCTTTCAATTTCTGAAGTTGTCTTTCCTGTTGTTTAATTAGCGCCATCTGCTGAGCTTCCAAAGCATCATTAGTAACTGGGGTGTGGGGGTAGTCATTTCTCATAGCTTGCCTTGCTGCTGATGAGCCTGTTTCATTAAAGTCATAATCCCCTCCACATTAAATCATATTTAAAATATTCATAACCAAATATACTTTATTAACCTTAATCATCTTTGAAAAGAAAAGTTTAGCTTAAGAATAATAGCAAGAGACAGGATCTTAATGGTGCAATTGCATTTTCTAGCAAGTGTTGAGCTAGGAAATTTTATGTGCCACATCAAATGAAATAGTTAGGAATAAAAAATCACGCAATATAACAATAGATAAAATGATATCTTCAGAAATACTCTTCAATCATGTGACATGCAAACACTCATGCTCCATAATATATAACATACTTCTATTTTTAAGGTTGGTGAATTCTTGTGCCTGTCCAGGATTTGGACTGGCATCAGGACGCCGCACACTTACTGGACCCTTTTTTCGTGCTATTTCAAACACATCTACATTATCACGTCTGAAATAATATCATATAAAAAGTGTAAGGCAATCATCTTATATCAATATCATAAAATTCATGTATGAAAGAAAGTAGCTTACAAGCTTTTGGTCCCCTGAAATTGAAATTTACTCAATGCATGAACATAAAGAACAATAACCACCCAGGAAGAAGGGACAAACCATTTCATCTATTCAGCTGTGAAACAATTATACTTATATTACATGTTCAAACAACTTACTTTCCATAACTAGTAGCAGCTGAGCATTTAATTTGCTTGGCTAATCTGACAGTATTTCTAGCATCAAAGATTCAAGAGAAGGAAAGTTAATCACTCAGCTGTGGCGCGGAAGCTTTGAATGTATTGGCAGGCTATGAAATTACCAGTACCAGCTGATATTATCTATTTGCTAATGCCTCAGTCACATTTGCACCGGGTGCCAGCCGTGGAGTAAGAATCACCCGGCCTCACAGAGTACCAGCACCAGGGAGTTTATTAGTGATCAGATTTATGCCACATTAACTGTGCTCACATCAGATACAGGCATTGCATGCCACCTACAAGACTAAATGACATAGACATCTGTAGGATATTATACAGACATCTGTATCATTTAACAGACATCTTTAGGATATCCTACAGATGTCTGTATGATATCACAGGGAGCCCTTAGGGTTATCAGACGATATCACTGTCATTTGTAGCCCCAAGATTATCTTATGATATGTCTGTGGGATACTGACTGCAGCCTGTTGTGTACTTTAGAAGGAGTTTTGGTTTGAAGACATAGTGGAAAGTTTTATGTTAAGTTCCCAATGAACCATTAAAATTTACATATTGTGGCTGATAATTGTCCAGTGTCCTGTCAGCTCTTTGGCTTGCTGCCTGATGAGGCACCTTTGTTTGTTTGTTTATTTTCTTGTTTGTTTGTTTGTTTGTTTGTTTGTTTGGGGTTTTACACCACTATTCCAGTCATTTTGTCATTTTCGAGACCAACTTGTAGCAGATGTAGTGCTGCCTCACTGAATTGTCATGTTGCAGGTCCTTGACATGACAACCCACCCGGCACAGATTTACAAGGACAACGGGTTAACCTTTTAGGTACAGGCCTCTGATCATATGGGAAATTGTATCAGGAGTTCCCCAGCACAGCCAGGTCACCACAGAGGAACTGGGGCACCTTTACTGAAACTGGTGCAAATGTGACTGTGGTATGAGATAGATCACTCATAATTCAAATGAAGGTCAGTAGGTCAGTCATATAATGATCTAACAGTCAGTTTTACAGAATAAAGATAGCAATGATAACCAGACCATATTGCATGCCTTGCACCTGTCATAAGTGAGAATGATGGGATCTTATCATTGTCCAACTTATTCACAGTTGCCATGCAAACAAAAGATTAAACCCCATATGCCTAATATTACATAACCTTATAAATATATATATATATATTTACTCACGCAGATTTCTGTTGGGATGGCACTCTTCGGTCTCCTACAGATGGGGTGTGCTGCATCAAAAATAAATGTTGATTAATGAAAAATAAGCAATTCATCACAATGAAGCAGGTTAGGTATAATGGTGTATAATGCCCCTCTGAGTAGCGTTTGCAATTACACACGCCATTCACAGGATGATTTGTTTGTTTTTGTAGTTATTTGCATTCAGCTTTGAAACAATCGACAGCAATAAAATAAAAACAATGCAAGGGAATATCAATTCAAACAAAGCAACGGGTGGTTACGTTCTACCTCTAAAACAATCAAGTTGTGCGCTGATATTCATCAACTTGGTTGTTTTAGTGGTAGACTGTAACTGAGACTGTTATGTTTTACGTAATGTTGACAAAATGAAAAACTGAACAACAGTACCCATTAAAATTCCATATAACTGTCAAGACTTCTCCAAATGGGAGGTATATTGGAGATCTTCATCACATAGAAATAATTTCAGGCAGGTACCCTACTCTGACAGTAGGAGGAATTGAATGCCCTCACCCTTTTTGTATGTGATTTGTGTTTTTTGTTGGTCTTTGAAGTTACTAAAAACTGAATTTGTGTGAAACTAAGTATAACATCCTCACACAAAAGTTATTCACAGTGTAATGTCATCATTAAACTAGATAGTTTGTGAGTGGTATAAAACTGAATTCAATGTTGAAGTTCATGCACTATCCAATGCCAATCTGTTTTGCACTGCAAGGAGCTCAAGTAACCAATTATGAACATACTGAATGGGAGTCATGCAGTGGCAACACTTGATAATTTCTGTTAAAATATGGTATTTATGTGATTTTGGAAATTCGGTCCTCTGACCTTGAAAATATCACCAAAGTCAAAATGCTATTTAGTCTTTAGATAGGTCACCTAGTTACATTGATTACTACTCTAAGCCAACCCCAGTTCAATCACATATTGCAAGTTGCATGATAATGCTATGTTCTTACAGTCAAGAGAGCATAGTCAATAAAATTAACAATATTGTTGGTCTTGACCTTGACCTTCACCCAAAGTTAATAAAAAATCATCCTAATAAATAATCTTTTTTATACCTCAGTGATGCGCGTATTGATGCGATTTCGAATGAATACGAGCATGCCGATTATTTGTAACGTATTGATTAGTTGGAACTATTTTGCGTCGGCCATCTTTAGACTGGTCCCCCATCGAGTGTCAAGAACATTGTGTATATACACAGATGGCGGCAACCAGTCTATGGCTGTACGCGCCATTTTCGGGTCACGTGACGGGGTCAAATGAGGTGCGCTTTGTTTACAAATGTTTTTAACGATAAATATCTTGTTTCATGTATCATTTTTTAAAAATACAGTAGTTGTCTGAGGTATAAAAACAAAACATGCCTCGTCGGGTCAGCTGTGTGAGCGGATTCAGTTCGTTGGTGATGGCGGACGGATACCCTTCCGCAATCACCAACTCACTGAATCCGCTCACCCAGCTTCCCGACTCTGTATGTTTTGTTATAATGTACTTAAGATATCAAAAATATCAAGTTCTAAATCAGTTTCTGCATATTTTTGGAAATTGTGACCTATTCGGTCCATAAATAGGTCAATGTGACCTAGTTACGTAAATGATTCACAGAAACATAAACAAATATATTGTGTAAGATAAATGTGGTGACAATAAATGTTATGTGTAGTGTTTTGCCAAATATCATGTTCAGATGATTGGGAGAATTGTTTTCTTTGAAATTGGAAATAGATCAAGGTCACCCAAAATGAAACTTGTCCATGCCTCTCATTGGTATATCACATCTGCCAAGTCATATTAATATTGCTGTAATCTTGAAGAAGATAGAACATTCACAAGCAAAGTTCCTCTTGTGCTGATCAGGATCTTGACATTGACAAGGTCATGAAAAGTGCATCTAAATAAATTACCATTGGATATTTACAATTATTCACATGATATCAAGATCTAATCTTCTCTGATTTGAAAAGGATCAGATTCTCAATATATTGGAAGTTGTGACGAATATGGCCTTTAAATGTGACCTAATTACATATTTTATTCTGGAAATTATGAACAAATATACAGTGCAAGATAAATGTAGTGGGAATAAATTCTATTTGTATTCGTTTGCAAAATATCACAAATAGCCGATTTTGGAATTCCGCTCCTGTGACCTTGAAAATAGGACAAGGTCACCAAAGCCCCTCATTAGCGGATCACATCTCCTAAGTTATATCAGTTGTCACAGCTCTATCTATACTTGAAATCTTGTTTTATCACCCATAAAAATCTGTCACTCAGGTGTAACATATCTTTACCTTTTCTTTGTCCAAGTCAGATTCTACTCTGTCACGCTCACTTTTCAGCTGCTGTCTCATCTGGGCCAACTGCCGGAGTACATCAGCACCTACAATACATTGATGTCAGTGCAACAACAAATGATATAAGATTTTAATAGCATGTATACCAAAATAGTCAGATCAAAATAGTTAGGGACTGAACCATTAATCTTAGGGGGGGGGGAGGGGTCGAAAAATAAAATCCTGATATTTTCCTCTGGAGCAAGGCTGAAATATCAGGTCTCAGCATGAATGACTGAAAAATGTTGGAATTGATGTGAAAACCCCAAACAATCAATCTGATAAATCAATTATATACATTTCCAACAAACACACTCTACATCAATGCAGAGTGCGAGAAGACCACCGACTTCTTATGTCCTGTTAGATTATCTGAATCTCGTTCAGAACCTTGGTCTGACCTTTGGCTTCTCAGGGTGGTCACCCCCCTGATACTATGAATGTTCTGAATGACTTATATTTGTTTGTTTGTTTGTTTGTTTGTTTGTTTGTTTGTTTGTTTGTTTGTTTGTTTGTTTGTTGGGGTTTCACATCACTTTCAACATTATTTCAGTCATTTTGCGATGAGACCTACTTGTACCAGCTAAAGTGCTGCCTCACTGAATTGACAATCCATCCAGTCACAGAATTACAAGGACAATGGGTTAACCCTTTAGGCAAGGGCCTCAGCTCATATGGGAAATTGTATCATGATTTCAATCTCGGCATGGCTGGGGAACAAACCCATGATCTTTGGATTACCACAGAGGAACTGGTGCTTATAAGCTGGTGCTTTAACTGTGCCACATCCTGTGGCCCTGACAGATCCTCAAGGCTGGATGGGACCTGACTGACATGAGGTGTAGGTGCCTCAAACTGTGATTTGACAGTTGCTGAGGGGGGTTAGTGTGCCACCTCCCTCTGAGCTTATTGCAATATGGATGGGAGAACAATTTCATGAAGCCTGCCATATATGCTCTCCCCCACCGCTGTGGTGAGAGAGAGCAGTGTCTTCTAGAGTACTGCCCGTGTCTCTGCTAGAGGAAGAAGAGGAAAAGGAAGGAGATTGTCTGTGCCTAACTCTTGACGAGGATCTGGATCAAATGTGAGGCTCTGATCTAGATCTAGCCTCCTCAGAGAAGACTCAACCAGTTTATGAGGCTCATTTCCGACCCCCAAACTGGGTTGCTCTGAGACCATCTCCCTGCTCTGGTCAGATGAAGGGATAAAGTGTAAAGTATTTGTCTCGTTTTGTGGTTGTCTTAGATATTTTGCGTTGCTTTATACATATATAGTTTGTTTAAAAGCAGACCCCCATACTTTTACAAGGTTTAATAAGTTTGAACCTTGTAAAAGTATTGCCTTTCTTCCCGCGTGGCCACAAAAAAGACAACACTGTGACTTTTACCACACAACTTTGTAAACTTATTGAACCTTGTAAAATTATGGGCAGCTTCTGTAGGCTTAGTTGATTATCCTGTGCTTGGATGGGAAAGGGCTGTACTGAAAAAGTCAGACTGGACTACCCGTGGGTAACCCGACTGTGATCATGTGAGCGGAGGTGGACCATGCCCATGCGTGGACTTCCGTTTGTCTTGTTTAATTTTGAATCTATGGACATTCTGGGGCAGATTACGCAAATATATCATACTGCCTTCAGTAGAGAATATTACTGGTAGAACACAGGAGACAGGATACACAAAAAACAATCTTCAGGTACTTACTACATCAAGAACTGAAATATGATCATATAATACATATCTGATAAGACATATCTGTTGAACTTACTTGGAGCCCTGGAGGAAGGTCGAGACAAAGTGTTTTGAGATCGGATGGGGGGAGATGCTGGCTTCTACAATATCAAGCAGAGCTATGTTAAGATGTGGTAATGTGGTAGATTTGGAGAAGTGGTGCATGGTGGTTACACGAACAACATGACAACACACAGTGAAAACAAGAGCATTGGCTCTAAGTCCCCCCGTCATTGAATGTGGTCGAATCAGAAGGTTTAATTGTTAAATTGTTTGCTGTCTTAGATTTGCAAAATAATGAAAACAGAGTCAGTTATACGTTTAGAGCTTGTCACAGCATCTTTATAAATGACATCTGTCTGTGCAAAGTGAAAACAATCCAAGCAATTCCGAGGATTGCTGACAAACTAATAAACTAACATACTAATGAACAAACTAAAGAACGGATGGACATCACCCAAAGTCCCCTTCTTCAACTTCGTTGAGGCAGGGGTCAATTAACAATCTTAACAGTAACATTAGAAAAGGTGTTGAGGAGTACTTTGGGTTGTATCAACTTTAAAGCTTTAGGCTGTAATTAGTAACAGCCCTTCATATACAGTGAATATACCAGAAGTCAGACTTATATCATGTGTTTTGTAATCATATGCTAATTTACTGTCTGGCACATTAAACCCTGGAGCTGACCATGTCTCACACCTCAACTCAATCATTGTGTCTGTTTCTTTGGAGAGGAATTATTAAAGAATCACAAATCAAGTCATATCATATATAATACACATTCAAAATATTATTACTTTCTTTAATGATTGATAAAATAATTTAAAACTAGATATCTTGTGTCAAATGTCATAAAGGTACTGCAACAATCATTATATAATTCACATTGGTCACAAAGAGTTTGGTATATAATTGTTGTAACTATGTTGTAACTTTATAGAATTGTTTGAGTCTGCAGTGAATTAGCAAGGCCATTTTGAAGGTTGAGGTGCCTCTCTATGGCTGAATTAACTGATTTTACAAATTTAGCAAACTTTTCAAACATATAAATCTGCCTCTGATTGTGCTAAATCTCAGGGCCTGCTTTTTGAAACAATTTCAAGCAAGAAAATGTAAGCAAGAACTTGAAATCTGATATTTACTTACGTAAGTATGGTCTTGAAATCTGAGATCATCCGATTTTTTTAACAAGCTTGGGACTGATCTTACGTAAGCACAAAATAGCGCTTCTCATCCTGAACCGCATCAGTTTCGTTTTGTTGATTTTTATAATTTTATGCTCTAAATATGCCCATTTTGTGTCCCTATGACATTTATTTTGTGTAAAGTACTATTTCTTGACAAAAATACCTTCATATTTTGCCCAAATCACTAAATTAGGAGTTTATTTAAATTGCTCTGATATTTGACCCCTCTGAACTCGTTACAATGGGACAGGATTTACACGGGGCAGTTTGTAACCTTTTATCGCGTGTTCTGGGTACCTCTGTGACGTCAAGATGTAATTATGTTACATTTTAACCCATTTTAATTTGCAAGAAAACATTTTTGAAAACATTTGCAGCTGTTTTCATCTTTTTCAATTTTCGATGCAAAACGTAAGCAACAAAAACTACGGACCATACTTGACATCTAAGCACAGACTTGTAAATGTAAGCAAGAGATTCTTGCTTGAAAATGTTTCAAAAAACGGATTTGGGCATGACTTGAGATGTAAGTACAGACTTGAAATGTAAGCACAAATTTCTTGCTTGAGATTGTTTCAAAAATAGGGCCCAGGTTTGTGCCAAAGAAATTAGCAAGAAGTCATCTTCTAAATATTGGACATTAAGCATAATCTCAGGGATTTAGCATGAATTCAGAAATTTAGCATGTTTTCACTGATTTAGCACAGTATAAATTGTTAAAAATATTGGACTTTGGATTAAATGTGCCAGACTGACATACGACTTGGACATATGAGCTCTGAGATATAAGTCTCACTCCTGCTATGCGTGTCTTAAATGCTGATCACTTTATCATTTAAGTGCCAGATTGAATTTACAGATCATGTATAATCAATATGGCACCCTATATCCAAACACAGAACACACGTGAAATATGTCCAACAATTGGTACCTTGGGTGTCTTTGGTTTGAAAAAGTGTTCTGGTGATTGAGATGGTTCCTGAAATCGTAAATAGTTTTATAGCAAATTAATATAATATGCATTCTTAGTTTCTGAAACACATAATGGTGACTGTTTTGATATTAAGAAGACTGTAATGCAAAGACTTGTTTAAATACAATAAGCAATGTGAATATTCATTAAATAATGTACAACTAAAAAGTCATGCAATATTTACTATGCTTTGTTTTTATTTTGTTTCTAAATAAGTATGTGACTACTGTATGGCAGCAATAAGACAGTACCGGTATATTTTACATGGGTTGCATATTGCATATATATGGTAAAGCCCTAATCAAATTTGTGCAATTTAAGTATCATATGTGCAATATTTGCCTGGGATAAAATCATGATACAATAAAGAACATATATCTCAGTAATCATTTTTATATACAAGCAAAAATAAATTTTGTTGGATTGGACAAACCCTGCACACAACAGCATAAATGAGGTATTCTTGTGAATATACATGAATATTGATACTGGATTGTGCTTTAGTGATACTAGGGATGAAGTATGGCAAAACTATGGTAAGTTGGGAAGCTTGCAGCATAATGACAGAGAACCATTAGCATGCTATTTTTACCACTCTCAATAAAAAATATAAACATAGGCATCAGAGATGCATCAACCCTCAGCCCTGGTAACTTAACTTATTGCACAACATTCGCTCCACACAATATTTGTGAACAAAACGTCACTGCACCAAGGCAAATTGATGCAGGGGTAAAAAAACCCACAAAATCTACTTCCTTTGATAGCTTATGTGTGTCAAGTATCATGAAACTGTCATAATTTACTCTAGAATTATTGAGATGATGGGCCGGTGACCTTGAAAAGCAGGTTAAGGTCACTGTCCATCAAACTCATCTGGAGTCTTCACCCGATGCTTATGTGTGTCAATTTTTATGAAGCTGCCATTATTTGTTCTTGAGTTGTTGCAATGATGTGGATTTGACATAATTGTCCCTGTGACCTTGAAAAGTAGGCGAATGTCATGTTCCATCAAGAGAAGTCTGAGGTTTTCACCAGATGCTTATGTGTGTCAAGTCTCACAAAGCTGCAATCATTCGTTCTCAAGTTATAGCAATGATAGGGATTTCACATAATTGTACCTGTGACCTTAAAAAGTAGGTGAAGGTCATGTTCCATACAAAAATGTCTGAGGTCTTCAACAGATGCTTATGTGTGTCAAATCTCATAAAGCTGCCATCAATTGTTCTTGAGTTATTAGGCATTTTCCTCTGTGTTGCAGGCTGTTACACTTTGTTCTCTAATTCATAGACCCTATGCAGTGCATAGTATTTCTGTAAATAGTGGATTTCAAGTCTATTTTGACGTTGAATATGGGAATAATGACATCAGTCTTTTACTCTGTGAGGCAGTCTGTTAAGTACATCTGCACTCTGGTCTTTATCAAATATCAAGACCCCTGCCCCATCCGAATGCCAGTGGCCTGAATACAGATAACAGCATAATCTACTGTGTGCCTTATATTCCACTAGACATATTGTCATTTCTTCCCAGACTGTTCTTGGCTTCATTTTACATTAAATTTCCATGGAGGGGACACTCTGAGTGAGCTGTTGCTTAAGTGCATATGACTGAAAATAACTTCTATGTTGCATACTATAAGTCATAATCAGTTCCATTAGAGGGGACAAATGAACAAAATAAAGGTAACAAACGCACGCACACACGCATGCACACACATATACGCACACACCCAGGCACAGGACAGACAGAGTAATTTCAAAGAGCTACTGGAAGTTACTTTCCAGTACCTCAACTCACACCATACTATCATCTTTATTTCCTTTCAATTTCCTTTCCTTTCACTGGTGTCATCCAGCAAACAACACTATTTATGTAAAACCAACTTCAACTGTTCATATATGCATATCAATATTTTTATGCCAAGACACCACTGAACAGTACAAAATGCAATAGCTATGCTGGCACTTCCAATAAGTACAATATTCACAACAACAATGGTGCCAGCAAGAATTACCTCCAAACATGAGGACTGTTTGTTCCTATGTGTTGGTATAGGAGGGCTGGCAGAAGATTGATAGGTGGGGTATACAGAACCCTTAACACTTGGAAAGGAGGAGCTGATCTCTGAATGGTATGTATGGTAGGAATTCTCAAGAATTGAAAATGGAGGGCTCATTGGGGATTGGTAGTGTGGATATGGGGAATTTTGATTAACCGGAAATGGTGAACTATCCAAAGGTGGATTGAAAGTGTGTCGAGAACTGTCAAGAGTTGGGAGAGCGCAACTTTCCAGAGATTGATAACTGGGCTGTAAAGAATTTTGTATGGCTGAAAATGAAGTAGTGGGTGATAACTGGCAGCTAGAAGAGGAACTATACAAGCTTGGTAGAGGAGTACTAAATGGTGGATTAATCAGAGTGGATGAACAGTTCTGTTGGGTTGGTAGAGGAGGACTGGTTGGAGATTGGTATATAGAGTATGAAGACTTTTGTTGAGATGGTCGAGGTGGACTGACTGGAGATTGGTATATAGCATATGAGGATCTTTTTTGAGTTAGAGGCGGACTAGTCAGAGATTGATAGAATGAAGAAAGAGAGTTTTGTTGAGTTGACAATGGTGGATTGGAGGGAGATGTGAGGTATGAAACAGTTCTTTGAGAAGGAATAGGGGGACTCACTGGAGATTTGTAGGAGGTGTACGAAAAAACATTTTGGAAAGTAGGTGTAGGTGGAATTTGGTAAGTGAGAGTTTTGGAATTCTGGAGAGTTGGGATGGGAGGAGAAAGGGATGGCTGATAATGCTGAAACAAGCAGCAAAAATATTCACAATCTTGTCATATATATTTTTAAAAATTAACCCAAACAATGAAAATCAGCAATGCCAGCAAGTATATGTGTAAGATTACATTGTGTTTTGAGTGAATTACCTTGCAGAAAATAACCAATCAGGAGTTTGAATACATGTGAATACAAGTGAAATAAAGAATATTGTTTGAAAAAGCCATTGTTGGTTAAATTGTATTTTATTTTTGTTTTAATACATGCAATTAATAAATAGCTGAGGAATAGTTGATAATATAAGTGTGTAAGTTTGGCATACTTACAGCTTTGGCGAGTGTGGGTATGACTGGGGAGTTAGATCTGTAGCCATTAGATGCTGGAGCTGCCACTGCATCCTGCAAAGTACACCATTCTATCTCTCATTTCCTATCATCTCTACATGCTCATTTATTACGTAAGGGTAATCTAACCCTGTAAAGAATAATTAAATGGTAATCAGAGATGTCTTACTGCGTATACTGTTTCTGGTGCAAACTTTATGGGTAATGTCTTCCTCTCCAAAGAGTGACATGTGAGTTAAGCCTGGGGTCTATCGCGATTATTTAAATGGATGGGCAGCTGACAGACGAACATGTATTCAATCCACATGTAGGAAACTAACCTTACCTTTGCTATCTTACTAATAACAGTGATGGGGCAGTTATTTAACGTCCCGACAGAAATGCCCTAGTTGTGTGTTGTTCATATTTTTATCATATAAGACATGAAACCCACACATGAAAATTTGTCAAATTCTAATTGGTTAATAATCAATCAAGAACTCAGAACTCAGAAACAATTTATTTGACCCCTTTACAAAAAGGATCTGGGAGACTCCCATTAAGACAAAAAGGTCGCTGGCATGGGAGCCACCCAGAACACCTGATTAGGCAACCTTAACAATTGACAAAGTTTATAATTAATTTAACTTAGATTAGGAAAAAAAACATAAATGGGTTATAATATTATCATAAGTTACAGATAATGATAAGTCTGTTCATTGAACATAGTGATAATCTATGATAATTTATGCCAGCCTGCAAAGCAAATATTGAAGAATAATAAATGGATGATTTAGAAAAAAGATAAAATTTTTAGAAGATGAGCAGAACAAATATGCAGAGGTTTGGAATGGTAAGGTGTTATTGAGAGGACATATTTTGGAGGTGGAATATATATCATTATCTATTGTATATTACTAAATGTAACACTAAACAAGAGCACTGACTCTTAGTTCCCCACCACTGAATGTGGTACAATCCGATGTTTTAAGGGAAACTTTCACTTCTTTGATATACTTTTGTAGTTTGGAAGAGAATTATAATGCACATTGATCTGTGGGCTCTGTTAATATGACTGCATCATTGAAACATGACTTTTTGGGATAAATATGACATTTTGAATGCATGTGCAGGTTAAAAAAGTATGACATCATCGTGGGGGAATTAACTACTTACATAACTAATTAGTAAACAAAGGAGGAAGTAGCTGAAATATCGATGCTATGAGTTTCAGTCTTAAAACAGACCCACTGCAGATTAGTTATGTGCGTTGGATAGAACATGAAAAATGTAACATTTTGGTGTAAACATAGGCATCAGAGATGCATCAACCCTCAGCCCTGGTAACTTATTGCACAACATTCGCTCCATACAATATTTGTGAACAAAACGTCATTGCACCAAGGCAATTGATAGTTTATGTGTGTCAAATATCATGAAACTGTCATCATTTAGCCTAGAAATATCCATCAAACTCATCTGGGGTCTTCACCAGATGCTTATATGTGTCAATTCTCATGAAGCTGCCATTATTTGTTCTTGAGCTATTGCAATGATGTGGATTTGACATAATTGTCCCTGTGACCTTGAAAAGTAGGTCAAGGTCACCATTCATCAAACTCTTTTGGGGTCTTTACAAGATTATGTGTGTCAAATCTCATAAAGCTGCCATCATTTATTCTCGAGTTATCACAATGATAGGGATTTCACATAATTGTCCCTGTGACCTTGAAAAGTAGGTGAAGGTCATTGACATACAGGTGATGGCAATGGAGCTGCTGACGACAACAGAGCTGCGGTCCCATTTTCAAAGCATTTAAAGTGTATCTGCACTTACAAAAAAATTTTTGTCTTGTTGTCTGACACAGGCATGTGCCAACAAAGTCGAATGATGTAATAAATATTGGCAAATGATTGATAAACTACATGTACATCGCATCTTTACTGTCATCCGCACATCTGTTTTAGTCGCTGTAAACAATGTGCCTGTGCATTATGAAAACATTCCAAGCAATCCCTGGTACAGTGAAGTCAAAATTAACTCATGAAAAAGGAAAGTACATCAGGCCTGTAAAAAAACACATAATGATGCAAGTTTATACCGAATATGAAGAGCATAACAGTTAGAGAAAAAAGTTTTTCTTCAGTGCTCAGACTTTCCATAGACTTGCATTGCATGCAAGTCAAAAATGGGAAGTTGCAGGATATGCTACAAAGGGTTGGACATTAAACTGGATTCTCACCTGTTCTCTTTGCCTTTTCAATCTCTCTTCCTCTTGCTTCTTTCTTAGTTCTTCTTGTTGTCGTTCATCCTCTTCTTTTCTTTTTCTGTCTTCTTCTTTTCTTCTCTCTTCCTGCTGTCTTCTCAGTTCTTCTTGTTGTCGCAGTGCCTCTTCTTGTTTTCTTCGTTCCTTTGCTTTCTCTTCCTCAAGTTCTGCCAGCATCTTTGCTTGATCTTCCTGAATTTTCTTCAACATTCTCTCATCCTCTAATTTTTGTTTTGTTTTTTCCTCTTCTGCTTGTTTCTTCTTTTCTTCTATCTTAAATAACATTTTTTTAAATAGAACCAAATCTTATCATATAAATATACACAAAATCTTTTTCTTTTATGTTCTGTTATGAAATTTAAAAAAAAAATAATATCACCTCAAGGTGAAGGCAGACGCATCCAAGGTTACTTTGCTCCGTATTGAGCTCCATATGTTATTTCACTGACTTTGTCTGTTTAAGATGTCATACCTGAATTCGTAATTCATCCTGATATCGTAGTTTGGTGTTTTTTTGCTCTGTAGAGATAGGATCGCCAAATATTCCATGTCCACCTCGAGCAAAGCTGGCATTGTCTGCAGCAACATCATTGCCACTAGAGGGCACTGATTGGGGCTGAGTAAGCTGGGTAGGAGTGTGGTCTGGTTCACGTGGGCTCAGGTACTTCTCCAGTATACCACCATCATTGGTTTGTTTCATCTTACGCAGGTCAGCTGCAATACACAACCCATTCAAATATATTTCACCTATTAACAACTCAGTGCAGTTAATCTTCAATCTTGCAGATGCTGTCTAATGAAAAATAATAATCTTGATATTGTTCAACTTAAAGACATTTATACTGTGTGCCAGGTTAGTGCTTTTTTGCCATATAAACTGTTTATTTTTAGATTACCTCATCCAGTCTTAATCTCTAAATATTAGACATCATTAACCAAACATTAGATTCACACATCTTGCATTCTTGTGGCTCTCCTGGAAATGACAATTGTTTGCTTCAGTGGTATTATCCCCAGCTCATGGTGTATTGATTTTAAATTTTAATAACACTCTATATTTTGGTTTTTCATTATCCTCCCTTTAAATATGTACCTGGAATTTTTGGTGGTTGTGACCTACCGGTATTTAGGCTTTACATGGGTCACCGTGACATTGATTATTCAAATTGTATAAGATGGATACAGTGGCAATAAATGCTACTTCTGTAAAATATCACATTTTACTGATTTTGAAAATTTGGTTTTTGTGCCTTGAAAATAGCTCAACGTCATCTATTTCTACTGAGCTAGGCCAACCCCAGTTCAATCACATATGCCAAGTTACATTGATATTGCTATATTCTTTGTCAAGAGAGCAAAATCAATAACCTTGACCTTGACCAAAAGTCAACATAAATTCATCAAAACAAACAATCACATATCCATAATATTAAGTTCTGGTCTCCTCCCAGAACTTAATATTATTAATACAAGGATCTCCATATTTTTGGAAATTGGGAACTATCTAGATTTTAAATAGATCAATGGGACCTTGTTACATAAATCACAATAGATTTAATGAACAAGCATATTGTGATGGCAATAAATAATAAATGTTATTTGTAGTGTTTTGCTTATATCCCAGTTACATTTGTGCCAATTTCAGTAAAAGTGTCCGGCCGATGGCTATTTTCTTACAAAAAGGCGAACACCATAAAATTATCTGCCATAATGGGGCAATTTTAAGATGTTATTTGGGTCATTGAAAATTGTATGCTGCAACATAAAAGGTGCCCCTGTTTCCATGATGTCTTCTAACCAAGCTGCTGTCAGTGTCCCGTAGGCATATCATAATATTATTATCTTAGGGCTGGTGGTGGCATCATACAGTGAAATAGGATTTTTAAATACATTTTGCCCTTACGTCCAAGCATAAATGAATGAGAATGAAAAATTACGGTGGTGGTGGCAGCAGCGGACATGGTTGCAATTTCAGTGAGCTGACTGAAATAGGTGATAAGATATGGCAAAATGTCAAAATTCACAGATGCACACATACACATAGGGAATCATGGATAGAGGATAATAACTCCCTCACTTCTCCAATGGCTAAAACAGCCATGGAAAGTTCAACCCAAAACTTTGTCTTTGTCATGAAGTATGCATGTCAAGAATTAGAGAGTCTGTCAAGAGTTCAAATGAACAGATGCACAGACACTGCACTTTACAATCAGTCACAAATGGCCAACTTGATATCGGTGATCAAAAAAACATTCCAAAATATATTATACAATAAAACTTGTTATGTGCAGACATGCTAACTATGTACGATTCTAAAGTTTGAGTCTTGCATGTGCTCAGCTTCAAACATGACTATTTTTCTGTTCTGCACAATTCAAGCATTGCCCAGAACAGCTGAAGCTTGAAAACAAACAACTTAAATATGTGTCATTCCAACATCCATTCCATCCTTTCATTTCTGGTTATAAGAAAGTAACTAGAAATATATGGGGATTTTCTGTGAGGCAAATTTGCATTGAGAAAGTGATATGTGTCTAAACTTTTAATCAAATTTTGAATGAGCCCTAAATAACGTCCAATTCAATCAACTATTGACTTTTTTATAATCATTCATTAAGTTTTCTGAGAGTGTACCTGCAATATTATTGTGACAGATGAGACAAGAACAGAGGAGATTTTAAGAACTTTCAGACAAATATTCAGGGAGTACACAAATTGCTGAAAGTATGGTAAACTTCAAACTTTAGGACATTGAGTATTCATTAAATATCACAATACAGGAAATACATCCAGGAATGCTACAGAACAAAACTGAGACAAGGAAAGAGACACCAGAGGGAGCTAATAGAGACCAAGTTGGGTGTGGAATGGTTAAGATATCACAAACCCTCATCTGTTGTTGGTACACCTCCTGCTTTGCGATTTGCTGAAATTGAATCAAACATGTTGAACATGCAGTGCTGTGTCAACTCAGTGATCATTTTTATCTCCTCAAAATCTAATTATGTCAATCTGAAACATACTTTTTTTTCTGCTATGAAAATTTTAAATTTTTTATATAACTTGAAACAAAGATTAATTATGGTAAAAATCTTGGTATTTTGGGAGCAAAATATTCTCCCATATTCTACAGTAAAAACCATTAGCATGAAATGTTCATGACTAGGTCTCCCATTCTATGAAGGTGATAGATAACTATAATCAGGCAGAATTCTGGAAATCAAAGATTACATTTTAATAAATATATGATAGTCATGGCTATCCTCCATAGCAGGACTTCATTATAATCACCAGAATGGACCACAAGTCATCAGTAGTCATAAAAATTTGGCTGTCCACTGATTGGTGAAAGAAAATATAGTGGCAGTTGTACTGATTGGTCAGTTTATGTGTCAGACATCTGATTACAATTTATGACTTGATATTGGTCAATTCAGAATCGGTGATATTTTTGTGAGCAAGGCAAGTATTTATAACTTGGAGAATTCCAAATGGGGGTTATTTAAATTACCCTCATCCAAAATGATAAAGTGGGTCAAGGCCCTGAACCCTGTCATGATTAATTATCATGCCTGTAATAGTTAAAATATGCATACATTCTCGGTAATTATTTGCTTATATTTAATCAATGAAAGAGTGAATAATTTTTGGAAAAAAATATTGATCACTTGTTTTTAGATGCGCAGTGGATCTTAGGATTGTTTGGCAACAATGGCTGCCCAAATTTGTAAACAGATCAAAGACTTCCGATCATGCGTATACAACTTCACCAACAGGATGTGCAAAGTACTAATGACGGCAAAATACTTGGCAACCCATACTGCAAACTACACATCCATAGCATCTGTCAGATAAAAAGCTGCTCACCAGATGTTGGCCCACCATGGTCTTGAAAAAGAAAACATTAATGTCAAGGTGAATCCCCAGACTGTGATCCTAACAGTATGCTTTCAAGTTCAAAGCTTTGGAAAGGTCATAACAACCACTAAACATTGAATATTCCAAAATTATGACTATCTTGCCATATTTTCCTCTTGACTCAATTTTATTTTGAAACCCAAAACTAATTAAATATGTTTTACAAGTGTGTATAAAGGTATAAAATTTTCATGCTTAAAGTATGAAGTCATGTCTGATCATATTCAATGTTTTACTGAGTTATCCTCCCTAATTTTTATGTACCGTATTTACTCGTGTATAAGACGAGGTTTTCCTAAAAAAAACCTCAGTTAATGTTTGGGAGTCGTCTTATACACGAGAGCAACCTGTGGACGAGGATTTACGCCCAAAAATTACGGCACTACGAGTTTTCATTACGAACATTCTTATTTTCGAAATAATGAATATCGGACATAGCGGATCAATTTAACAGTCTTATACTCGAGTATTTACGGTAAAACGTAAATACGATATTCATATTTTCGAAATAACGGATATCTGACGTAGCGGATCGATTTTAATTGCGTTTTAAATGATAAATAAAGGTATTTACCCAATATTATCACAAATTCGTTTGCAAGTTGAGAACAAAACAAAACCATCCATTATTGAAAAGCATGAAAGCAAATATCGGATATGCGGTCCACGTGTGAAAGCATTTCTTTCATAAAGAGAAGACACGACTCAAAGCAGCTGAAACAATGATGAAATGCAAAACTGTGAACGCCGATAATTGTTATCAGTAAAATTTTACTAATTTTCACACCACTGAAAGGGAAGACATCAAAGGCAGAATTGAATTGTGCGATATAATTAAATAATAAATTAAAATTTAATTTGAATAGAAATAGAATTACGACATGCATACGTGATTTACGCAACACAAGATCACCATTTTGAAAGGCGGGAGAGGCTCTTGTTTTTGGCGCGAAAACATGGAGAAATTCTCGACCTCGGAAGCATAATTTGTGATAATGTTGGGTAAATACTTTTTGAAATACAATTAAAATCGATCCGCTTTGTTCTCACTGATTCCAATTATCAGCGTTCACAGTTTTGCGTTTCATCCTTGTCTCCACTGCTTGGAGTCGTGTCTTCCCGGTTGACAGAAATGCTTTCACATGTGGATCGATTTTAATTGCGTTTTAAATGATAAATAATGAAAACGCTATTCTCGACCTGAGAAGCGTAATTGTGATAATATTAAGTAAACAGTTAATTTATCATTTAAAACGCAATTAAAATCGATCCGCTACGTCTGATGTCTGTTATTTCATTGTTTCAAAGTAAAACATAAATTCGATGTGCAGAACATGGTAGATTCCATGTGCGGCAACACGCAGAGAAGCCAGGGATCCATCATTGCGCAATATATTAATATTTTAATGTGAGTTGATAGACTCCAATTATTTTTGCGCCAAAAATAAGAGCTTGTCCCCGTCACTCCCGCTTTTTAAAATGACGACCATGTGTTGCGTAATGCATGTTATAAATGAATGGATGGTTTTGTTCTGTTCTTGACCTGCAAAGCGAATTTGTGATAATATTGGGTAAATACCTTTATTTATCATTTGAAACGCAATTCTCTGGCAAATCTGCAAAGTCAATGATCACACGACTTGTGAGTCACGTAGCCAATCGATCCACTACGTCACGGACATCGTATTTACGTTTTACTTTTACTTCTATGTCTATTAAAATTAAAATTATTATTTAATTATATCACACAATACCAATTATCAGCGTTCACAGTTTTGCATTTCGTCATTGTTTCCACTGCTTTGAGTCGTGTCTTCTCTTTTTGACAGAAATGCTTTCATGCGTGGATCGCATAGTCATTTATTCTGTCACTAATCAGAAATCAGCCAGGTTTTTATGCATAGTCATAAATTGCACCCGATCATATGTGCAACTTTTTATCATTGGTAGTAGTGAGTGTTATGATAGAGAAGTCCTGTATTGGAAGGAAAAATATGATGTCCTCCTGCCACTCCCAAATTCAGAATGGAAACCTTCAGAACTCAATTCATGGTCTGTGACATGGCAGCAACTTGCTCAATCATGCTGAGGTTTTTTAGCAGAACAAGTGAGATTGTTTTGTTCCCAAAATACCAAGCTTATTACCATAATTAATAGAAGTGTAATTAGTTGTACTGTTTTTCTACAATGAAAATTATTTTTGTTTATATATTTACAATTTGTTGCATGTATCAATAATTGAAGCATTTTGTTTGTGTCACCTGTTGCGGTTATAAACCATCATTGTGTAAATGATATGTGAAGGAGGTATGATATGAATCTACTCACTGACTGGGTTTCCAAACTGATCTCTGACAGGAGCACCACCCCCTCCACGACCAAATGGATCATAATTCCGTATTTCTTCTTCCTTCTTCCTCTCATAACTTTTGTAGAAATAATGTAGAATTAGGCATCATAATCAGTGTAAGAACCCTTCATACAGTGGATCACAGTTGTTTGAAATGTGTTGTTGACTGTTGCTAACATACCAAAATGTATGAAGTCACTATTTCATTGATAAATAGCCATAGGGTGGTGTCAATGCTCCTTCAACTACATGTACATGAAATAGAGCATCTTTATAGCATACCAAAGTTAATTAAATAGGTCACATATTTCTGTTTAGAAGGGACCAAAGTTAATATCATTTAGTGATCTTTTATGACTAATCCATTAGCCAGTAGCTGCTGCATCAGACCTCATCACTGCCCAGAGATACAAAATTAGAAGCACAAATGAAGTAACAAATAAAAACAAACAGGGTATTTTGGTTACCGTATTTACTCTAAAATGGGACGAGGAATGAGGACCCAAACCCTTAGTCAATGTTTGGATTGTCTTATACAGACGGACAGGGATGATCATGAACTCGGAGCCGTACCGGATCGCGGCAAAACTGTATTCGAATCGAATCTCACCTTTTAATCAGCGATATTATGAAAATCTTTGTCTTATAATACACATAGAAATATTCTACCACATGTAAAGAGTAGTCTGCCTTCATTTAATAACTGAAAATATCCATAAGTCGGAGAAAATGGGAGTTTAACAATACATACTCAACACAAGGTCGCCATTTTGAAAAGCAGAAGTGACGTGAAGAAACTTTTGGCACGAAAAACAATCGGAGCACCTCCACATTGTATTAACTCGCATTGAAATATTAATATATTGTGCAATGATGGATCCCTGACAAAACCTATATACGAAGACTTGGGGATTCATCATCGCACAATATATTAATATTTTTTCAAGCAAAATAACATCAATTTGGGGGGGTCGTCTTATACTCAAGGTCGTTCTATTTTCGAGTAAATACAGTACATTGAAAGAAAGGATATAGAAAACTTTGAAAACATTTTGGGAATAACTGCAATATCAATCTGTATAATCAAGGCATTTATTCTTAGCTAAATAATGCTTTTTATGAATATGTATACTATCCTCCTACAATTTTATGGCTGTATCGCCCAATGCATGGACGTTGGTTCAAATCCGCAGCCACAAGGATGATGCCAGTTTTCGCTTGGGAGATTGGAAAGAAAGTGTAGGAGCATAGTAAACTCAAGCCGTTTTTTCAGTTCAAATAGACAGAATTTTGCCATATAACTTAAGTAATTTTTGTTTTTATGAATAAAATAATTCAAATATATGTATGTGAGCTTTTTGACACCATTTGGGAATTTTTACAAAACTATTCCAAAATATAGACCATTAATCAAAATTCCCTCATTTAAACTAAATAAAATCATAATGGCTAATGGATAAGTCATAATAGATCACTAAATGATGATTCCATGTTCACTAAATGATGTTTCAATGTTTTTATAAACATTGATCCCCTCTAAACAGAAATATGTTATCTATTTTGTTGTCTTTGGTGGGTTATAAAGGTGCACTGTTTTATGTAGTTTTAGGAGTAGTGACATCTTAATGGTGCTGTGGCTATTTATCAATGAAATAGTGAAGTCATACATTTTTGGTATCTGAGCAACAGACAGCAATACATTTCATACAGCTGTGATCCTCTGTATGAAGAGATAAAGATTAGCCATCTATTGCAAATTAGGTCTTTTGTTAAAAATAATATAAAGTATCAGGGAAACCTACTTTTCTCGTTCCTCCTTCTCTTTCTGTTTCATTCTTTTCACTTCTTCGATCTAAATATAAACAAAGATAAAATCACCATGTAAATTTATCAATTATATAAAACTAAACATATTATATTATATAAGACCGGGAGAAAAAAATTGGAAAAGAAATCATCTACAACCAAGGTAAGATTTGAAATAGGATTTGAAATAGGAACATGTCCAATATTTTTCAGTCTGTGCTGAGGTCTTGTCCGGGACTGAAAGTTTGAATCTAAAGTACAGAGGCGTAATTTTGTTCACCTGGCTGTCACAGCATGCAAATGCTTTGAAAGTTGAACTCAAAGTGATCCATTTGTTCTATCCAGGAACATAATTGAACAAGGCCAATATGACAATGGAGATGGTAAGATGCTATTTGAAATGTGATGTTCGTAGTCTGTAGACCAGAAAACCAGGACTGGGTCTACATATTAGGTGTGGATAGAGATTCATAGCAGCAAGTTCAGTGGGTGTTAGAAAGTGGAACATAGGCATCAAAGATGCATCAACCCTCAGCCCTGGTAACTCATTGCACAACATTCGCTCCACACAATATTTGTGAACAAAATGTCACTGCACCAAGGCAAATTGATGCAGGGGTAAAAAAACCATAAAATCTACTTCCTTTGATAGCTTAGATGTGTCAAGTATCATGAAACTGTCATCATTTACTCTAGAATTATTGAGATGGGCTGGTGACCTTGAAAAGCAGGTTAAGGTCACCGTCCATCAAACTCATCTGGGGTCTTCACCCGATGCTTATGTGTGTCAATTCTCATGAAGCTGCCATTATTTGTTCTTGAGTTATTGCAATGTCGTGGATTTGACATAATTGTCCCTGTGACCTTGAAAAGTAGGTGAAGGTCACCATTCATCAAACTCGTTTGGGGTCTTTACTAGATGCTTATTTGTGTCAAATCTCATAAAGCTGCCATCATTTGTTCTCGAGTTGATGGGGATTTCATGGTACAATTGTCCCTGTGACCTTGAAAAGTAGGTGAAGGTCATGTTCGTTCAAAGGAAGCTGCCATCATTTGTTCTTGAGTTATTATGATTCTTGGGATTTCACATAATTGTCCCTGTAACCTTGAAAAATAGGTCAAGGTCGCCGTCCAACAAACTCGTCTGAGGTTTTCACTAGATGCTTATGTGTGTCAAGTTTCACGAAGCTACCATCATTTGTTCTTGAGTTATCGCGATGACAAGGATGTTCGCTACAGACATACATACATACATACAAACAGACATACATACATACATACATGTACATTCATACATACCCACGCCAGGAGTACTGCAATACATCAGGGGCTGAGGGTAAAAACAGACACCATCTTTATATGATGAGAAGGCCATAAAAATGTATGCACTGTAAAATAGTCAAACCTGTTGTTTCAGTTCCTCTTGGTACTGCCTTTGTTTCTCTCGCTGTTCATCTTTGTTACCTCCAGAACCAAAGTTGTATCCAGCCCCAGCCCCTCCCACTCCACCTCCACCAGCTGGACGGTCATCACGTGGGGTCGGCCGACTCAAAACCACCTCAGGCTGCCGTGCTGCCGTGCTGCTTAGATATTAACAATCATTTTCAATCATATTTCAAGCTATTATTTGAGGAAAGTTTATGAGCTGATATATTCAACAACACACTGGATTAATATTTGAAATAAGGCTTGCCCTGTTGCACTATGCAAGCAACTTTTGGTCTCGCCCAACAACCTTTGGGTCGTTTTCTACTATTTTCCATTATTAAGATGATTAAAGGGTGAGACAAGAAACATTTTAAGGTACCTGAGATCCATGGATACATTGTGATATGGTATTTATTATTTATATAATTTTGAAAATGATTCTACCGTCTATAAAGGTTTCTAAATATAGCTGTTATTATGGATTTGTTTGTTTGTTTGTTTGGGGTTTTACACCACTTCCAACATTATTTCAGTCATTTTGTGATGAGACCTACTTGTAGTAGATATAGTGCTGCCTCACTGAATTGTCATGTCGCAGGTCCTTGACATGAAAACCCACCCGGTCACAGATTTACAAGGACAATGGGTTAACCCTTTAGGCACGGGCCTCAGCTCATATGGGAAATTGTATCACGAGTTCAATCTCGGCACGGCCGGGGTTTGAACCCACGACCTTTGGATCACCACAGAGGAACTGGTGCTAATAAGCTGGCGCTCTAACCGATTGCGCCATGGCCCGTGGCCTGTTATTATGGAAATATTAGGTATTGA
Source organism: Amphiduros pacificus (assembly GCA_949316495.1). Classification (NCBI taxonomy): domain Eukaryota; kingdom Metazoa; phylum Annelida; class Polychaeta; order Phyllodocida; family Hesionidae; genus Amphiduros; species Amphiduros pacificus. The sequence goes on along the minus strand of OX439000.1, from coordinate 21,351,890 downwards.
TCAAGTATTGATTTTAATGGATACCTTTAAGTACTGATTAAGTACTGATTTTAATGTATACCTTTCTTGAGGAGGTTCCAGTCGGGGGGGAGGTAACCCTGAGGTATCAAGGGCATTCAAACCTAAACCTAAAATAAAACATTGGGTAGATAGAGTGAACCAATTTCTTAACCATTTAACATTAATATAAGACTGTGATTTTTTAAATGAAACGTTCAAATGCTCAAATACATACATCTGATAACCTATTTACAAAAATCAAATTTATAACAAACTGTAATTGTCACATCTAGCATCAATCTCAGAAGCACCATTAGGAGTTTAACTGTGGACCTCTGTTCCAGAGTTTTAATACATGTGAACCATCAAAGTATGAGGTGACACAACTGACCCCAGTTATTTTCCATGGAGTTACCACAGCATTACAGAAGGTAAATGTAAAGCATTACCTGGGTTAATGTTGGGGTCCAGGAGGTTCCTATTGTTCCAAAAATGATAACTTTCATCTGAGGCTGGGAAGCCATACATCATCGGTCCTCCCATGAGACCTCCACCATTCCTACAACATCGCATATGGGTTTGTCTTGTTAAATTCTATGAAGACAAACACAAACTTGATAGTTTGTGAGTGGCACAAAACCTAAATCAGCATAGTATTTAATGCATACAAGGTCATACACTATCCAACTCACAAATGTTAATCTCTTTTGTCCAATAAGGAGGTCAAAGTAACCTAGTTACATAAATTATTCTCCAAATTATGAAAATATTGTATAGGATACATGATATTTAGTGTTATGTAAAATATGGTAGAATGAATGCAACTTGTAGGGTTTTACGAAATATCATGATCTTGAAAAAACTTTTGGAAATCAGGACTTTTTTCCAACTTTTCATGCCCATTTCCAGAACTGCCAACATTTTTAGAAGTGCGTCTATTCACATAGAATTCAATTGTTTTTTTGCATATGCCGAAAGTATTTATAAAATAGTGACTTCATACTGAAAACAAATATGTCCACAATATTCTGCCCGTTTCAACTGAATTAGACACTAATAACATGTCCATATATATGGACAGTAAACCAGCTCGCAGGTGCCCGTATGCCTTTGCCCGGAATTCCGGTCACACGTCACTGGAACTTGTGGTTGTTGTTTAGGGTTTCCCTGTTCTATATTTATGTCAACTAATCAGAGCAAACCCTCCATAATAGTGACATTATTCGCCCGCTGCACAAACCCATTGCAACGAGATGTCCTTGATAGTCCTATATATATTGGACTGCATAGTCTACAACTGAATGAAGAAGAAAACAGAATGCAGCAGTGAATGCAGTGGAAAAGTACATGAAGTCAGGTTGTGAAATTATGCACATAATTTGCACATAATTATGCACATACTTTGGAAAAACATAGGCCAATTGCCTCAGAGCTATGCTCATCATTGATTTTTTTGTCATGTTTGTGAACATTGTTTGGAAGTGCTTGCAAATTGATTCCTTTCCCTGAGCCGACTTGAGCAGATGATAATTTCGGCCAATCAAAATGCACATTACATATTGATTTTGACCCTTATTTGTTATTTCAATTCTCATTAGCTGATATTTGCAATGTTATGCGAAATTGCACCCTATTTGGCTATACTGAAGATGAAAGAATTTGAATCTCTTTTCCAATAAACATTGTCTTGAGGAAATGGATTTTTAGCACCTGGAAGTACATAAGGAGGATGGCTAGCGGCTGCATGGTATTCTCAAATTCAACATACAGTAGAAGGTGTATGATGATGTTAATAGAACAAAAAATTAAATAATTACAAATTAATATAAACCTAATTTGCAGTGATAAATTTCTACATTCATGCATTTTCATAATGACTTATGATGCAGTTAATGACATGACAGTTAACAATCACTCTCCTGTCCACCCACCCATCATTCTATTATGACATGTATGCGCCTTTTAGGAATGTATTCCAGTTTTTTTTTTACAGGGTTCCCAGATATTTCCAAACAATTTCCAGATCAAATATGAGAGATTTTGTGGAGCTACCTTTTCTTTGGGCATGGAGCAGTAAGCACAAAAGGCCCTCTGCAAACTGTTGTGATGTTTTTTTTTCTTTTAATGATGCTTTCACTTGTCAATGTTGATGAAGTTTTTTGAGAAATAATGGTATATTTCATCCACGATTTGCAATTATTTCCTATTATAAACTGGTTTTGAGTTTCTAGTCAAGTCTCAGTTGTGAAACAGATTTTGCTGTACAATACATTGTAGAATCATCTGCATACATTTCAAGGAGCCCATTTTCAACCTCAAGAACCATGTCATTTATGAACAAAATGAACATTAGTGGCCAAGGATGGAGCCTTGTGGGACTCCAAGTTTAGATGGGTAAGGGAACCGTCTTTGCCATCACACACTGTCTTCTATTTTGTAGATATGAATGAAACCATTTCATACTCTTTTCATTACACCCATAAAGGTTGTTTTTTTAAAATATGAGTCAGATCAAGATCAAATGCTTTTCTTAAATAAATCAAAATTGTCCCATTTTTATTCCCTTCATCAATATTTTGAAGAAAATAGTCTGTCACTTTGATCAGAACTGTTTGACATGATGATACTTTCTAAAACCATTTGCTGGTTTGTTTGTTTGTTTGGGGTTTTACATCACTTTCAACATTATTTCAGTCATTTCGTGATGAGACCTACTTGTAGCAGATATAGTGCTGCCTCACTGAATTGTCATGTCGCAGGTCCTTGACATGACAACCCACCCGGTCACAGATTTACAAGGACAACGGGTTAACCCTTTTGGCACGGGCCTCAGCTCATATGGGAAATTGAATCACGAGTTCAATCTCGGCATGGCCGGGGATCGAACCCACGACCTTTAGATCACCACAGAGGAACTGGTGCTAGTAAGCTGGCGCTCTAACCAACTGCGCCACGGCCCGTGGCTCCATTTGCTGGTCTAATAAGAGATCACATTGTGCGAGATAGACATAGTAATGATTGTAGATATGCCGTTCCAACATTTTGGAACAGATAGGTAGAACAGATATTGGCCTATAGTTACTCACATCATTTTCTTTTCCACTTTTGTTTTGTGGCACTACTTTAGCACTACTTTCCAGTGGTCTGGGAATATTCCTGATGAAATGCTTAGGTAACATATTTTGTTTATATGTGGGGATACAATATCCACACTACTTCACACTGATGCCATTCATCCCAGTAGCTTTAGTCATTGGCATTTTTCCGTATTTACCTGTACATGTATATAAAATGTTCATTAACTGGGGGTATATCAAACATGATATTGTCATGTTTTTTCTCCCTGATGAATGCCTCAGATATCTTTTGGCAGATATTTTGAGCCAATATTGTGAAGTGGACATTGAAATCATTGGCAATCTCTTTTGCATTAATCTCCTGTGAGTGCTCTTTCCTTTATGAAGTTCATCATTGATACAAAACCAGTATTATTCATCAAGATGCATCACCCAAACAATAATTACAGCTCCATCTCCAAATTATGAACATGTTGTATAAGATACATAGAGTGTCAATACATGATATTTTCCTTGTCAATAATTTCCTTGTCAGAAATCACTGTTTGTGACTGCAAATTCAATAAATCAGCCTGTTGGGTTAGTACCACTATGCAGCAGTTGCTTGGCAACCTTAACCTATGATCTTATGTAAATATTCATGCGATGCAGGTGTGGTAAATATTTTGAACCTTTAAATGTATTAGCTGATAAGATAAAGTGAAATAAAAAGGTTTTCAGTGAAATGTCAAAATTTTGGTAACATAGTGGCATTGAAAATTGGGTCAAGGTCATGTATGAGGTGACGAGATGTTGTCACAGCAAAAAATGTTGAGTCTTTATTAGCTGAAAAGATATAGCAAAATGTCAAAGTTTTTGTTTATAGACACACACGCACACCAACAGATGGATCCTGATGACCATACCTCCCGCCACTGTGGGAGCTAACAATAGAGACTAAAGAGTGCTGTGTAAGTGATAAGGCCTGATTGCCCAACTTAGTCATAGTTGGCAGCAAGCCAAAATGATAAGGAAGTTACCTTCCAGTACTTTAAATATTTCACAGAGGGGTCATGGTTTAACTCGTCCAAGACATTTCCCCAAAGCATTAAGATACCAAGTTTGAAAGGAATCCAAGTTGTTTTGGCCAAGTTATCAGACATACTTAACACACACACACACAATATCATACATTAGCATACAGATTCTATCCATTCTTGACATTTTTAAATTCATGGTTACATACCCTGCATATGGATTGTGGGATATTGGGGGTGGTGGACGGTATACTGGGTCACCCCAACCTGACTCAAGAATACCTTCGGCCTTCCGACCAAAAACTTGGGGGCTGCAATAGTATTGGCACAAAATTTCACCACAAAATTCAGCATGATGCAGTGTAAAACAGATCCTTCTTATTTTCCACAAATTGTGATGTGCAATCAAACAATTTGAGGATATTTGTGAAAAAATCTTAAATGCTTATTTTTAAAATCAATACTGTTATATTAAAAAGAAATCAAACATCAAACAATTAAAAATTCAATTTGGTTTTAAGTGGGCATGGTATTATAAATATCTGGTATATTATAGTTAATTGACCAGTGAGACCACAGACAAGCATAAACTGGCAATCAAATCATAGCTTAAAACAGTAAGTTTGTGACTCCAATGTTGTAATTTGTGCTTGTGTCCATGTGCTCAGTTTGAGGTTTGTCTGTGCCCATCTGTTAGTGTTTAGGATGCAGTGCTGGGATGAGACCATACCTGAAGCTGGGCTGGCCAGGATACACGTTGTGCCCCCGTTGTGGAGCATGGACTGGGGACGATGGTTCTCTTCTCCTGGGCGGTGAAGGCTCTCTTGCAAGTGGGGCAGCCCTTCGCCCAATGTCCATGGTGGGGTGACTCATAACTCCTGCCTCCTGCTTCGCTCTAAACTCAATCATGACATTTCTATATTACATGAACTGGCAAATGTATAACTTGTGAAATGAGTTGGCTTATTTGGATGAATGTTCACAGAGGAAATGTCTTTCAAGGGTTGTCATAACATCCATAAAGGTTGGTCCCCTAATTTAGGGCAAATACAAAGAATATATAATGTTCACAAAATTTTGTACAAGATTTTAATATCTAAAATTAGACAGTGAAGTTAACTTTACTACTTATACAGGCATCCTACATCACACAATGCTTTATGTCATGTGATTATTTGGCAAACATTGCTGAACATGACTATCACAAAATTACATTTGTTTATTTGTAATATTTATCATTCATTGTGTTCAGGAATTATCATCACTATCATAACCATTAGCTGCCATTAAAATCCTTTGCATAGAACCCCACACACCATCCTCTGTTACCCTCTGGCCAAATGGGTATATCATACCTGATCTTAGTGACATCCCATCCTCTGTCTACATTGAGTACATTGAGCTAGGAGACACCCCACTGTCTGACTGTCTACACAGTGCATCATACCTGAGCTAGGAGACACCCCACTGTCTGACTGTCTACACAGTGCATCATACCTGAGCTGGGAGACACCCCACTGTCTGACTGTCTACACGGTGCATCATACCTGAGCTAGGAGACACCCCACTGTCTGACTGTCTACACAGTGCATCATACCTGAGCTAGGAGACACCCCACTGTCTGACTGTCTACACAGTGCATCATACCTGAGCTAGGAGACACCCCACTGTCTGACTGTCTACACAGTGCATCATACCTGAGCTGGGAGACACCCCACTGTCTGACTGTCTACACAGTGCATCATACCTGAGCTGGGAGACACCCCACTGTCTGACTGTCTACACGGTGCATCATACCTGAGCTGGGAGACACCCCACTGTCTGACTGTCTACACGGTGCATCATACCTGAGCTGGGAGACACCCCACTGTCTGACTGTCTACACAGTGCATCATACCTGAGCTGGGAGACACCCCACTGTCTGACTGTCTACACGGTGCATCATACCTGAGCTAGGAGACACCCCACTGTCTGACTGTCTACACAGTGCATCATACCTGAGCTAGGAGACACCCCACTGTCTGACTGTCTACACGGTGCATCATACCTGAGCTGGGAGACACCCCACTGTCTGACTGTCTACACAGTGCATCATACCTGAGCTGGGAGACACCCCACTGTCTGACTGTCTACACGGTGCATCATACCTGAGCTAGGAGACACCCCACTGTCTGACTGTCTACACAGTGCATCATACCTGAGCTAGGAGACACCCCACTGTCTGACTGTCTACACAGTGCATCATACCTGAGCTGGGAGACACCCCACTGTCTGACTGTCTACACGGTGCATCATACCTGAACTGGGAGACACCCCACTGTCTGACTGTCTACACGGTGCATCATACCTGAGCTGGGAGACACCCCACTGTCTGACTGTCTACACAGTGCATCATACCTGAGCTGGGAGACACCCCACTGTCTGACTGTCTACACGGTGCATCATACCTGAGCTGGGAGACACCCCACTGTCTGACTGTCTACACGGTGCATCATACCTGAGCTGGGAGACACCCCACTGTCTGACTGTCTACACAGTGCATCATACCTGAGCTAGGAGACACCCCACTGTCTGACTGTCTACACGGTGCATCATACCTGAGCTGGGAGACACCCCACTGACTGACTGTCTACACTGTGCATCATACCTGAGCTAGGAGACACCCCACTGCCTGACTGTCTACACAGTGCATCATACCTGAGCTAGGAGACACCCCACTGTCTGACTGTCTACACAGTGCATCATACCTGAGCTAGGAGACACCCCACTGTCTGATTGTCTACACAGTGCATCATACCTGAGCTAGGAGACACCCCACTGTCTGACTGTCTACACAGTGCATCATACCTGAGCTGGGAGACACCCCACTGTCTGACTGTCTACACAGTGCATCATACCTGAGCTGGGAGACACCCCACTGTCTGACTGTCTACACGGTGCATCATACCTGAGCTGGGAGACACCCCACTGACTGACTGTCTACAAGGTGCATCATACCTGAGCTGGGAGACACCCCACTGTCTGACTGTCTACACGGTGCATCATACCTGAGCTAGGAGACACCCCACTGTCTGACTGTCTACACGGTGCATCATACCTGAGCTGGGAGACACCCCACTGACTGACTGTCTATACGGTGCATCATACCTGAGCTAGGAGACACCCCACTGTCTGACTGTCTACACAGTGCATCATACCTGAGCTGGGAGACATCCCACTGTCTGACTGTCTACACGGTGCATCATACCTGAGCTAGGAGACACCCCACTGTCTGACTGTCTACACGGTGCATCATACCTGAGCTGGGAGACACCCCACTGACTGACTGTCTACAAGGTGCATCATACCTGAGCTGGGAGACACCCCACTGTCTGACTGTCTACACGGTGCATCATACCTGAGCTAGGAGACACCCCACTGTCTGACTGTCTACACGGTGCATCATACCTGAGCTGGGAGACACCCCACTGACTGACTGTCTATACGGTGCATCATACCTGAGCTAGGAGACACCCCACTGTCTGACTGTCTACACAGTGCATCATACCTGAGCTAGGAGACAACCCCACTGTCTGAATGTCTACACGGTGCATCATACCTGAGCTGGGAGACACCCCACTGTCTGACTGTCTACACAGTGCATCATACCTGAGCTAGGAGACAACCCCACTGTCTGACTGTCTACACAGTGCATCATACCTGAGCTGGGAGACACCCCACTGTCTGACTGTCTACACAGTGCATCATACCTGAGCTGGGAGACACCCCACTGTCTGACTGTCTACACGGTGCATCATACCTGAGCTGGGAGACACCCCACTGTCTGACTGTCTACACAGTGCATCATACCTGAGCTAGGAGACACCCCACTGTCTGACTGTCTACACAGTGCATCATACCTGAGCTGGGAGACATCCCACTGTCTGACTGTCTACACAGTGCATCATACCTGAACTGGGAGACACCCCACTGTCTGACTGTCTACACGGTGCATCATACCTGAGCTAGGAGACACCCCACTGTCTGACTGTCTACACAGTGCATCATACCTGAGCTTGCTTGTTTTGGTCTCCTGCATCTGCCTCTCCAGTTCCTTTCTGTATGCTTCCTTCCGCCGCATATCTGCACTTCCTCGAGGTTCTTGCCCTGAATAAATAATTGATGTATTAAAGTTTGCTTTAAATTATTCATACACATACAGGTATGTTGTTTCAATTCTCACTCTCCAATGAAAGAGGCACCGTAACAACCTTGGAGACACTAATTGATTGCAATATTTGGTGCAATATTTGATACATTACTGATTGTACTGACATTGTAGCTAGCATCCAATAGAAACTGTCAATATTTGTTTTTCCTGAAAGTTTAAACTGGAAAACAGATCTTTGCATTAAATGCAAAGCTATATTATACCTGCCTTGGAAGATTTCTATGATGGTCACACCTACCGTATTTACTCGTGTATAAGTCGAGGTTTTTGTCCACAAATCCTTAGTTAATGTTAGGGGGGTCGTCTTATACACAAGAGCAACCTGTGGACGAGGATTTACGCCCCAAAAATTACGGCACTACGAGTTTTCATAACGAACATTCTTATTTTCGAAATAACGAATATCAGACATACCGGATCGATTTAACAGTCTTATACTCGAGTATTTACGGTAAAACGTAAATACGATGTTCATATTTTCAAAATAACGGATATCGGACGTAGCGGATCGATTTTAATTGCATTTCAAATGATGAATAAAGGTATTTACCCAATATGAATACAAAATACGCTTTGCAGATTGAGAACAGAAAAAAAACCATCCATCTGTTTATAACATGCATTACGCAACACGTGGTCGTAATTTTGAAAAGCATCAAAAGAAAACATCTTAATTGCGTTTTAAATGATAAATAAAGGTATTTACCCAATATTATCACAAATTGTTCGAGAACAGAACAAAATCATCAATCCATTTAAAACGCAATTAAAATCGATCCACCTTTGAAAGCATTTCTGTCAAAAAGGGAAGACACGACTCAAAGCAGTAGAAACAATGACGAAATGCAAAACTGTGAACGCTGATAATTGGAATCGGTGTGCTATAAACGATAATAATTAAAAGCGATATAAAACGATATAATACACAAAGAAATATTCTACCACATTGCTTAAATATGCTTACACGAGATCGCCATTTTGAAAGGCGGAAATGATGGGAGGAAGCTCTTGTTTTTGGCGCGAAAACGAACGTTGACTCGCATTGAAATATTATAATATATTGCGCAATAATGGATGGTTTTGTTCTGTTCTCGACCTGCAAAGCGTAATTGGTGATAATATTATGTACATACCTTTATTTATCATTTAAAGCGCAATTAAAATCGATCCACATGTGAAAGCATTTCTGTCATAAAGGGAAGACACGACTCAAAGCAGTGAACGCTGATAATTGGTATCAGTGAAATTTTGTTTTTGGCACCAACGAATATATTCAAGCAAACTCTTAATACACATTGTGATAAATCCTTTAATGTCCAATCATCTGTCATTTATCAACACTGCTTGATGGCACCCATGTCCATTCTCTATTGGGAGTACTGTGCCCACTTTTGTAAACAATCTCAGACTAGATAATTCAAGCAAGAACTCAAAATCTGATATCTGCTAACATAAATATGGTCTTCAAATCTGAGGTCATCCAATCTTTTTAAAATGTTTGTGACTAATCTTATGTAAGCATAAAATACCACTTCTCATCACTTAAATCATAGGTATACCCGAAAACCTTCTTTTTATGAATGTTTCCATGCTATCTTTTCATGTAAAAAGACAACATATTGGCCCCAACTGCTGAAATACATTGATGAAATTACATAAAAAAATTAAATCAATTACATCACTCTGATATTTGAGTTATCATGAACTTGTTGCAGAATGGCTCTGGTGGGATTTTCATTTTAATGTCCTGTGGCTGCAGAGAGCAGTTTGTAACCTTTCTGTCTGTGTTCTGTGTGCTCCTATGCTGTCATGGTGCAATATTGTTGCAGTGTAATGCATTTGAAAGGCAAGAAAGCATTTCTCAATTTTCAATATCAAATGTAAGTAAGAAAAATGGCATCTAAACAAACTACCTTGTTTAAAATCTACAAACTTGTTATGCAAGTAAAATATAGAGTGACTGAGGATCTTTCCAAAGGTGATACCACAAACCGAAACCTTTGATAACCAGTCATGGAACACTGGCTGGAATGGGAAAACAACTCAGTAGCAGAAATCCACCCTTCTGGATCATGCTGCATAACAGGAGTACTTGACCTTTAGATCCTGAAGCTTGAGCAAGGGAGACAGACATCTTACAAACTGAGCCACATCCAACACCACTTTGACGCAGTTAAATCATATGCTAACCAGCAAGATATATCATCACGCCAACACACTTTAATCCTTGCTGACATGAACAAATTGACATTGAACAAGTTTCTTGTTTATGTCTATTGAATTCATCAGTAGAGTCTCACCATGCTGGGGAGAATCTGGATTCCAAATGCTAATGGTATTCATTTATGAGGTAAATAGGTGGCCAAAGAAGCTTGCCATATGCTCTTCTTTAGCAGATCATGGTATACCTGACTCTGCAAGTTAACATCAAATATGACTGAGTTCCATACTTCACTATCAGTATTCTAGCAGTAAAGTAATGACTCTAAAAGCCAGTCAAATGTAATAACATGGCTAATTGGTGTCATTTTTATGATGAGAAAGGTTGATTATGGTAACAAGCTTTGTATTTTGGAAACAAATAATCTACCTTGCGCCACAGAAGAAAAACACTGGATGAGGAACAAGTCACTGCCATGTCATGGACCATGGATTGAGCTTCCAATATTTCTATTCTGATTTTATCTTCAAACCAATAAAACAGCAAAGCTCATATGTCAAACCGCCATGATGGCAAAGTCAAACTACTAAGTATTGCACAGACACAAAATTGCTTCTCTGACCTTGAGAACTTGACCAAGGTCATTCATAAGCAATCAAATGCAAGGTATTAAGGACTTCCATTAGCATGTATGATATTAAACTCTAAATACCCATATTATTTACTTATGATCTAGAGAACTGGGTTTAATCATTAGTCAATCATTATTAATCCCATGCAAGGTATTAGGACCTGCATAATCTCCCCTCCTCCTATGGGGTGGGTCAACAATTAAACCTCTTAATTGTGGGGAGGCTGTGTGGCACTAAAAAAATCGCCTTCTTGAAGAAATAAGACAACCTATACAGAATGAGATATTTGTCAAGTCATTGTCTAAAAGCTATGAATCGTTTCAGAGTGGTAAATAGCTGTAAGCCTTAGAAGTGTTCCAAAGTCGGTAGGGTGGTGGGACAGCTTTAGGGGGTGTCATATCCTGTACAAGAAGGATTTTTCTTATATAGCAGATAGGAAGGAACCTTCACTAAACCATCAAAGGAGCAGATTATGAAGGAACCGGTATGAAGGCCTTTTAAAAGATCAAGAGATTGGATTATAGTAAGAAAAGGACAGAGGTTGACCCGAATATTTATATTCAACATATTGAAAGAGATTGAAAAAATAAAGCTACAGATATCAATTATGTGGAGTTGTTGACCTTTGCTATGTGACCAAAAAGCATGATGTCACAATTTTATTGATAAATATCTAATGTACCATTATGAAGTTAGTGCTCCCTCCAATACATGCAATAATACACAAATATAAATACCACACCAAGATAATCACCAAGATAATCACATTATATTTTTTTCAAAAGAGGTGAAATGAAAGTTTTACTAAAATATCCAGCTTAGTATTCTTGTATGTCTAAATTATGGGATGATGAGATGTGGGTGGCGACTGCCTTATCTGTGATATTGAGGAGGAGCTATGAACTCACCAATCATGAGGGTGGCATTGAATGGGCCTGGTTGATGAGATGTGGGTGGCGACTGCCTTATCTGTGATTTTGAGGAGGAGCTATGAACTCACCAATCATGAGGGTGGCATTGAATGGGCCTGGTTGATGAGATGTGGGTGGTGACTGCCTTATCTGTGATATTGAGGAGGAGCTATGAACTCACCAATCATGAGGGTGGCATTGAATGGGCCTGGTTGATGAGATGTGGGTGGCGACTGCCTTATCTGTGATACTGAGGAGGAGCTATGAACTCACCAATCATGAGGGTGGCATTGAATGGGCCTGGTTGATGAGATGTGGGTGGCGACTGCCTTATCTGTGATACTGAGGAGGAGCTATGAACTCACCAATCATGAGGGTGGCATTGAATGGGCCTGGTTGATGAGATGTGGGTGGTGACTGCCTTATCTGTGATATTGAGGAGGAGCTATGAACTCACCAATCATGAGGGTGGCATTGAATGGGCCTGGTTGATGAGATGTGGGTGGCGACTGCCTTATCTGTGATACTGAGGAGGAGCTATGAACTCACCAATCATGAGGGTGGCATTGAATAGGCCTGGTTGATGAGATGTGGGTGGTGACTGCCTTCGTTGTGGTGTGCTATCTGTTGGCCTGACTTTGTCCGGTGAGCGACCTCGGTCCGGAGCCCTATCTCTATCCAAGTCTCTGTCATAATGGTCGACTCGCGGTGGATAACTTCCATGGCGATCATGCTTCTGTAATGTTAATGTTAAACTTGATTAAATTCATTGTAATTAATTCTATCAAAGTCCTTAGGTTTAATAACAAAGTGTTCATAAGCTTTCTGTTGATAAAGGTATGACATAAAACAGTTTAATTAAAAATATTTAAAACTTATAATATTGATAAAATCTACTACACTTTGTGAAATAACCTTAAATTAATATGCCTTTGAATTTCTCTCGCCTTAGAAATAAGATATACAAGCCATAGTGTGACTGTACTATAGCTAAGAGGAATGAATTTCGGAATCCAACAGAAGCATGTGATAAAAGCATACTTATATATGACTCACCCTATACAGATTAACATCTGTCTGTGCTCGGGACATGTCCCCATACTGCAGCCTCAACCTTAATAACTGTTACCCACAAAGGCCCACACAAATAAAACACACAACAAAAACACAAGAGAGGGTTAGTGAAGACTGTCAAGCACAAGGAACTTAGAATAGAATAGTGACTGTATTGTGATTTTGTGGTGATTTATTGTGCCTAATATTTAAGTCAATTGGTATACTGTTAAACATGACCAAATTTCCACGTTCATTCTTAAAATTATATCTCACAATTATATTTTTCTTATATTTATTTTTTTTGTTCAGGTAATATGTTAACCCAACTTATGTATAAATGTTAAATGGGATTAAATCAGTATGCAGAATGTTTAGCAACTAAAGGTTATCCATTTTAATTAAGCTATATTTCTCAATTACAATAAAGATCAGGCAAATGCAAATACAAGCATAGAAGCATATAAAGTTCTCTTGGTGTAAGAGTTAAAAGTGCAAGAAGAGGACTTTTGATGCTATCATTACACCCAAATTTAATGTTGGCTTTTGAGATATTGTTGTTTTGTTTTGAACATTATTTATAGCTATGAGGTGGTTAATGTAAATTTATTGCTTACTGGAAGAAGATCTATTTTGAAAAATGGATGGACTCAATTTTGATTTTGGAGGTTAATTATCACTATGAGGTGACTAATGTAAATTTATTGCTTACTGGAAGAAGATCTATTTTTAAAAATGGATGGACTCATTTTTGATTTTGGAGGTTAATTATCACTATGAGGTGGTTAATGTAAATTTATTGCTTACTGGAAGAAGATCTATTTTTAAAAATGGATGGACTCATTTTTGATTTTGGAGGTTAATTATCACTATGAGGTGACTAATGTAAATTTATTGCTTACTGGAAGAAGATCTATTTTTAAAAATGGATGGTCTCATTTTTGATTTTGGAGGTTAATTATCATGCATTTTTTTAGAAACTATGCAAATAACCAACTCTGTTAGTAGAGGCAATTTAAAAGGTTATAATATATGTTTACCCTATCTAGATAATCATCGACATCTAGATCCTGAAATCTAGTCTGTCTCTCTCGTTCATAATAATCTCCCGATCTAGGTTTCCTGCGATTCCTGTCGGATTCGAACCTGACTCGTCTGTGCATGACAAACAGAAATTATTTTGAGAGTGGCACAAATCTGAAGTCAACACAGTATTTCAAGCATATAAGGTCATGAACTCTCCAACTCACATATGCCAATCTCTGTCAAAGTAACAGTTACTCTGCCAAGTTCAATAAATTATTTGCAAAATTATAAACATATTGTATTGGATACATGTTGTGGTAATAAGTGATATTTTGTTTGTTATGTGAAATTTAGTATTTATCTGATTTTATTGCAGGTCTTGACATTGACCTTGACCCAAAGTCAACAATAATTCATCAAACCTAATAATCTTGATATGAACTTCGCATATCCATATATCTATATGAGATTTCCTTTGTTTACATACTATCATGTTATGGTATCCAGCCCTTATGTCCAAACATAAAGTGGACACAGTGGAAACAGGGTAAGAACATCGAGTCAGCTTGTGCTGACTTGACTTAAATCTTCAACCTTCATGTGTCCAGTGAACTTATATTTGACTGTTACCTTGACTTCTGAACTTTTTTTATGCTGTGAGGGTCCATGAAAAGGCTGTAACTCACATAAGTGTTGAAACTATTTTAAAGAAAAATTAAAACTGTTTGATGTCCTGAATCTTCTTCTGCAAAAGTCATTCACTTTAAATTTGTAATTTTTTTATAATTATTATTTCTAAACCCTACAATTCTAAAATGATGGGTTGAGTGAGAGCCCAGGGTTTGGGTTACAATTAAGAACACAATGTAACTTGGATCTACCTTTCATACCCTATTGTTCACATTGCTATTCCCTGGATACATCATTGATTATGTCGAAAATATAGAACTTGATATCTCAGCTAAATGCGAGTCTTAAAATTCTGAATGGGATCAGAGGTTGTGTTAAAAATCAAAACAGATTTCTTTTATCACAGATGAGTTTGCAGACAGAGGCTTGCTGAGTTGAGAAAATGTGCAATTATATTTTATAGTTTCAGTATGACACGTGTACAGTAAAAAAACTGAGTTCTATAGTATACCATTTGGTGTAAATCAATATCAGAGCTGAAAGATCGCAGTCTCTCCAAAAATCTCACTTCTTTTTTACTAACACATTGCAATAAAGAAAAAGGTGTTAATATCATTCTTTTTTTTAATTGAGCATATCAAAGAACAAATTGCATATTAATTCTCTTAATAAATATAAAATGGATTCTCCTATATCAAATCATTAAATAATCAAATTGGAATTATATTCACAAAAATAAAAATTCTACTTAGACACTTACTTTGCCTCAAATTCTCTGTCTAATTCTCTAAAGCGTCTTTCATCCTGCAAACAAATTTTAATTTGTTTCTTACAACTATGTGATAATCTTGAATAAATCATATCTGTAAAATACATTCATTCTGTGATATTTGTGCTTTGTATACAATTTTGAACATTGAAAAGTTTGATTACACACTATTTTTCATCCTTTTGTTTTGAAACAGTGATAAATATCAAACAATGTGAGATTCTTGATAACAGTGAGCAAGACATTAAGTGATACCTCATCGAAGGCTTTATTAAGCTGTCCATCACTCATGGAGGACCTCATATAGCTTGTGTCTCCTAGTCTCATCCGGCTTGGCCCACCACGGTGCTCATATAACTCAGGATCATCATTGCGTCTGAAATAGGAAGTGAAATAAATTAACTCTTAAATTTACTCTTCACAAGAAACAGAAACTTGATATATAATCACTTTAGATATCCAACCTCAATTATATATATATATATATATATATATATATATATATATATATATATATATATATATATATATATATATATATATATATATATATATATATATATATATATATTACTTCCCTAACTAAACATTCTGCTTGAACTCATCTTTGTAGATTTTATTATAATAACATATTTTGTCTTTTCTCAGTCCAACTATCATATCATCTCAGGGTAACGACCTCTTTTTAACAATGCTGATTTTCTTTTTCATAAGGGATACAAACTGTTGCAATATGCTACCACACTAAAGTAGATATCAGTGTAAAACCATAACCCCATGGGTTGATAGCTCTGCTGACTTGAATGAAAACACATGAACTGAGATAAAGTGCAATAAGCAACCAGGTTATGATTTTCCATACAAGATCCCAATTCAGTTTTGATGAGATATTCATTAATATTTTGTAAATCATTATCATGTTACCAATGCAATATTTCATGCACAAAATTTGTGATTTTTTCAAAAATCTAATAGCTATCACTAAGTTGTCAAGGAGGCTGCCATTTTGAATAACATAGCCAATGAGAATCAAGATAACAAGTTGGGGCCAAATGTGATATGTAACATGCATTTTGATTGGTCAAAATCACTATCTGCTCAATTCTGCTCTTGAAAAGGATTTAAATGATCATTTAGGAAGAAATGTTCAAAAACATTACAAAAAAGCAATGATATGCATAGCTCAAAGGCCATTAATATATGTTTATTCACTTTTGATGGTTATGGGATTTTGCATGTATACAAATTTTGAATTGAAGGTCAATGTTTCAAGGTCAAAGGTCACATGACTAAGAAAGTATGATGAGGCACGGCTATGACCTAAGACATTTCTGTATACCAAGATTTAAATTCTTATTATAAGTGGTTGCTAAGATATGCTCCTTACAAAATTTGTGACATCAAGGTCACTGCACTAAGGTCAATGGTGACATCACTGAGAATTGAAGGAATCTAAATCTTCAACTCTCTATCTAGCTCTGTATAAATTAGTGTTGGTATATAACAGGTATGAAGTGCATTTAATTCACTTCTAATGGTTATGATGTGGCATTTTCACAAATTTTGAATTTAAGGTCAATGTGTCGAGGTCAAAGGTCACATGACTAAGAAAATATGATGAGGCACAGCTATGACCTAAGACATTTCTGTATACCAAGTTTTAATTTCTTCTTATAAGTGGTTGCTGAGATATGCTCCTTACAAAATTTATGACATCAAGGTCACTGCACTAAGGTCAATGGTGACATCACTTCTTATCTGTCATCATGCATCTATGAGTAGAGTGGATGGTGTAATCCTTTATTCTTATCTGTCATCATGTATATATCAGTGTAGAGCATGGTGTAATCCTTCATTCTTATCTGTCATCATGTATCTATGAGTAGAGTGCATGGTGTAATCCTTCATTCTTATCTGTCATCATGTATCTATGAGTAGAGTGCATGGTGTAATCCTTCATTCTTATCTGTCATCATGTATATATCAGTGTAGAGCATGGTGTAATCCTTCATTCTTATCTGTCATCATGTATCTACCAGTGTAGAGCACGGTGTAATCCCTCATTCTTATCTGTCATGTATCTATCAGTGGAGTGCATGGTGTAATCCTTGCATTCTTATCTGTCATGTATCTATCAGTGGAGTGCATGGTGTAATCCTTCAGTCTTTTCTGTCATCGTGTATCTATGAGTAGAGTGGATGGTATAATCCTTCATTCTTATCTGTCATCATGTATCTATCAGTGGAGTGCATGGTGTAATCCCTCATTCTTATCTGTCATGTATCTATCAGTGGAGTGCATGGTGTAATCCTTGCATTTTTATCTGTCATGTATCTATCACTGGAGTGCATGGTATAATCCCTCATTCTTATCTGTCATGTATCTATCACTGGAGTGCATGGTGTAATCCCCCATTCTTATCTGTCATCATGTATACATCAGTGTAATACATAGTGTACCATATGTCATATCAATGCAGTGCAATGGCTTCATCTATCTCTCAGATTTAAATTTCACTGTAGCACAAAGCTAAACTAATATGATTATATATCATGATGTATTTGTTATAAAAGGTGCAGTTAAAATGATTACAGAACCAATGATTCTTTAAAAATATAGCTTCATGAATCAAATATTTGACATAATAGTTTCATGCAGTTTTGATGCTGTTATTTTTTCTGAGCATTTACAACGTTCAATAAAAGCCCCACTACATGTTACAATCATAGAACACAACAGAACATCAGACACACTACTTGTCTACATGTCTCTTCTTTCTATTCCTTTGCTATCAAATTAGTTACAATTACCAGTTACGAGGTTTGTAAAGAGTTCAAGCTTGTGATTTCAGAATCTTAGACAAATGTGAAGGCAGGTTTGGGCTTTTACTTAGAAAAAAAAGAACAGAGGAGAGAGACCTTGCCTTAATGAAGGTCTTCCCAGTCTTACTGTTTTAGAATTAAAGATGTTTTCATAAAATAGCAACAAAACCCCTATTTCACACTCCTGTCATATCATCCTAGTTACTAGCCCCATTCAACCCATGCAGTTGGACACCTGAGACCCCCATCCCACTCTATATCTCTGAATGTTTTGCCACAAAATATGACATTTCCCTATGGAAGGAATTGGTCAACAACTCAATATTTCCAAATTTAATTATATCATGGTTGAAACCTAACCTCACTAGAGGGTGACAAAGTGAGCCTATCAGGAGGAACCTTTGAACAAGGGCCCACACAAAGCAACCTGTCACTGATAATGATGTGTACTGTATCTGTTTTAAACAATGATACCGATACACATATTCTGAAATTTCTTTAACCATATTTTTTGCTGCAATGATTTTTTTTTCAAGTTTGTGATCATAAGCATTTTCTGGAAATGAATATAAATTACTTTTTAAATGATCATTTTTATTATGAGGCCCTGATTGAAATAGGTGATAGCATAGAGCAAAATATTCTTCTCACATTTAGAAGCCTGTGACCTTGAAAAACATGTGAAGGACTTATTTGATGTCATACTGTTTTAGGCCTTCTTGTGTGGACAAATTTGGAGCCTGTGTCTGAAGTAACTGATAAAATATAGCAAAATGTCAGTTAACAGACACAGACACCCATATAAAGAGCCTAATGCCACAGAGCCTGCAATGCTTGGGTGACAAGAGCTATAAAAAAGTACAATATGATATTGATTAAAAAATTAACAAAACTTCCAGTCACACTTTATCAACAATGAGCACTTTCCCAAATGATGCCAAACTACTTAAATGATTGACTACCTTCACAACCATGTTATTATTTGTATGTGTTTAGAATAACAGTTGATAACATTACTAGAAAAAAAGGTTTGTTGAGTCCAAAACAAGCATTTATGAAATAGAAGTGACAAAGGAGAGGAAGAGGCTTTGTATTTATAAAGGAAAACTGTTTTAGACTTAAATTATTCTAAGGTTGCTTATATGATGGACTAGATCATTTAAGAGTCAGCACAGTTAGAGACTAATAACTGACCCATATAATGGGACAGTAAATGTGCTCACATGTTTTGGCCAGAATTCTGGTCCTACATCACTGGAAATATGTGGTTGTTGTTTGGGGTTTCCCTGTTCTATATTTACGTGAACCAATCAGAGCAACCCTCCAATAATTAGTGACATTATTTGCCCGCTGCACAAACCCATTCAAACGAGAAGTCCTTGATTGTCCTACTATTTTCGTTGGACAGTATTTAATGCATACAAGTTCATGCACTATCCAACTCACAAATGTCAATCTTTTTTTTGTGCTATAGGGAGGTCAAAGTAACCTAGTTACATAAATTATTATCAAAATTGTGAACACATTGTATATACATGTTGTGGCAATACATGCCAGTCGGTGTTATGTGAAATATGGTATTATGTGATCTTGAAATTGGCTCCTGTGACCTTGAAAATACCACCATATGTCAAAATCCTATATAGCCTTTAAGTGGCTCACTGTGACCTAGTTACATTGGTAACTCCTCTGAGCCAACCCCAGCTCAAACCCAAAGTCAACAAAACTTGATCCGAACAAATAATCTGCATATGTACTTTTGGAAGTTGTGACCTATTTGATCAATGTGATCTAGTCACAGGGATCTAGTTACATGATTCACAAAAATGTGAATAAACATACTGTGTAAGATAAATGTGGTGGCAATAAATGTTATGTGTTGTGTTTTGCCACATATCACATATAGATGATTTTGAATATTGTCTTCTTTGACCTTAAATAGCCCAAGATAGAAGCATTCATAAGCAAAGTTGCTCCTGTGCTGGCCATGACCTTGACTTTAACCCAAGGTCAAGGCATATTACATATTATCATGTCATAGTATCTAGTTCATCTGTCCAAGCATAACTGAATGAGGAAGAAAACAAAGTGTGGCGGCGGCGGATGCTTCAAATGCGGTGGAAAGGGAGCAAGAACAGTTGCTGTGCTGACTTAGTACAGGAACAGCATTCCTTTGATCTTTGTTTTTTTTAAGAGTCAATTGATTCGCAACAGCCTCTAAAGAGTCACTACATGTGACAAAACTTCAAATTGTGACAATACTCTACATATTCAGCTCTGATGACTATACAGAAAATGAAAGAACATAATTGTTTTTGACAATAAATGACAATGTTTGTCCCATTATAATTTTATATAATATGAAATATGTACATGGCATTGTTAATTGCTGTATTACATTTATTCTACATGCAGGGCAGATATATAAAATGCAAGGAGAAGAAATAACCACATTAGACAGAAGCATATTACATTATACAGAATAAGATACTTGTCAACAAGAATGCATCAATATATCTACATTCTTCAGTTACCACTAATAGTTACAATAAAGGTGGGAACATCACAACAATAACCAGCCAAGCAGAAAATATACCTAAATCTCCAAAACTTTAGCCAAAAGCTATAACAATATCTCATGAAGTGTTCAAATGAGTCTACATTCTTCAGTTACCACTAATAGTTACAATAAAGGTGGGAACATCACAACAATAACCAGCCAAGCAGAAAATATACCTAAATCTCCAAAACTTTAGCCAAAAGCTATAACAATATCTCATGAAGTGTTCAAATGAGTCTACATTCTTCAGTTACCACTAATAGTTACAATAAAGGTGGGAACATCACAACAATAACCAGCCAAGCAGAAAATATACCTAAATCTCCAAAACTTTAGCCAAAAGCTATAACAATATCTCATGAAGTGTTCAAATGAGTCAACCGAATCCCTGAAATCAGAACAGAAGTTTTAGATCAGAAAGTGGTGACTCTGAGAACAGATTAATATTAAATATATATAAATATATTTTCAGAGCAAATACCAAAAATTGATTAGAAAACATAGGCATCAGAGATGCATCAACCCTCAGCCCTGGTAACTCATTGCACAACATTCGCTCCACACAATATTTGTGAACAAAACGTCACTGCACCAAGGCAAATTGATGCAGGGGTAAAAAAAAACCCATAAAATCTACTTCCTTTGATAGCTTAGGTGTGTCAAGTATCATGAAACTGTCATCATTTACTCTAGAATTATTGAGATGGGCAGGTGACCTTGAAAAGCAGGTTAAGGTCACCGTCCATCAAACTCATGTGAAGACTTCCAAGATGCTTATGTGTCAATTTTCATGAAGCTGCCATTATTTGTTCTAAGGTTTTCCAATGACGTGGATTTGACATGATTGTCCCTGTGACCTTGAAAAGTAAGTAAAGGTCATGTTCCATCAAGAGAAGTCTTAGGACTTCACCAGATGCTTATGTGTGTCAAGTCTCATAAAGCTGCCAACATTCGTTCTCGAGTTATGGCAATGATAGGGATTTCACATAATTGTAACTGTGACCTTGAAAAGTAGGTGAAGGTCATGTTCCATACAAAAATGTCTGAGGTTTTCATCAGATGCTTATGTGTGTCAAGTTTAGCGATGACAAGGATGATTTCACATAATTGTCCCTGTGACCTTGAAAAGTAGGTGAAAGTCATGGTCCACCATGAGAAGTCTGAGGTCTTCACCAGATGCTTGTGTGTGTCAAATCTCATAAAGCTGCCATCATTCGTTCTTGAGTTATTGCGATTCTTGGGATTTCACATATTTGTCCCTGTGACCTTGAAAAATAGGTCAAGGTCGCCGTCCACCGAACTAGTCTGAGGTTTTCAACAGATGCTTATGCGTGTAAAGTTTCATGAAGCTGCCATCATTTGTTCTTGAGTTATCACGATGACAAGGATGATTTCACATTATTGTCCCTGTGACCTTGAAAAGTAGGTGAAGGTCATGTTCCATCAAGAGAAGTCTGAGGTCTTCACCAGATGCGTGTGTGTGTCAAATCTCATAAAGCTGCCATCATTCGTTCTTGCGATTCTTGGGATTACACATAATTGTCCCTGTGACCTTGAAAAATAGGTCAAGGTCACCGTCCATCGAACTCGTCGGAGGTTTTCACCAGATGCTTATATGTGTCAAGTTTCACGAAGCTGCCATCATTTGTTCTCGTACTATCGCGATGACAAGGATGATTTCAAATAATTGTCCATGTGACCTTGAAAAGTAGGTGAAGGTTATGTTTTATAGAAACAATTCTGAGGTCTTCACCAGATGCTTATGGGTGTCAAATCTCATAAAGCTGCCATCATTTGTTCTTGAGTTATGCGATTCTTGGGATTTCACATAATTGTCCCTGTGACCTTGAAAAATAGGTCAAGGTCACCGTCCATCGAACTCGTCCGAGGTTTTCACCAGATGCTTGTATGTGTCAAGTTTCACGAAGCTGCCATCATTTGTTCTCGAGTTATCGTGATGACAAGATGATTTCACATAATTGTCCCTGTGACCTTGAAAAGCAGGTGAAGGTCATGTTTCATAGAAAAAATTCTGAGGGCTTCACCAGATGCTTATGTGTGTCAAATCTCATAAAGCTGCCATCATTCGTTCTTGAGTTATTGTGATTCTTGGGATTTCACATAATTGTCCCTGTGACCTTGAAAAATAGGTCAAGGTCGCCGTCAATCGAACTCGTCCGAGGTTTTCACCAGATGCATATGTGTGTCAAGTTTCATGAAGCTGCCATCATTTGTTCTTGAGTTATCGCGATGACAAGGATGTTCGCTACAGACATACATACATACATACATACATACAGACATACATACATACATACCCACGCCAGGAGTACTGCAATACCCTCAGCCTGATTACATCAGGGGCTGAGGGTAAAAATTGATTACAGAGTATTAATTTGTTAAAACATGATCCAGAAATTAATGAAGAAATTTATACAAGGTGATGGATTGACAAGCATACGGCAATGCCATACAAGCGCACTCACTGACAGAACAAGCTCGGCCCTCTCAATACAACAACTTTACACAACTGGACAATCCTCACTAATCATTCCAGGGGGTGTTGATGTGGATGTCCCACTTGGGACTTTGCAACACAGTGAACCCCTCATGATACTGTCAAAACAGGTGTGCTACACACCTATGCCCTCTTAAATCTAGCAGCCCCTATGAGAAGTAAAATCTTCCCATTGAATTTATAAGAACAAGGATGATATAGAAAAGGGCAAATATATGTAATATTTTATTTTTATAGACCTTTGAAGTTGGTAGGGTCTTGTTCAATCAAAACATAGTCAGAGGATCATGAAAGATTAAAATTAAATCTGTGGCAGACACATGAAGTGTGCAATTCTGAACACCAATCATGATGAGACCAACTTGTAGCAGATATAGTGCTGCCTCACTGAAATGTCATGTCTCAGGTCCTTGATATGACAACCCACCCTGTCACATGACAAGGAGCAAGGGCCTCAGCTGATATGTAAAATTGTACCATGAATTCAATCTCGGCATGGCCAGGGATCCAACCCACAACCTTTGGTTCACTACAGAGGAATTGGTGCTAATAAGCTGGCACTCTAACTGTGCCAAGGCCTGTGGCCAGGATAGTGTATGAACACATATCATTTTGTACAGCACAGTGAAAAAAAATTATAATTTTGTGAACATATTACAAACAGCTTAAACTGTGCTAAATACATAATTACCTGACTGAGTTACAGCCCCCTTTCTCAAGAAAGGGGGCTGTCATAGTTAGCAATTATTTCCAATCTTAGCTCTTTATTAGTATTCATAAATGTAAGATAATCATTGATAAGAGCCATGCAAAGTGTGTCTCCAGTGTTGTAGACAAATGGTGAAGCAGCAGTCCCCTTTGCTGAGAACAATAGGCATTGTCCTTCTGTACCAGCAGGTGACACTGAGGTTCCCTGGATCAAGAATCATGCAAAGCTGATATGGACAGTCAGTGGGTGGGACTTAAGATAACTTGGTGAAATTTAGGATTGAGAAGTGTGCAAAAATGGTACAATTCTGAAAGCTATTCCAGTTCCTGTATGGACCCTCACAGCATAAAAAAAGGTTCATAAGGAATGTAACAGTCAACATAAATACATAATTGTGCCTTTAAGACATTTAATCTCAAATGTTAGAAGCAATGTAATCTAAGTTTTGCATTAAGTAACCCCTATTTTGTTAGTATAAAGAAATTCTCACAATCATGTCTCCAAACTTCCCTGATAAAAAGTATATTTGTTTATATTTGTAATTTATTGATATATACACTGGTCAATGTCCCTCCTGTGTAACTGTCTTTCATTTGTATAGATATCTCACCTATTGCAGCTTAGTGTCTCTCACTTGCATAGTTATTTCACTTGTTAAGCTCACTTATGCAACTATATCTCACTTATGTAGCATTGTAGCTGTCTCTCTCCTATCTTTGGCAAAGTCAGCTCCTTATGGTCTGTCTCACACATACCGTACTTACTTGTGTATAGGACGAGGTTTTTGTACAAAAACCCTTAGTTAATGTTTGGGGGGTCGTCTTATACACGAGAGCAACCTGTGGACGAGGATTTACGCCCAACAATTACGGCACTATGAGTTTTTATTA
Organism: Amphiduros pacificus; assembly: GCA_949316495.1. NCBI lineage: Eukaryota > Metazoa > Annelida > Polychaeta > Phyllodocida > Hesionidae > Amphiduros > Amphiduros pacificus. The sequence goes on along the minus strand of OX439000.1, from coordinate 21,326,906 downwards.
CAAACATTCTTATTTTCGAAATAAAGAATATCGGACATAGCAGATCGATTTTAATTGCGTTTTAAATGATAAATAAAGGTATTTAACCAATATTATCACAAATTATGCTTCGTAGGTCGAGATTTTCTCCACCTCCTCGTCAAAACAAAGCGTTTTCATTACGAACTTTTACATTTTTAATTGCATTTCAAATGATAAATAAAGGTATTTACCCAATATTATCACAAATTATGCTTTGCAGGTCGAGAATTTCTCCATGTTTTCGCGCCAAAAACAAGAGCCTCTCCCGCCTTTCAAAATGGCGATCTTGTGTTGCGTAAATCATGTATGCATGTCGTAATTCTATTTCTATTAAAATTAAATTTACTATTTAATTATATCGCACAATGCAATTCTGCCTTTGATGTCTTCCCTTTCAGTAGTGTGAAAATTAGTAAAATTTCACTGATACCAATTATCAGTGTTTTGCACAGTTTTGCGGCATTTGTTTTCACTGTTTTGAGTCGTGTCTTCCCATGTTGACAGAAATACTTTCACACGTGGATCGATTTGAATTGCATTTTAAATGATAAATAATGAAAACACTTTGTTTTGACGCTAAAATCAAGGACGTGGATAAATTCTTAACGTAATTGTGATAATATTAAGTACATACATTTATTTATCATTTAAAACGCAATTCAAATCGATCTGCTACGGATATGAAAGTTCAATTTGACATGTTGGCCACTCCACTTTTGTCTCGTGGGCACCCAGACACTAAGATCAAGGACGTCACGTACATTGATATACGTTATGTTTTCTTTTGATGCTTTTCAAAATTACGACCACTTGTTGTGTAATTCATGTTATAAACGGATGCATGGTTTTTTCTGTTCTTGATCTGCAAAACGTATTTGTGATAATATTGGGTAAATACCTTTATTTATCATTTAGAACGCAATTACATATGTACAATAGATCTGCTACGTCCGATATCCGTTATTTCGAAAATATGAACATCATATTTACGTTTTACCGTAAATACTCGCATATAAGACCGTTAAGATCTTGTATTGTAAGCATATTTACGTTTCACTTTTAAAATGGCAGACAAGCTTCAGCTGAAGCTTGAATGGTAGCAGAGCCGATATCTTGAGAAAAACCAACTCGTCTTATATTCGGAAATTGTTTTTTTTTCAAGCAAAATAACCCCAATTTTGGGGGTTCGTCTTATACACGAGTCGTCCTATACACGAGTAAATACGGTATACACAAAGAGGTGATTTCCAAATGGCTGACATGGTCAAATGTGGACAACATAACATCTGCTCTGTATTACACAGGTAATTTTCAATTATTACCTCTGCAGTCATTGCCCTATATTTGATACTATTCTAAATTTGGAATTCCCCAAATTATAAATACTTGTTCTGCTCACAAAAATATCATCAAATCTGAATTGACCAAAAAAAGGTCATAAACTGTAACCAGGTGTCTGACACATAACTGGCCAATCAGTACAAAACAAATCTGTGGACAGCCAGATTTTTATGAATACTGATGACTTGCGGTTGTTTCTTTGCGCACCTTTATACCTTTGGTGGCCGGGACTGATATGATAAAGAAGTCCTGATATGGAGGGTACAGCACATCTTGAAAATTATGAATATTATTGTTTTGGAATACCATAATAATTTGCTGATCTGATGGACTCTATACCAAGATGAATGTTATTTGCAGGTATGTGTTTCGGATTGATGCATTGTCATTATATCTGGGTTAAGTTGTATGGAAATGCGGATCCAGGCAAAATGTTTAGTGAGCAATCTTGCCATGAGTGAAGGTAAATGCTCATAATCAGACCTGTGAGACCCAAGTTTCATTATCAAACATTTGGAATTATTGAATTGCACTGGACATATTCATAACTTATCTTATTATAAATTTAGTCTCATACTAATACAGATATTCACACATAATCAATTGAAAAATCTAGAAAATGAGCAACAGGGAAGTTGTTTTTTAATGGTTTCCTGTTTGTTTACCTTTGTGTTACTCTGCATTACAGGTACAGTAGTATTCAATTACTTTGGTAACCCCTGCAGTCATTGCCCTGTTTTTGATTACATTCAAAGTTTGTAATTCCCTGAGTCATAAAAATTTTCCTTGCTCACAAATATATCATCAAATCTAAATTGACCAACATCAGGTCATAAACTGTAACCAGCTGTCTGGCATGTGAACTAACTAATAAGCAGTCAGGATTGAGCTCCCACTTTTTCTGCCAGATGGAACATTTACTTTTAAATGTGATTGTCACATTATCTGTAGTATTAACGGATCAGCGTCAGTACAAGTCTTTTCTTTCCAGTCAGTTTATATCAAAAAGGCAAAGGGATTGTGAAATCTGTTCACACCAACTGATTTATTAAGTGATCATTTCTCCCTGTCTGACTTTTCACAATTCAAAAGTTATTTGAGCTCGTTTTTTAATGAAACTTCAACATTTGAGAAAACAAAGGGTACACATGATTAGAACCCACCGATAGAAGGCGACAAAATCTACAATTGTGGCAGAGGTAGTATGTAACTCTACCTCGCCATGCAGAGCAGGTCAATATTAACTCCTGTCTGCTCTATGATCCACTACCGGTATATTTTGCAAAATAAAAGATTCTATGGAGTTGAAACTTTGAATTAAAATCTCTTCTAAGAAGTCATAAAATGGGTTGAAATCAACAATGCTTTGCCATGAACAACCTATCCATGTTTTTTCCCCACATGAGAACCTCTGTAATATTGTTACCTAACAGGGCTAAATGATTTGACTAACAATTGTCACCTAGCTGTGATATAACTATTTTTCACTGATATTCAACTTCTGCTGACTTAATTACCCCAATATTTTTTATGGACCAATTCTTTGTGTACCCACCTGTACTGTCTCTCTTCCATACGTTTCCTATCCAGTATCTCCTCATATGATGGCATGGTGGGTGTGGCCCAGCCTCTTCTCGGCTCTCTTTCCTGAAGATATTGCCTAAAGTCATCCTCATCATCTGACAGGGCACTTCCCCGCTCTCTCTCCTTTCCTCCTCTGTCTCTGTGATAGTCACGTACTTGGCTTCTCTGTTATCAAGGTCACATTATTTAAAAATACATAAGATATATAATTATTTTAATTGTTCCTTATTTCTTAGCGATACAATTTACTTCATCTTCTCATTAATTATTCAAATTTAGCTGAATATTTTCAAACAATCTTTCTTGAAACCATGGCAATACGCATATACATTATGATTGCCTGATATTATCACTTTTGTCTATGTTATGGCTAATGCACATTAACTCAATGGGCTGAAATAAAATTTTATTAATCAAACATTAAATTTTAAACAAAAGACTGATGCATAATTTACTATTCTCTTGTATATGGCCATATCATATTTAAGGATACACAAAATGTTGGCAAAATAAAACAATAATTAATAACCATTGTTAAACACTTACACTTTTGGACCTCCGATCCTCCTGTTGCCTGAGGAAATCATTATACTCCCTGTTTCTCTCTTTCACTTTGTTCAGCTGAAGATGTAAAATTTTTGTAATTTTCAGAAATGTACATCAAAAGGAAAACTAGACATTAAAATGCCTTAATTTCCACACAATTCCATGCTGCAAGATAGCATTATCACAATAACAGATAGAAACTTTATACTTTGTGACAAATGTCACCATAAGTACTCTCATAATCTATGGTGTCAACAATCATAGTAGACATGGCTAAGGCCAGTTCTTTCGATATGATATACCATATTTACTCGAATATAGGATGAGGAATTTGGACCCAAACCTTTTGTCAATGTTTGGGAGGGTCATCTTATACACGAGAGCAACCTGTGGACGGTGATTTACGGCCAACTGAGTGCTATAAACCATAATAATTAAAAGTGATATAATTAATATTTTTGGCTTGTAATACACAAAGAAAGATTTAATCATGTGTCAAGAGTAGTCCACCTCCATTTAATAAGTGTAAATTATGCACAAGTTGGAGAAAATGTGAGTTTAACAATGCTTAAATTAGTAGGCAACACAAGGTCGCCATTTTGAAAAGCAAAAGTGACGGGGAGAAGCTCTTATTTTTGGCGTGAAAACGATTGAAGCCCCACCATAGTGTATTAACTCACATTGAAATATTAATATATTGCGCAATGATGGATCCCTGAAACTACGTATTTAAGTTTTAGTTTAAAATGTCCGCCAAACTTGAATGGTAGCAGTGCCTATGTCTCAAGATTTCCTGACTTTCCTTTTCAATCAAATAACATCAATTTGGGGGGTCGTCTTATACACAGGATTGTCCTATTTTCGAGTCAATATGGCACACTGCACCAGTTGATATCTGACATCTTGTGACAAGTGTCACAAATGGTACTTTAATAATCTGTGGTGTCAACAATAATAGTACACATAGCCAGAGCCAGATTCCTCAATACTATATACATTGCACTGCTTGATATGTAACCAAATAATGTAGGTCTTTAACTCTGTGCTGCAGTCTGTTAAGTGCACTTGCACTCTGCTCTCTGATCTAGTTTATAGACAGTTAAATATCAACATCCCTGCACCATCCCCATGCCAGTGTCCTGAATACAGATAATATCAAACATAGGCATCAGAGATGCATCAACCCTCAGCCCTGGTAACTTATTGCACAACATTCGCTCCACACAATATTTATGAACAAAACGTCACTGCACCAAGGCAAATTGATGCAGGGGTAAAAAAACCCATAAAATCTACTGCTCAATTATCATGAAACTGTCATAATTTACTCTAGAATTATTGAGATGATGGGCCAGTGACCTTGAAAAGCAGGTTAAGGTCACTGTCCATTAAACTCATCTGGAGTCTTCCCAGATGCTTATGTGTGTGTTTCATGAAGCTGCCATTATTTGTTCTTGAGTTATTGCAATGACGTGGACTTGACATGATTGTCCCTGTGACCTTGAAAAGTAGGTGAAGGTCATGTTCCATCAAGAGAAGTCTGAGGTCTTCACCAGATGCTTATGTGTGTCAAGTCTCATAAAGCTGCCATCATTCGTTCTCGAGTTATAGCAATGATAGGGATTTCACATAATTATACCTGTGACCTTGAAAAGTAGGTGAAGGTCATGTTCCATACAAAAATGTCTGAGGTTTTCATCAGATGCTTATATGTGTCAAGTTTCATGAACTGCCATCATTTGTTCTTTAGTTATCGCGATGACAAGGATGATTTCACATAATTGTCCCTGTGACCTTGAAAAGTAGGTGAAGGTCATGTTTCATAGAAGAAAATCTGAGGTCTTCACCAGATGCATATGGGTGTCAAATCTCATAAAGCTGCCATCATTTGTTCTATTTACTCGTGTATAAGTCGACTCGTGTATAAGTCGACCCCCCAAAATTGAGGTTATTTTTCTTGAAAAAAAACAATTTCCGAATATAAGTCGAGTTGGTTTTTCTTGACATATCGGCTCTGCTACCATTCAAGCTTCAGCTGAAGCTTGGCGGTCATTTTAAAAGTGAAACTTAAATATGCTTACGATATAAGATCTTAGCAGTCTTATACACGAGTAAATACGGTAAAACGTAAATACGATGTTCATATTTTCGAAATAACGGATATCAGACGTAGCGGGTCGATTTTAATTGCGTTTTAAATGATAAATAAAGGTATTTACCCAATATTATCACAGATTGTTCGAGAACAGAACAAAAACATCAATCCATTTAAAATGCAATTAAAATCGAAACACGTGTGAAAGCATTTCTGTCTAAAAGGGAAGACACGACTCAAAGCAGTGGAAACAATGACGAAATGCAAAACTGTGAACGCTGATAATTGGAATCAGCGAGAACAAAGTCAAAACAAAGTGTTTCGAAATAATAGACATCAGACGTAGCAGATTGATTTTAATTGCGTTTTAAATGATAAATAAAGGTATTTACCCAATATTATCACAAATTATGCTTTGCAGGTCGAGAATTTCTCCACAAAGTAAAACGTAATATGATGTACGTGACGTCCTTGATCTTAGCGTCTTGGTGCCCACGAGACAAAAGTGGAGCGGCCAACATGTCAAATTGAACTTTCATATCCGTAGCTGATCGATTTTAATTGCGTTTTAAATGATAAATAAAGGTATGTACTTAATATTATCACAATTACGTCGAGAATTTCTCCACATCATTGATTTTAGCCTCAAAACAAAGCGTTTTCATCATTTGAAATGCAATTAAAATCGATCCGCGTGTGAAAGCATTTCTGTCAACAAGGAAGACACGACTCAGCGCAACACGTGGTCGCAATTTTGAAAGGCGGAAGTGACGGGAAGAGGCTCTTGTTTTTAGCGTGAAAACGAATGTTAACTGGCATTGAAATATTAATATATTGCGCAATAATGGGTGGTTTTGTTCTGTTCTCGACCTGCAAAGTGTAATTTGTGATAATATTATGTATATGCCTTTATTTATCATCGAACCGCTACGTCACTCCCGCTTTTTAAAATGACAACCTCGTATTGCGTAATGCATGTTAAATGAACGGATGGTTTTGTTCTGTTCTTGGCCTGCAAAGCGAATTTGTGATAATATTGGGTAAATACCTTTATATATCATTTAAAACATATTATTTCGAAATGCTTTGTTTTGACTTTGTTCTCACTGATTTCAATTATCAGCGTTCACAGTTTTGCATTTCGTCTTTGTTTCCACGTGGTTCGATTTTAATTGCGTTTTAAATGGATTGATGGTTTTGTTCTGTTCTCGAACAATTTGTGATAATATTGGTTAAATACCTTTATTTATCATTTAAAACGCAATTAAAATCTATCTACGTGTGAAGGCATTTCTGACAACAGGGAAGACACGACTCAAAGCAGTGGAAACAAAGACGAATTGCAAAACTGTGAACGCTGATAATTGGAATCAGTGAGAACAAAGTCAAAACAAAGTGTTTCGAAATAATATTGGGTAAATACATTCATTTAACATTTAAAATGCAATTAAAATCAATCTGCTACGTCTGATATTCGTTGTTTCGAAAATATGAACATCGTATTTACGTTTTACCGTAATTACTCGAGTATAAGACTGTTAAACCGACCCGCTATGTCCGATATTCGTTATTTCGAAAATAAGAATGTTCGTAATGAAAACTCATAGTGTCGTAATTTTTTGGCGTAAATCCTCGTCCACAGGTTGCTCTCGTGTATAAGTCGACCCCCTAAACATTAACTAAGAGTTTTTGGAAAAAAACCTCGACTTATACTCGAGTAAATACGGTAATTGCGATTCTTGGGATTTCACATAATAGTCCCTGTGACCTTGAAAAGTAGGTGAAGGTCATGTTTCATAGGAAAAATTCTGAGGTCTTCACCAGATGCTTATGTGTGTCAAATCTCATAAAGCTGCCGTCATTTGTTCTTGAGTTATTGTGATTCTTGGGATTTCACATAATTGTCCCTGTGACCTTGAAAAATAGGTCAAGGTCGCCGTCCATCGAACTCGTCCGAGGTTTTCACCAGATGCATATGTGTGTCACGTTTCATGAAGCTGCCATCATTTGTTCTTGAGTTATCACGATGACAAGGATGTTCGCTACAGACATACATACATACATACATACAGACATACATACATACCCACGCCAGGAGTACTGCAATACCCTCAGCCTGATTACATCAGGGGCTGAGGGTAAAAATTGTCTGTGTGGCTTGTAAAACAGCACATATATTTTCATTTTTTCCCTAATTGTCATTGACTTCAAGTTTTCACAAGGCCATGGGCCTTGGTGCAGTTGGTTAGAGCGCCAGCATATCAGCAGTTCCTCTGTGGTGATCCAAAGGTTGTGGGTTCAATCACCGGCCATGTCGAGATTGAACTCATAATACTATTTCCCATATGACCCTTTGTCCTTGTAAATCTGTGGCCGGGTGGATTGTCAAGTCAAGGACCTGCGACATGACAATTCAATGAGGCAGCACTATATCTGTTACAAGTAGGTCTCATCACAAAATGACTGAAATAATGTTGAAAGTGATGTAAAACCCCAAAGATGGAAAGCCTTTTGTTGCCACCTACAACTCATAATCTTATGGATGCTCAGATGCCTCATGTATAAATCAACCCAGTGCTGTACATAAAATAGTATCATTGGATTGAACAAATAAATAGACCAAAAAAAACATACCGGTAGGTGATTGACATTAGAGTTATGCTGATCTTAACATTTTTGTAATTTTTGTGTACATTTTCTGAATGGCTGCAAATTGAGTGATAAATGATCATTTAAATTCCTCCCAGACAACGGAAGCAGTTGCTAACCCCCTTGTTTTGGGAGAGGCAAAATGTTCACTATGTTCAGACATTTTATTCCTCCAGTAATACAATATGTACACTGGTAAGTTCCTGGTAAGTTCCTGGTAATGGTTCCTCGATCTTTCTCGCCAACTCTCCAGGGTGGTGGATCACATGAATATATAAACCACCTCTTGTGTGTGTACAATTTCCTTTAACTTTCATTAACTTTTATACTCAACACAAGAGAAAAGCACAAGGGACAGCACAGGGGAGCATGTTCCAGCAATCCAAACAGGTTGAACACAAGGTGTAGGAAGATATTTCGTAGACTACAAGGGTTACGGGCATCATATGCTCCTCACCAGACATTTTCAACCCATGGTGGGCAATGCTGTTGAAGTGCAAGCTGTGATTACCATGAGAGACAATGGGTCTCAGACCAAGGCGATTAAGGTTAAATTACATTGATTTTACATGTATATATATAGACATATAAATTGTTATGTTTGTAATTTTTTACTTGCCTTTCATGATTCCAATAAAAATTATTATTACTTTTTTTCATAGCAAAATTATTTTGTTCCCTTTTATATACCTAGAGAAATCACCAACTGCGACTGCAGTAAAGAGTTGGATGGAATTCTTCATCAGGAACAACAACGCCAACAGTTACGAATAATTAGTTCCGTCTACTAGATACACCTGGCTATCATATATACATACACATATATATACATAATCTATGTAAAATATTACATATTACAGATTGAACTTTCACTTTTCCTGTAATACATTAAAACAAAAGAGTCAATTCCAATCAATTTGGAGCACAGTTTCTCGGATACATAATTCCATTCATGTACATCACTAATTAAATTGCAGACAGATTATTGCATTTTTGATTCATTAAATATAAAATCATCATATATAATTAAATGTTAGTTTGCTTGTTTGTTTATTTGGGATTTTACATCACTTTCAACATAATTTCAGTCATTTCATGATGAGACCTACTTGTAGCAGATATAGTGCTGCCTCACTGAAATGTCGTGTCGCAGGTCCTTGACATGACAACCCGGCCGGTCACAGATTTACAAGGACAACGGGTTAACCCATTAGGCATGGGCCTCAGCTCATATGGGATTTCACACATGATCCCAATTGAGTTTTGATGTGATATTCATTGATATCTCGATGATTCTGTCAACATAGCTTATGCAGTGATGGGGGGAAATTTTCTGTCATTCCTTCCTTCAACTTTGATCTTCTGCTCTGAACCTCCTGGGTGAGGTTCTTAGCTATTAGTAGGCAAGATGTTGTATTTTCAGGGGACTGATTCTATTCATTTCCATTAGGCTCAGATCTTTTTCCATTTTATTATGATTTTAAAAAAAGGAGGCTACCATTTTGAATAACAAAAAGATATTGGCCAATGAGAATCAAGATAACAAGTTGGGGCCAAAATTGATATGTAACATGCATTTTGATTGGTCAAAATTATCATCTGCTCAAGTCTGCTCTTGAAAAGGATTTAAATGATTATTTATGAATCATTTTCTTGAAGTGTTCACAGACATTATAAAAATAAAGCAAAGATCAGCATAGCTCTTAGGTCCTTGGCCTATGTTTATTCACTTTTAATGGTTGTGAGATGTTGCATTTACATACATTTTGAATTCAAGGACAATGTGTCAAGGTCAAAGGTCACATGACTAAAAAAGTATGACGAGGCACAGCTATGACCCCCAAGACATTTCTGTATACCAAGTATTAATTTCCTACTATAAGGTTGCTGAGATATACTCAGTACATAATTTGTGACCTCAAGGTCACTGCACCAAGGTCAATGGTAATATCACTATGATTTGAGGGAATCCGAATCTTTACCTCTATATCTACCTCTGTATAAAATTTGTAATATATTTTACATTTTACTGATAGTTTTGGCAAAGAAGATTTGTAAACAAATGTTGACAGATGGACTGACAGACAGACGGATAGACATGGTATTTTAAAAATCTTAGCATCACTGAAAATAGATAGCATTGGTCTCCTGAAAATACAACACTTTACCTACAAATATCTAAGGACTCCACCCAAAAGTTTCAGAGAAGATCAAAATTGACAGACAGAATAACAGAAAATTCATCACTGCAGCTAAAAAAGAAGGAACAGACAAACAGACCAACAAATAAACGGACACAGGATCGACAGGGTGATTACTTAGTGCTTTCCAATACATCAATGAGTTTTGAGCCATTTCATTTAAGCCATTTAGTGGACAGCTTCCCATACATCACTGCTTCTACCATAGATTTGCATTAAAATGTGGATATTTTATCACAAAAGCTTGAAATAATGTCAAACGCTTCCAAGAGCGTTTTCTACTAGGTATTTCAGAATATAGAATTTAACAATATGAAAATCAATCTATATTACCTCAGCTGAGCGGCGATCATGTACTCCAGGTAGGGTTTTATTACTTTCTTCCTCTGGCTGCAAATAAATAAGTTTATTGTCTCATTGCTTTTTTTTTATTTCAGTGAACATTCTCTGGAAATTGCTTCATAATTGATCATTTAAAACCTTTTTGAGAGCAGACCTGAGATGATAATTTTAACCAATCAAAATGCATGTCAGTTATTAAATTTGGCCCAAACTTGTTATCTCGATTCTCATTGGCTTAAATTTGGAATGTTAAAGCATTCGTGAAACCACAGAGGTCACAGGCAATTTTACTGAGGTTTGGGGTATATGCTTAAATCATGTGGCCACGAAACTGTGATACAAGCTATCTCACTAAAATCAACCAAAATACCCTGACCATGGTGGTCTATTGTGGTTTGTCCACATTTAAATGGCACATAGTTTTATGTAGAAAAAATATGATGGGTAATAACATTTCATCGTTAAGTTTGGGGTATAAACATTTATAAACAAGCAAGAAGTGCTTGAAAACCTCATTTCATGAATGCTTTATGTCAAAATGGCAGCCTGCTTGATACCTCAGTGATAGTTATAAGGTTTTTAAAAAAAAATTAACAAAATGCCAAATGGCATTCGAGTCTGAGACAGATTAGGCATAATTGAAAATATAAAGACCTGGGCCCCTGAAAATACAACATCTTTAAGAATAATAGCTAATAACTTGACCCAGTAGTTTCAGGAAAAGATCAAAGTTGATGGACAATATGACAGAAAATTTCCCCAATTAGTGACAAATAAAAGGCTATGTACGGCCATATATCTTTGTAAAAGCTTAACATGAAAAGTTTGACCAGGAACACCGAACAGAATTAAAAAGAAAAATGAAATCAAGATATGAATGATATATCTATTATTGCCATAAAATATGATATAATAAAACAAGAAATATTTTCACCTTTGGTGGGGAATCTTTATACCCTGGCAGGCTGGCCACATAGTCTGAAGCATTGGTGTCCACTTGTCCTCTGCTCCGTACATTTTTCTGAAATCAGAGAAAATATACACAATAAATCTTTTGTAATTATATGTTGTTTCTTACTCTTCAAAATGAAGGTAGTTGATCCTTTAACTTTCATCTTTTTCACAAGAAATATGAAAAAAGCCAATCATTAATAAATATGCTTAAAGCTCCACCCTTTATGCACATCATTAGACATGTTAATGTCAACACTTCTTGGATGAGAAAAGTCAGGTAGGATAGTGGGAAAAACAATTCTTATTAAATTATGATATTGTAACTGTTTTACTATGGTCTGATCAAAGAGGGGCAGAAGGCAAAAAGAGCACCTGCAAATAATGGACACTTCAAATTCAATATACCTATAAATCAGGGTTTTTCTTATTCTTTTTGAAAACTATGAGGCTTTGGGGGAAGAGCTAGGTAGAGAATTGAATTTCTCTGGTTTGTGGGGGAGTCAGATGTTTAAGATTTTTTTTAATCATTTCATAGAATTTTATGTACAATACCAATTTCTAACATCATTGAAATTAAAACATCTATGTCATTGGAAGAAGAAATATTCTACCAATCATCAAGAGGTTGAGAACTTCAAATAATCTATGTAGTTATCTTAAACAAGGAAAATGATTGTTGCTGGGAGTTTAATTAGATTTCTTGTTGAGTAACAAAATTATCTATTCTCTTAACCTGTGCTTGTAATTCTTTATATTCTCTTTGACGTTCCTCCTGTAGTTTCTGTCTGCGTTTGTCATATATGCCTATGCCGCCAAATAATCCTCCTGTGTCTTCTTCCTTCGTGCTAATCCTGGAGGAAGGAGGAATGTTCTCTTTGTGGCCGTCCTCAGCACCTTGTTTCTAAAACATTATTTAATATATCTTTGTCAAAATGCATATCTACATGCTAATGTCTGCCCCACAAAAGAAAAGGAGATTGCATGTTACCAGGAAATAGAAGTACAGCATGTTGAGGGAGATGTGTGTTACATTTAGCCTGATGTAGCTGGGTAGAATCTTAGAGTAATACACCAAGCCAAATGTCAAAGAATCATCCTCCTGATCTTACAACCAGGTACCAAAGATCAAAGAATCATGCCCCCCTGGATGTTACAACTGGGGACCAATATCCTAGATATCATGTAACCTTATGTAACTTGCAGGGACAAAGGCCCATAGAAATTAGAGGAAAATAGGTAACACACACACTAACACACACACAGGACAGACATTTCTAAGAGGAAATAAACAGGATATTGCACACATATACATTGCAATGATCACACTAACCAAATATGAAGCACCCACTAATGACATTTGCTGAGAATTAAGCTGGATATATTGTCATTTTTCAAGGTCATTGCAGCAAGGTCAAAGGTCAAAGGGTCTAATTAATATTTACTCCTTAATCATGTTAATCGTATTACTTATGCTAAACATGAATTACCTCATATTCATGGTCACTAAGATGCAGGCCTTACCACTCTTTCAGTCAAGTTCACTGCAGGGATGTCAACTTTAGGTCAACATTATCATAAAATGGCACACCAACTTTTATAGGTTATTCTATATCCCAAAAATAAATAACTTTCTTTTCATGGATGCTGTGAAATGGTCCAGGACCATTTTTCTAGATTCATGGTCACTGCAACAAGGTCAAAGGTCAAAAGGTCAAATCAGATATCTCTCTATTTATAAATGATTAAATCATGTTCACTGCAGTAAAGATCAAATTGTCCTAATACTGTAGACCTACTTCTTGATGTAATACTACATACAAATATAAGTAACTTTAATTTATTGTTACTGAGAAATAGCCAGTCAAGATAAGTGCTGCAAGGTAAATGCCCAAAAGATCCAATATACATGATGTATGCTCCAAGCTGACCCCTTAAAGCATTCATGAAACCTGGAAGGTTCCAGGCAATTTTACAGTGGTTTAAGGTATCTGAACAATATATGATCTTAAATTGACATGCATACAGGCTGTCTGTCTGAAATCCACAAAATAACATCTGCTCTGAGAATTATGATTTTTTGTGACCACCAATTACTGCCAGTACTGGACAGGAAGTGTGTTGTGTGACCTTGACCTTTGAACTGTCAGGGGGCTCCGTAAGTCACAGGAGGTGTTGTTTACAAATTGTCAAAAATGGAGCAACACATTTTCGGCCATTTTTTTTCACTATTTAGAGAATGAATTGGAAGATAACACTTATCATGATGATAGTGCCTTTTTTTTTTCCTTTCGTTTGGTGGTAAAATTAATAAAAACGGATGAATATTTATGAAGTTATAAATGAAGAAAAATCATTATTTTCTATATAAAATATGTTTGAAAAAAAAGTTTTAAAAAAATCTATACAGCCCAGCCTTAAAGGTAGAATCTGTGCAGCCTTTGATGTCTTCCCATTCAGTGGTGTGAAAAACCCCAAATTTCATCAAAGAGGGTCAAATCATAAATTTCATTGACACCAATTATCAACATTCACAGTTTTGCCATTCAAAGTCCTTGTGATTTAAGGCCAAACCAGAGATCAAAGGGTTTAATGTCAATTTTTCAATATCTCGGCCTTTAAGTTAATGGGGATTCCATGCAGCTCTTGAGTCAAGTCTTCCCTTTTTGACAAAAAGGTTTTCACATGCATAAGATACTTTTCAAATAAATAAGATACTTTTCCCATAAATGATATATCTTTCACAACCATAAGATATTTGTCACAACCATAAAATATTTGTCACAACCATAAAATATTTGTCACAACCATAAAATATTTGTCACAACCATGACAGTTATTTCTTTGATTCAAATAATATTAAAATAATCTTATGTTGTTCTGAAGTATACTCCTGGCAATAAATTGTACAAAACATCTCCACCCTGTTTCCCAAGCTGGACAGATGCCCAACTGGTAACTCATTAGGTGTTTACACAGACCAGCTAAACAAAGCTTGTCTTGTTGACAAAGTTTTCAATTGCTGGTGTAGGTTTCAGCAGACAAATGACCAACTTTCAAGTGCCACAGAAAGTTGTTAACAGGGAATATTTTAGGTACTACTACATAAAAGCACTGTTTACATTCATGTTATGTAAAGAAAATGTGTCTGAAAGTCAGGTTTCATGAATGCTTTAAGGTCAATCCTCAACCAAATTTGAAAATTTTTCAATTTATGATTGAGAAAATTTCCAGTGAAACAATGCAGCTGCTGTCACATTATTAATGTAATGAATTAAGTAGAAAACACAAAAGAGTACATAATCATGATTTCTTCACTTCTTACTCCGATGTAGGGTAATTATGCACCGTTATAAATTGTTCGGACAAAAAGTTCACTGTCAAGTTTTCAATTAGTAGTAAATTCTCAAAGAAACAAATTCTATAACTTGATTAGTATAATTGCACTACTAATATGCACTACAAGTTAGTCACAGATTGATATGTACATCAGGTTTCTAAGGTGAACAGAGCAGACTTGAAATCCAGGGTGCAATAATCTTCATGTCACCAACCTCCTTGTCATATATATCAAGCTGGTCAGTGTAGGCTTGCTGGCTGTGTTCTCTGGACCTCGTTCCGTCCTCATGGTCTATATATTCTCTACTGTCCACATTCTGTGTGTTGTTTGATTTCAGGATAGATTTGAGCTGACCTCGAGAGGTATCACTGTTCATTCTTGGTGTTTGAAGCATGTTCTAGGAGATTTTTTTTATGACACCAGTATTAAGTTATTTTTCTTGTTTAAAAATAATGTATAAATAAATATTGCCTCATACAACCAGATAGTTTGTGAGTGGCACAAAAGTAATTCAGCACAGTATTTAATGCACACAGTGTCATACACTTTCCAACTTCCTGTTAAATAATTTTTGTTGTGATATAAGGTGATCAAATTATTCAATTTAAAAACATATTATATTGGATACATGTTGTGGCAATAAATGAAATTTGGTGTGTTCTTTATTACGTAGTAATTATCTGAGTTTGGAAATTGGCTTTGACCTTGAAAATATTACTTAACTATATACCTTGTGACAAAGGTCACAATCGGTACTGTAATAATCTGAGATGTCAACAATAATAGTACACATGGCTAAAGACAGATTCCTTAATAGTTAAAACATTGCACTGATTGATATCTGACCAAATGACATAGGTCTTCTCTGTACTGAAGTCTGTTAAGTGCACTTACACTCTGCTCTTTGATCGAATTCATAGACCCTGATAAATAAATAATAAAGAATACAAAGTCAGACACAAATTAATGTGCCTGTGCAATTTGAAAACGATCTGAGCAATCCCTGGCACTTTATTGCACTGATAAGCACAGCCATTATTCAACTCGTCCAAGATATATACAATGTGCCTGTGTAACATGAAAATGGTCCAAGCAATCCCTGGCACTATAACGACCTAACAAATGGTTAACAAAAATGGTCCAATCACAGTCAAACTCGTCCAGGATATTGATATATACAAAGTGCCTGTGCAATATGAAAACAATCTTAGCAATCCGCAGCACTTTATCGCGCTAAAACTATATTTGCCGAGGCTGGGGACAATAAAATATCACAATTTGCTGATTTTAAAAATTATTGTGACCTTGAATAGCTCAAAAGTCATATTTCCAAAACCTGAACCAAAGGTAATAAAAAGTGCACAAAAATAAATTATCATTAATATATAGTTTATATTTACATAATATCGAGATATGATCTTCTCTGATTTGTAAAGCTTACCAATATTTTGGAAGTTGGCTAATCTGGCCTATCATACTTAAAATAATGAACAAACATATTAAGTCAGATGAGTGTTCAGGCAATTTATGGGTGTTGGTAGTGTCCTCTGGTGGCACATTTTCTAAGGGGCCTACTATATATTTTTTATGCCTTTTTTGAGACATAAAAATTTGTTAGATAACAGAACCATCCAGATCAGTTCAGAATTGGTGTAGAACAATGATATGATGTCATACACTTCATTTACTGTCCGGCACCATTCAGAGCTCTCCAACCCCTAATACACATGCTTGGCAAATTTATGAATGGTTTCCAAGTTATTAAAAACGAGGCAAATTGCAAAGGTGCCCGGCTGTTTAAGGGCTGCTTGATCCTGACTGATAATGCTTTGTGATATTAAGTATTGTAATAAACTAATGTTTTATTATTTGAAAATCACAATGGAGATCTTTTTACTAATAAAAATGTGGTATAGTAATATATCTGATTCAATGCCCTGTTATCATGTCAAACTATTAAAGGGAAAAAATTCTGCAGATTGTGGGACCATAATAAAGTGGATTTCCAAACAACTTTGTGAAAGATATCTTAATAACATTTACTGTGAAATAATGAAACAGATTTTCTACTTTTCAAAAACATATATATAAAAGCATTTTCACAACAGGATACATTTCATGCATTTGTAATCCTTCATACCATTGTAGAGAACAGCTCACAGTGAGAGCTTCTTCTTAACCATGTGTCTCCAATTGCAACTGAATTTACCCTGGTTTCTTTATTTACATGATGTTATTTTGTTGATAAATGCACGTGGATTCAACAGCAATTGACATCATCCAAACAATGACAAAATGTACTCAAAACCCTACTCTTTTCCGTCATCATATGCTTTAATCATATGATTTAAAGCAGTCCACATTGGCTAGCACAAGAAATATTTCTAAAGGCAAAGAAAAACAATGACAAGTTTGAAATAATTTGGCAACAAGGAAATCTTTGTAAATGCACAGAAAATTGCTTAATATGCGAAAATATCTAGGACTACAGTCCAAGCCCCCCAAAGGTTGTTCTGCATGGCGAGGTAGTCATATACTACCTCTGTCACCAATGGTATAAAATTGCAGAAAACTTTTTTGGCATATTAGCATTTACTCTATAGCTCTGCAATTAATTGGCACTAATACATGCTCATGAACAATGGCATAGCCATTAACATGAACATGCCCATTTCATATGTCCCAAGGCAATTTAGAATGGATTATTGAAAATGAGGAAGGGGGAAGTGGGAATATAACCTTTACTAGCAGATCTGCTGAAGAGAGTACTTAAACATGGATCATATCTGCCCAATTCATTTTTTTAAAAGAGTTTTGTCTGTTGCTCCTGTGCTGGTCATGACCTTGACCTTGACCCAAAGTCACAAAAAGTGCAGCAAGAAAAAACAATTCCAGGCCTACACATCATCATGTTACATTATCCAGTCCTTAATGTCCAAGCATAAATGAATGAGGAAGAAAACAAGTGTGGTGGCGATGCAGACAGTGGCGGACGCCATGGAAACAGAGCAAGAATATTAAGCCATTGTGCTGACTTAATAATTAGCATGTGTTATTTCTTCTCAAAATATAACCAAAGAATTATTTTTGTTATTCTGTTACATAACCTGCTACCTCTTTTATATAATTCAGGTAATCTTGATGTCTTTCTTTGCTGAGCTGTTGTCTCCTGGTCTCGTGAGAACCTAGGAGAAGTGTTGCCTGATACGTCCCCTGAGAACTTGCAGCTTGCCAAGTACTCTTTGCTTCATTTCTATCCTCAATACCAGAGGATGAATCACCATATTTCTGGAATTTCAATGCTGCCTTATTATTTTGTGCACTTTTGTTTTTTTTTTTCTGACAAGAAATGACAGACGAAACATTTGAAGGCAGGGCCTACATGCATAAATATCAATGACATAGAAAGTAAACATATTATTCAGTGTTTATTTTTTTCAATTCAGGTTCTCCCGGTAAAGTAATGCACTAACTCCATCAGATGGATATAGAATTTGGGTAATGTTAAAAACTCTTGTGGAAACAGACCTACATTTAGTTAAGATGACCAAAAGTAACTTTAAAAGTAAGATTCTACAGTATTTCGTTTGCAACTCTTAGAGCAATAATAAATATGTGTAATGATATAGAATACATAATATAATGCATATACAGTGATCAGAGACAACGAGGGCTCAACTGATCATTGGTTTTTAGTAATGTTTGTGAACATTTCTGGAAAATACTTCATAAATGATTTTTAAATCCTTTTCAAGAGCAGACTTGAACTGATGATAATTTTGACCTATCAAAATGCATGTCACATTTTAAATCTGACCCTAAATTAGTATCTAAAAAGAAGGTCAAAGTGACCTAGTTACATAAATTATACTCCACATTTTAGACCCCTTGGAGTAAGGGGTCTGTTTCGAAGAATGGGCTTGATAACTCTGCTCTGAAGTATAACTAGAAAGTTTGTGAGTGGCACAAAACTGAAATCAGCACAGCATTTAATGCATACATGCACTATCCAACTCACAAATGTCAATCTCGTTTGTGCTTTGAGTTGGACAAAGCAACCTAGTTATATAAATTTTTCTCCAAATCATGAATATATTGTACAGGATACATATATTTACAATATATTTATATATCATGATCTAATCTTTTCTGATTTGTAAAGGATTAGATTCACAATAATTTTGAAGTTGCAACCTATAGGACGTTAAAGTAGGTCATTTTGACCCAGTTACATAATTTTTTCTAAAAATTATGAATAAAGATATTGTGTAAGACAAATGTAGTGAGAATACATACTATTTATAGTGTTTTGCAAAATATCGCAAATAGCCAATTTTGAAAATCAGCTCCTGTGACCTTGAAAATTGCCCAAGGTCATCCAATTTCGAACTTATCTAAGCCCCTCATAAGTTGATCACATCTACCAGGTTAAATTAATATTGCTGTATTTTGACAGAAAATAGAGCATTCACAAGCAAAGTTGCTCTTGTGCTGGTCATGACCTTGACCTTGACCCAAATATGTGCTGGTCATGACCTTGACCTTGACCCAAATATTGATTTTAATGGATACCTTTAAGTACTGATTACCGTATTTACTCGTGTATGAGACGACTCGTGTATAAGACGACCCACCAAAATTGATGTTATTTTGCTTGAAAAGACCAATTTCCGAATATAAGACGAGGAGGTTTTTCTCGAGAAATGGGCCCTGCTACCATTCAAGCTTGGCGGCCATTTTAAAAGTGAAATATGCTTATGATACAAGAACTTAACAGTCTTATACACGAGTATTTACGGTAAAAGGTTCGTATTTTCGAAATAACGAATATCCGACATAGTGGATCGATTTTAACTGCATTTTAAATGATATATAAAGGTATTTGCCCAATATAAACGTAAATATCATGTACGTGACGTCCTTGATCTTAGCGTCAAAACTAACACGTGGTAGAATATTTCTTTGTGTATTTGAAGCCAAAAATATTAATTATATCGCTTTTAATTATTATCGTTTATAGCACTCGATCGGCCGTAAAACACCATGATAATACAGTCAAGCCCCGCCAGTCCGTCATGGTCTGTCACACATAATTCTGCCGGTTTCACGAGTCTGACGGTTTGATGAAACGGACATCAAATGAATACAAATAAAGAAAGATTAGAATGGTTGCAGCCAAATCACTGTCGGTAATTGATATGCCGGAGCATCGGGGGACGGTCCGGCGAGGTCTGACTGTATTGGGTAAATACCTTTATTTATCATTTAAAACGCAATTAAAATTGATCCACGTGTGAAAGCATTTCTGTCAACAGGGAAGACACGACTCAAAGCAGTGGAGACAATGACGAAACGCAAAACTGTGAACGCTGGTAATTGGAATCAGTGATATATAGGTATATACATAATATTATCACAAATTACGCTTTGCAGGTCGAGAACAGAACAAAACCATCTATTATTGTTTTGTTCTGTTCTCAACCTGCAAATCGTATTTTGTGATAATGATATTGGGCAAATACCTTTATTTATCTTTTAAAACGCAATTAAAATCGATCCACGTGTGAAGGCATTTAGGTCAAAAAGGGAAGACACGACTCAAAGCAGTGGAGACAATGACGAAATGCAAAACTGTGAACGCTGATCATTGGAATCTGTGAGAACAAAGTCAAAACAAACTGTTTCGAAATAATATTGGGTAAATACCTTTATTTATCATTTAAAACGTACCGTATTTACTCGTGTATAAGACGAGGTTTTTTTTACAAAAACTCTTAGTTAATGTTAGGGGGGTCGCCTTATACACGAGAGCAACCTGTGGACGAGGATTTACGCCCAAAAATTACGGCACTATGAGTTTTCATTACGAACATTCTTATTTTCGAAATAACGAATATACAGGAGTATATATGGTAAAACGTAAATACGATGTTCATATTTTCGAAATAACGAATATCAGACATAGCAGATTGATTTTAATTGCGTTTTAAATGATAAATAAAGGTATTTACCCAATATTATTCGAGAACAGAACAAAACCATCAATCCATTTAAAACGCAATTAAAATCGATCCACGTGTGAAAGCATTTCTGTCAAAAAGGGAAGACACGACTCAAAGCAGTGGAACAATGACGAAATGCAAAACTGTGAACGCTGATAATTGGTATCAGTGAAATTTTACTAATTTTTACACCACTGAATGGGAAGACATCAAAGGCAGAGTTGAATTGTGCGATATATTTAAATAATAATTTTAATAGACATAGAAGTAAAACGTAAATACGTCCGTGACGTTGCGGATCGATTGGCCACGTGACTCACAAGTCATGTGATCATTGACTCCAGATTTGCCACAGAATTGACCGGATCGATTTTAATTATGTTTTAAATGATAAATAAAGGTATTTACCCAATATTATTTCGAAACACTTTGTTTTGACTTTGTTCTCACTGATTCCAATTATCAGCGTTCACAGTTTTGCGTTTCGTCATTGTTTCCACTGCTTTGAGTCGTGTCTTCCCTGTTGACAGAAGTGCTTGCACACGTGGATCGATTTTAATTGCGTTTTAAATGATAAATAAAGGTATATACATAATATTATCACAAATTACGCTTTGCAGGTCGAGAACAGAATAATACCATCCATTATTGCGCAATATATTAACAATCGTTTTCGTGCTAAAAACAAGAGCCTCTTCCCGTCACTTCCGCCTTTCAAAATTGCGACCACGTGTTGCCTTGAGTCGTGTCTTCCCTTCTTGACAGCAATGCCTTCACACGTGGATCGATTTTAATTGCATTTCAAATGATAAATAATGAAAACACTTTGTTTTGAGCCTAAGATCAATGATGTGGAGAAATTCTCGACGTAATTGTGATATTATTAAGTACATACCTTTATTTATCATTTAAAACGCAATTAAAATTGATCAGCTACGGATATGAAAGTTCAATTTGACATGTTGGCCGCTCCACTTTTGTCTCGTGGGCACCCAGACGCTAAGATCAAGGACGTCACGTACATCGTATTACCTTTTACTTCGTGGAGAAATTCTCGACCTGCAAAGCGAATTTGTGATAATATTGGGTAAATACCTTTATTTATCATTTAAAACGCAATTAAAATCAATCTGCTATGTCTAATGTCTATTATTTTGAAACACTTTGTTTTGAATTTGTTCTCACTGATTCCAATTATCAGCGTTCACAGTTTTGCATTTCGTCATTGTTTCCACTGCTTTGAGTCGTGTCTTCCCTTTTTGACAGAAATGCTTTCACACGTGTATCGATTTTAATTGCGTTTTAAATGGATTGATGGTTTTGTTCTGTTCTCGAACAATTCGTGATAATATTGGGTAAATACTACTATTTATCATTTAAAACGCAATCAAAATCGATCCGCTAAGATTGATATCCGTTATTTCGAAAATACGAACATCGTATTTACGTTTTACCGTATATACTCGTGTATAAGACGGCTAATATCTTATATTTTAAGCATATTTACGTTTCACTTTTAAAATGACCGCCAAGCTTCAGCTTAAGCTTGAATGGTAGCAGAGCCGATATCTCTTGAAAAACCAACTCGTCTTATATTCGGAAATTGTTTTTTTCAAGTAAAATAACCTCAATTTTGGGGGTTCGTCTTATACACGAGTCGACTTATACACGAGTAAATATGGTAATTAAAATCGATCTGCTTGTGAAAGCATTTCTGCCAAAAAGGGAAGACACGACTCAAAGCAGTGGAAACAAAGACGAAATGCAAAACTGTGAACCAAAACTGTGAACGCTGATAACTGGTATCAGTGAGAACAAAGTGTTTCGAAATAATATTGGGTAAATACCTTTATTTATCATTTAAAATGCAATTAAAATCAATCTGCTACGTCTGATATTCGTTATTTCGAAAATATGAACATCGTATTTACGTTTTACCGTAATTACTCGAGTATAAGACTGTTAAACCGATCCGCTATGTCCGATATTCGTTATTTCAAAAATAAGAATGTTCGTAATGAAAACTCATAGTGCCGTAATTTTTGGGCGTAAATCCTCGTCCACAGGTTGCTCTCGTGTATAAGACGACCCCCCAAACATTAACTAAGAGTTTTTGTAAAAAAACCTCGTCTTATACACGAGTAAATACAGTATTAAAAAATTATGGTATATCAATTGCAAATCAATTCAAAATAAAAATCAGTTTCCTAAACATTTTAATTTCATTTTTGTTGTGAAAATCAGTGTTGTTTCTGTGTTAGTTTATGTGTAGAGTACGTACCCCAGGTAATGTATCAAGTGAAATACTTAGGCAGTTGCATATTATATCTTTCAAAAATATTCTTTCTTTATCTGCACACATCTTTGCTAGGAGCATTACTGGAAATATCAAAATGTTATTTCCCTGTCTCAACATTTTTTCTCAACATTTTGGTTGTCCAAATTTAGTTTTAACTATGTTTGAACATTGTATACACTATATTTAATTATTTGCTTTATATTTGTTTCATTAATATAACTAATTTGGATAAGATTTCTTAATTTTCCAAAATCAGTATATACAGTTTGTAGAGTATGTAACCCCTGCAACACGCGTATGTTAAGCAGCCATAAAATTTCAATGGTATGTCCTTGTGCAAAACGATTTTGGATTTAGAACAAGGAGACCTTGCATTTTAATAAAAAAAATAAGTTGGAAATGCAGGTCACAAGTTTGATTTTTCATGTTAAGTGACTGCCTCTTGTGACCTTGATTGTGTCCAACCCGAATGTGTACCTTTCTTGAGGAGATTCCAGGCCTTACACTTTTGTAAGTATGAAGGAGAATTATAACGCACTGTAGTATAACTGCACAAGGGAAACATGTTTTTTGGGAAAATAGCTCTTTCAAATGCATGTGGTGGAAGAATATGAATGAAGTCATCCTGGGGCAATTAGCTACTTGCATAACTAATTAGTTACCAAACAACAATGCAGCCAAAATAGTGATGTCACGATTTTCGGTCTTAGAATAGATGCACTGTATAGAATGGTGATGTGCATGGGAAAGAACATAAACAATCTGATATTTTGGTGTAAAATGTATGTCAATTGGACCAGTATTAGTAAATTTATGACTTGTTTTACGAAAACTGAAGATCATTGGCGCTTTAGTTGCATGCAAATTAAATCCCCCATGATGACGTCATTGGCACTAATTGCAATAAATGATAATATTTTATGGGGGTTGCAAGATTAGTTTTAAATGTTGGTGTGTGTTTCTATGATTACTAATATATTTTTTCAATGTATTTACTCCTCTATGACCATTTAATCACATAATTTATAGAACTTATTTCACTAGAAAGTATCTCTTTAAACCATTGAACATGTGCAACATATAGTCAGCTACTACTGGTGCAGTGACTGAATGTACACAGATATTCCTTGCATCACAACAAAAGCAGAAATCGGAATAGTACAGCATTGTCAGAAAATCCTCTCTTAAAGGGATATTTTCACTTCTCTGATACACTTTTGGAGTTTTGGAAGTGCATTGGAAAGAACATGGAAAATGTGCTATTTTAGTGTAAAAAGCATGTCAATTTTTTGAAAATTGAAGATCAATGCAGCTTGAGTTGGGTGTGAATTAAATCCCCCACGATGATGTCATTGACAGTGAATACAAAAAATGATCATATTTTATGGGGGTTGCAAGATGAGTTTTAAGTGTTGGTTTGTGTTTCCATGGCTACTGATAAAATTATTTTGTCTATGAATTTCAATGTATTTACACATATATGGTCACTTAATCATGTAATTCATATAATTTATTTTACTAGAAAATATCTCTTTAATGAGGTCTGACTTGATAACATCCACCTGGCTTTGAATGATAGACCTGAGACTGCTGTTGGTGGAGAAGCCGTCTATGAACTGGCAGCTGTACTGGAAACTACACAAGTAGTTCCACCAGCACTGGAAACCACGGCTGTGATGGCCATGCTATGAGAAGATTGAGACAATCTGACTTCTCAACATTTGTCAGAACTTGTGGTGGGGGAAATGCGTAGGCTGGAAAAGTATCTCAACTGAAAGATAGAGCATCTACAGCCCACACTCAGTCATCCTGCACTGAACTCACATGGAGTGAGAGTTGATTATTCAGGCATATTGCAAACAGATCACTTTGTTTCATTGGAAGCAATGCCTGAATCAGTCTGAAAACTCGCCAAAACAGAGTCCAATGGTATTTGGGGATCTGGTTTGATCTTCTCAGTCAGTCAGCAAGGACTTTCAGCCAATCATCCAGGTAGAGATGTATTAAAATTTTCAACAGTCTGAGAAATGTTCCGACTGGTTTCAACACTTTTGTGAAAATCAGTAAATCTGTGGCCAGACTCAAGCACTTCTCTACAAACTAATAGGTTATCTGTTTGACTGTGAATCTCTTGTACTTATAGTGACCTATGAATTCTGGAATATGAAAGTATGCGTCTTTTATATCCATCCGTATGACTCATTCCCCCACTCTAAGTTGAGATGAGAACTAATAGAACTAACCTTTTCCATCATTTCCTTATATTCTTGCTGCCTCTCTTCCCGCAGTTTATGTTTGTCTTGGATAGAACCAAGAAATAACCCAGTTTCCTCTGGCTCTCTTCTCTGGGCTACCACAGGCTGCAAGATTAACAAGAAACAATGCTTAACACTTCTATGATATTTTTGTTGATAATTGTGTGTTGTTTGACTTCAGGACAGATAACTGTGAACTGTTCAAATAATTTGAAATGTTTATTTTTGACTAAATTGAGATTTTTAGATTTTATGTACAGCATTTTAGATATTTTCAATAGCCTTTTAAAATAAATTTGACTGATATCTGTATATCTAAAAATATCAGACGTAATCTATTGATCAAACTGAATTTACCCATCGATTGCCATGATAGTCATCGTCCAAATGGTCTATCAACGGTTTCATTCCTCATTCGACTTTTTCAACTTATTGAAAATCAATTAAAACACTAGATATTTTGTAAGTGGTACAAAACTGAAGTCAGCACAGCATTTAATGCATACTAGGTCAAGCACTACCCAACTCACAAATTTAAATCTTGAGGTCAAAGTAACCTAGTGATGTAAATCATTCTCAAATCATTTTCAAAATGAACATATGAGCATATTGTAGAGGATACACACAGTGCCAATACATGATATTTGGTGTTATGTGAAATATGATATTATGTGATCTTGGAAATTTGCTCCTGTGACTTTGAAAATATCACCATGATATGACTTTAAAGCATGCATGAAATGAAGTTTTCAAGCACCTTGCATAATATAAATATTTATACCCCAAACTTTGTAATCAAAAGTTATAATCCATCATATTTCCCTAACATAAATTTCTGTGGCATTTGAAAATGGACGAGTCTTCTGCTAAAATCCAAATTATCCATTGGGCACTTTGTCAACAACCTTTCTTTAGCTGACCAATGATCTTGTGCAAACACCTGCTTATACCCCAGTCACATTTGCACCAATTTCAGTAATGATGCCCGGCAGATGGGTATTCTTTACAAAATTGGTCAGTAGTTCAGATTACTGTGAGGGCACCGGGGATCATCAGCCACAATTGGGCAATTTTAAGACATTGTCCAGGTCATCAGGAACTTCTTGCTGCAACATAAAAGTTAAGACTATTTCCACAATGTCTGCTCACCAAATCTCAGTACATGGCAGGCTCCCAGCAGTGTCCCACAGGCATATCTTAAGATTAGGGCTGCCGGTGACATTGTACGGTGAAAATAGGATTTTAAAAAAATTATTTTTTGTTCCCAGGCAATTGTCAGATAATCCTATATATCACATCTTGAGTATTTCTCAACACAAATGTGAAAGTTTGAAATAGTTCTGTTGATACTGTACACACTCCTCAAGTCATCGCATAAACTTACAAAATAAAACTGAAGCGGAGACTGGGTTAGCGTGAATAAATTCCACCAGAGGGCAACATGGTGACGCAAGGGCGAGATCGCACGCTCTTATCAGTGGCAAATTTTATTGCAGCCCGTACATCACACAGCAACTTTTTTTTTTCATATCTTGTCAACTTTCCTCTCTGATCACGTTCATGCCTTTGGCTGGGAGGGGTTGCAATATTTCACTTCTGCAACTATTTATCACATATGCAGCTATCTATCAAATATGCTCAACAAATATAATCTACTGTGTACCTTGATGTATAATGCCTAAAACACACTGTAAAGTATACCTCAGTACTTCCAGTAACTCAATTACATTGACATCTCAAAGATACCCACAGTTGTTATCATGTTCTCTAGCATTATCTCATACTTGGTACTTCAAGTATGTGTTCTTCACCTATGAGATATTTTTCGCAGATCACCCTTGTGCCGAACTACTTTTCTTTGTTGTTGTGTGGGGTCACAATATAAATTGGCACTATGCCCACTTCTGAATGACGTCATTACATTTTAAAATATATTTTGGAATCTCATTAAATGTGACATCATTAAAAAGGGGGAGTGGCATTGCTTATAATGTTGGACACAAATAACATACGGTAGATCTGCAACTGCTCCAAACATAAATGAATGAGGAAGAAAACAAAGTGTGGCAGCAGATGCAGTGGAGACAGAGCAAGAACATAAAGTCAACTTGATCAGTGTTTATTAGAGAAAGTCATATTGTCATTAGTTGTTGATTTGGCAGAGGTACATATCTCACCTGTTGAGACGGATATTTGTCCCACTTCTTCCTTTCGCCTCCCTGCAAACATACATCTTACTCTATAACATCTGCACAAAAAGTGTCTCCTAAAATGTGATTCATGTGGATTATTGATTTTATTCTACTCAACTGATGCATCATTCCCCATCATGACTAATTCCTGAAAGTCTTTTTGGGTTGAATTCAATATTTCCCTCTTGAACCCTTGTACAAAAACTGTCCCTAAAGAAACTGGTTGATTAACTTACTTATTCATCAAAACCAAGACTACAATAGAGAGTAGGTAGGATAGATAAACTTGTAATTCACAATGAAACACATCAGTTATAAGGTTTAAATGTATTCTATAAAACTAAAGTAAAACTATTCAATCTTGAAAACACTTAATTGAGATATACTTGATAATTGTGATAATTTGTGGTGTTATTATCTTCCCACATACTTTCAAGATAAAATCATATCTAGATTATGCATACCTTCCAGTGCCTCAATTATGCAACTTCAGTGATACATTTAGAATTTGGATAAAAACTTAATATAAAAATATATAATCAGCAGTCTTAAATAATTGGTACACAACACAATATTTTACTTAAGAGGGTGGAATATGCCAAGGCTGCACTTCTTCTGCTTATCTGTTTTTGATTGCAGTTGAAATTCTTGCTAAAATCGTAAGAGAAGATAGCTTGATTGAAGGTATTAAATGACTTTTAAAAAGAGATTGAAATTACCAAATTGGCAGATGACACCACTTGTTTTATCAAAAAATTGTCATTGTTAAATATTCCCCCGAATTTTTTTTTAGCTCAATGTGCAGGCTTAAACATAAACATAGAGAAAACCAAATGTAACTATATTGGGTCAAGTAAAAATGATGATTACATTCCACACGGTTTATCCTGGATAAAAGAAGACCCTATAGAGATACTTGAAATTACCTGTGTTCAACACCTTTTGTTTTTTTGTTTTTTGTTTGTTTGTTTTTTTGTTTGGGGTTTTACATCCCTTTCAACCTTATTTCAGTCATTTCGTGATGAAACCTACTTGTAGCAGGTCTAGTGCTGCCTCACTGAATTGTCATGTCGCAGGTCCTTGACATGACAACCCATCCGGTCACAGCTTTACAAGGACAACAGGTTAACCCTTTAGGAACGGGCCTCAGCTCATATGGGAAATTGTATCATAAGTTCAATCTCAGCACGGCCGGGGATCGAACCCACTACCTTTGGATCACCACAGAGGAACTTGTGCTAATAAGCTGGCGCTCTAACCAACTGCGCCACGGCCCGTGGCCCTGGGTATGAGAGATAGCCAGTTATACACATTTTAATCTTTGGCTGTGTGAATATGAGATGTGATATGATTTTGAGGCTATTAATTCAGTTTGAAATTTCTCTTTAGCATATCCATTTTAACATTAAGTATAAATTGTTCTCCCAAATTCTCTTACACCATGTTATGTCATATATTTTAGGCAGTTGATGCATCATCCATAACTGTCAAAGTCAAGAACTCTTATGCCAAGTCATTTGGGGTATCTGACTGAGTGGAGTTTGACCTGTTTGACAGCTCATTGAATGATGGGATGAAGACTGCCATTGCCACACAACTTCAAGCTATGCCTAATCCTGCTCTATTCATTCCAGAAAAGCCAGTCTTCCTAGGAAACATGCTTCAACAGGGAAATGTCTCACTCCTCCCTGATTGGGTTACAGTCGTGGCTCCTGTTTGAACTCCTAGGAATGGATGGAAGACAGCTCCATTTACTGCCAGAGCAATGGCAAGATGATGAGGAATAGACAAATGGCAGCTATTGTAAAAGTAGTGGTGGTTGTCAATGATGCTGCAGAAATGGGAGTGAAGGAAGGAAGCTCGCTGAGGTCTCGCTGTTCTTGTCTCTTCTTCACAGACTTAAAATCCCACAATACCTCAAAATTGAGATGGAGAATATCTGTGAACTTTCATACTCCAATATAATTCTCAATTTGAAGTTAATGTGGAAATAATGTGAACAAATGCATCCAATATGAGTGTGAAATTGTATATTTTTCAGAATCATATCTTGAATTTGAATAATTTTGGCCAAAATAAAATTGGAATGATCTTGAAATATTAAATTACCTTTAAAACTAACATTTGCATGACACAGGCACTATCTGAGTTGAATAAAATGAAATTATGAGGCAATGAGACTTGAATTTTAACCAGAAAATGGTCACCGAGCACTGATTTCCCAGGTCATACATAAGAGGTAATGGGGGGGGGGGGGGTTAAAAGTTGATCGATTGTTTTTTTTTCTTTTTCTACATATCAGAGAACATTTCTTTTAATGAGCAGATTGATCGGAAAAAAGTCCTGAAAATTAAACACCCTACCCTATTTATCTCAATTACATGCATCATTCAAATATAAACAGATATGAAAATATCTATGAATGAGAATGTAAAATATTTGAATGAGAAGGTGAAATACTCATTACTGATGAATAGTTTCTTCCAGTTACCAATTGTGATATTTAACCAATATTTCTTATATTTCAATGTGAATTCAAACACATTCTACAGAGGTTTGATTTTTTAAATATGACCATTGGTTGAGGAAAATATGTTTCTTCCACTCCATTTCTAAATAAAGTGGAGGAAAGTAAGAAATTGATGAACTGATCTCGAGGAAAACAGACTTTTCATACTCTTTAAAAAAGGACCTCTCTATCATATCAGTCCCTGTCACCAATGGTAAAAAGGTATACACAGGATCAGCCACATCACCATTCATAAAAATCTGGCCATGAATTCATTGGAAAAAGAATGAATGACTTTTCATTAAGATTCTGCTTTGGACTGAGTGGTTAGTGTCTCTGTCAGTCAACTGATAACAGGTTATGAACTGATGTTGGTCAATTCTCACTGGATGGTATTTGGGAGAACAAGGCAAATATTTATGACTTAGGGAATTCCAAATTTAGAATGATATCAAATATAGGGTAATGAAAGCAGAGGAATTGAGAAGATTAAATGACTGGAATTACTATCCATGCAATAGTGTTCTTCTAGCATTCTTCTAGTTTCTTCTGCTATCCTGGTTGAGGCTGGTTCCTTCCAGAAGAAATCCAACACTGTTTACATCTTAAACTACTTCTCAATCCACCACATGTACATGCATTGTACAATGTGAAACACACTCTGTTAAACTACTTTCATAATCATAACAATATGACAGAAGCTTACCCGTGACAAGTTTCCAATGTTGTCTTCCACAAGTTGTAAATTGGCTTTTTCCTTTGCTAATTTTTCTTTCTGCTGACGTATAAAATTTTCGAAATCATTTCCAGACATCCTTCCTGAAATGATATATAACTAATTAATATAGTGTACTTTGTACTTTGCAGACATATATATATCAACTCTATTTCATAGATATTGATAATGTTATAAACTAGTTACTTCATTTTGAATTTTGAGGACTGAATTGTACTCCTAATCATAAAATGAGTTATGAAATTTGTTACTGGAGGCAAAATAAATTTGATATGAAACATTCGTATTGACCAATATATACTCTATGAGAAGGGAAATGGATCTTTGTGTATCTTGCAATAATTCAGAACATCTCAATAGCATGCCATTTATGTAGTAAGTTTTCATATAATCATTCATTTGTGACATGTTTGCTGAATCATGATATCTTTGATTATCAATGTTGATTTACATCATTAGTATAGTGCAGAATATTATGAAAGGTCAACATCAAACAGACATATGGGTCCTGCCTGTTTAAATTATAAGTTTTCACCTTGTTTGTTACCATATAATTAAATCAATAGATTTATCAAATGAAAGGCTTTTCTGGTTTTTATTGATGTTTATATCAATTTGTGGTTGAAATTCAATAATAACATTTTCTATCTCTTTTATATGCAAACATTGTAATCTTTTTTTTTTGTTGACATGATAAAAGCAGTTGAAAGCAGCATGAATGCAATAGAGCTAAATAACAGTGTAAAATGAAAACATTTCAGACTTTAAGATATCCGTCAGACCGCCAGATCATGACCGGGACTTTTTAACGCAGGACCGGGACTTTTTTGTCTCAGGTGCATTTTTTCTCGGGTGTGGCTTGACTCGTAAAATTTTGTGGTTACAGAACCAGCGACGGTCAGGCAGATCCAGTAATTCTGCAGGACCAGCAGTCAGACAAAGTAAACTAAAATTTCTTAAAGTCTGATATTTCAAAACTAATTACAAGGAAATGTGGTGGGAAATTGATAGGAAAAAACAGGAAAATCAGTGAAATATAATCTGTACCAATGAGCATTCAATATATTAAAACCCTTATCATTATGTTTTATATCTAAGATAAAAGTGAACAAGAGCACAATTCTTGGGAAGTCATCAATGCTACTAATAAATTAACACAAAATTGTGCAGACTTGTCAGAATCCAGAGCCATGCACAATCTAATTGTTGCACTTTGTTTGGCCTGAAAGAACATATTAATTTAACATGTTACTCAGAGCATTGGGGTGAATTGCTTATTTGTAATATTTGTAAACATTTTCTGGAAATGCCTGCAAATTGCTTCATAAATGACCATTTAAAATAATTTATTAACCCATCTTTGCAGATTGAGAACAGTCAATGTAGTAAAAAATAATGCACCCAATATTAGAGCTTTACTCCATCACACCAACTTTGCTTTATTCAAGGATTTTATACTGAGGCTATAATTAGATTAGTAGTATGAGGCATTGGATATTCCAGATTAACATGCATGTGCGAAACAATGATAGAATTATCTAACAATACTACATTTTACCTCTGGATATTTAAGAAATTCACCCAGTAGTTTCTGAGAAAATTGATGATACATTTGTTCAGCTGATCAGAAAGTTATCTATTAGTATTGTTTTTCTTTATTTTATGCAATGGCTGTGCATTTACAGTGAGTTAATCTAACAATTGGTTCAAATCCTTTCCCAGAGCATACTTGTGAAAACAATATTTTGGGTCTACCAAAATGCATGTTACATTTAAAAATTTGACACCAACTTTTGTTGTTATCTTGATTCTCAGTGGCTGATGATATTTTCATGTTATTCAAAATGGCAGCCTCCCCGACAACTCAGAGATAGCTGTTAGATTTTTTAATCATAAAAAATGGGAAAAAATTTGAACGTAATGAAAAATAAGAGAGCATTGGTCCACTGAAAATACAACATCTTACCTACTAATAGCTAAGAACTCGGACCATTAATTTCAGAGAAGAGGCAGACAGACAGAGAGATAGAAAATTTCTCTCTCATCACTGCAGATTCTAGGCTGACATAGTCTGCATAGCTAAAAATGAATTTTGTTTTATTTAATTGTTTTTGAATCAAGATATGGTGATACTCTGAGATAACCACTATTTCATTCTGAATTCATGAAAAAGGATCATTTTGATAACATCCCAACAAAATTTGTATCAAGGAAATAAACTTACCATTATCTATCAGTCAAAAAATGTCAAGCATATTAATAAATGTATGAAAAAACTATGAAACAACATAAAAACTTGTTAGGGCTCAAGAGTCACATTAACACATTTCAGGCATTCAGAGTAATCACTCAAAGTAGATCAGCATATCAAGCCAATACAGTAACTTTGAGAATCATTTTCACATATTTTGACATAAAATCATTTTTATAGAACAAATATTGGAACATAAATCAAAAGAGTAATAATCTATGAATGGTATCTATCATTTTTTAATGAGCCATCTCTATCTGTATTACTCTTCCCAGCAGATCTTTGTTTACATCATGCACTTTTTCTTTGTTTACATGCTATAGGAATGTATTCATATGCATGCACACGCGCAAACTGGAATCTATTACCTGCACACTGTGAGCACTCCACAGTGGCGTTAGTTCCTTGAACTATATTGGCCACAGGAAAATACTGAATTACAACCCACAGGACATGACTTCATGTTCACCATGGTCGTACCAATCATAGAATAACACATTGTCAAATTTTGTCAAAAAAGGAACCATCCGTGTTTAGAGATGGGCCCCGTTAATAGTTTAGCGGGACGATACCGATACTGATACTTCATAAACGATACCAATACTTGCATGATACTGATACCGATACTTGACAATAGGGCTGCCATACTGTCCCATTGAAAACAACACACCTGAACTTCACAAACAAAATTGAAAGTGCAAAAAAACTCAATAAAGAACATATACTGTATTATCCCTAATAGTCCTATCTGAAGCCTATCTGCAGACCAAGCCTTGGTGACTGAGGTAGTGGAGCTGCAGACTTACAATCCACAGGGGCTTGCTATCTCAGTAATTAATATATAAACAGTACTCACAACTTCACTTGCAATATGCATTCAAACATATCAAAGAAAACACACACCCCTTGTAATGTTTGCCACAAACACTTGAATATTTCTCAATTTCACATGATGCTACACTGTAAACAACTCCTCATGTTTGCATCAATGTGTAAGATCTGACACCTGAATGCTGGGTGAGGGTCACATGTGGGTCACAGTATGGTGCCCAGTAGCACACCCCAGCCTCTTGTAACTTAATTGGTTAATAACCCTATAGGCATGCTGTCAAGTGGGAAAACTTCAGGGCTCAACACTGATTATAATAGATAATACTGTAGGTTAGTACAGTACCGGTTCCAAGAATCGGTTCAAGTTGAAAGAACCTGGACGGTTCCAAAACATTAGAAACCGACGGGTTCCCGGGACCCTTCAGTACCGGGGCCCATCCCTATCCGTGTTACAAAAAGATTTTACAATGTTTCGGTTCTGAAAATGACTGCTATAATTGCAAAATGATAAAATAAGATATTAATTATAATTTTAAAGGCTTTACATGTTACTGTAAATCCGAGACATTTAAAACAGAGATTGGAAACAAGCTAAAGTTCTGCATTATTGCTCAACTGAACCAATCTTGTGGCAGCGCCACGGTTGCCACTTCCTGTTTCCCACATGTGGCCATTTGGCCAGCTTATTAGGGAATTTTCACTTCTTTTTGTACAATTGGACCAATTTATCATAAGTGGATGCAGTAGATTATAAAGGTACTGTTTTATAGCATTTAGATGGAGAACTGTATTGTAATTTTTGCAAAAACGATTGCGCGAGACCATGTGAGAGTTGAATGGTGCCATAGAGAACCGCATCCAACCTCTCACAGCACGTGGGCCAATGCACGTGCAGGGATACCGACGCGTACGCAAATATGGTGATATATCAAGAGAGGAAACAAAAATCTCAGCAACTTCTAACCTTTTAAGGCAAATGATGTTGTAATCTGTGCAAATGACTGTTTTCCCTTCAAGTGTGTATCTTGTCATCTTTTAATATGAATTGTCTTGTGTTACGTGATTGTAATATTCCCAAATGTTTACAGAAAAGTTACGTTAATTTGTTTCAAACTCAGTCATTGGGCTTCAAAAAAAAATTCAGATCATTTGGTGCCCAGTAAATAATTGGTATCTCAAAGAGATATATAACGTCACAATGCATTTTCATGTGAGGTCAATCATAACAATACTGAAGTTGTTCTGCTTACCAATCACAATTTAGCGCTCACATGAATAAATATATATGCACTTCCTGGCACAAAAGTGATCTGAATTTTCTACAGCCAAGAAAGTTGGGAAAAACATGGAATATATTTAATATTTTGGAATATTTTTCTCTAGAATTGTTTTATCTTTGTATTCTGTGTCTGCTGTCCAAAGCACACCATTCATGATGCTCTGTGTGCTTTACGGTGAGAAATTCTTGAAAAACTTGTTTCATCTCTTGAAGAACATCATATTTGCATTACGTCATCGCCCTGTGCAGGTGCCGTGAGACTGAGAGGGTGTAAATACGTCATCACCACGTTAGTTTAAGAGAAACAGTATTTTGTCCTCCTTATTCTCTTCTTGCTGGGCTGGTCGGAGTAATATGACCGTTTCAGTGTCACCCCATTCACGCATGAAGAGATTCCAAACCACACACCTAGTGTGACATTCTCGTGACAGATATGAGGTGACAAATTAAAAAGTTGATTTTCTGGTACTTAAAACTAGTCACCTGATTTATCTATGTCTTGGTATAAGATTATGGAAGCTTGACACCAGCCGAAAATGAAACATATCTCAGAGCAGAAGACAAGACTTGTTGAGGTCGCTGCCATGTTTGGTCATGGGACCAAATTACTGGAGGTGTTGACGGGGGTTCAGCAAAGTTATATAAATCAAGTGGCAATTCAAATCAGCTTGAATCCTTCAATCAAAATTTTTACAGGAAATTTCATATGTCATCTGGGGAAAAAACAAGCATTTATTTCAAGTTGGGCAGCACTCCTGACAGAATACTGTTTTATATATGCAACCAACTTGGGGCCTCTCCTTGACCTACTTACAATGCAGCCAATCTTTATGCACACTCCAAACACTGACGATTGCTCATCAGCGGGAGGTATTCACTGCCTCTGAAGTGTAACCTTAAATAACTTCTTCAAATGATTTGATTCAAACATGAAACTCGCCAGAAAGCAAGATTAGATATGTAAGACATTTGACATATTTTAATAATAAGTGTACATTGCGTGTGCCTTCCACACTGAGGTCGCGACACTGTGTCGCGACCTGTCTCTTCATGAGGGATAGGACACACCGCACAACCCAACGCAGTCTCCAGAGCTCTGCTCACGCAAATTGGGGTTCCACAACTATCACCACGTGCACATGCTGTGAAAGCCTGAAAGCTCATGTGGTACTCTACAGATGGTGACATCTAGTGGCAGACCTGCTCTTTCCAATCACTGTTTGAATATCTCTGTGTAAATGTGCACTAATTTGTTTTCAATGTTTGCAATATTGCCACTGTGTTGTCAACCTGTGCACATGCGCAAGGGAGTGCTCATGCGTAAGTAACAAGATGGCAGTGTTTTGAATTAGCTCCGTATTTTGTCGTGTATTTCGGCAATTTACTGGGCTCCAACAAATCAAATATCACTGCAGTGACTACCTACCTCAACCAAAGCACTCCTGGCTTTAAGTTCATGCTTTTAGCAACACTTTCACTGAACATATTCAGTATAAATTTTGATCAGTGAGGAGGGTTGGTAGGTACCGGTTAGTTTACCTGCCGGCCGTCCACAGAAAATCAACAAAGAAAACAAGAAAATATCACTCAACTCTCTGAAAAGAAAGTGCAGATTTTCAATCAACGCAATTTAATGATTGGAAATACAACATTATCAATCAGCGAAATCTTTTGATTGATAAGAAACACAAAAACTTCAACTGCTCCAATATCAACGAAATCTTTTGATATTGAGTCAAAAAGGCAGCTGAAACAGAAATACAAAAAATACTGAACAAAATATCAATTACTACAATATCAACGCAATCTTTTGATATTGAATTCAAATAGTAACTGAACAACAAAAAAATACAACAAGATGAAATGTTTCCTCCCAAAACTGATTCTAAACTGTCTTGTCTGCATCTTGGTGGCAACCATAACTCATGAAGGAAATTTTGGCAATACTTCCAACAAATCCAGAAGTACTGCATTGATAATGATTAATGACCTAATACACAAGCAATGTATGATTCAAAGAAACCCTATACTGGGCATTGTCTTTCACAAAGCCAGCATGATATACAAGAAACAGAATTTCTGCTACTGGGATAAAGCAAATATGAAGGAAAGATGCAATAATCTTGTGCTACTTTTCCTGATATCCCTGCTACTATTATGTGGCGATGTTCACCCACATCCAGGGCCAGTTCAATTTCCTTGTGGAGTGTGTGAACGACCAGTTGCCAAAAATCACAGAGCCATGCAGTGTGATGAATGTGACACATACGTACACATTAAATGTGATGGGCTCACAAATAAAGATTATGAGCTATTCAATAAACAAAGATGGCTGTCATGGGAGTGCTGGAAATGTCGCCTCCCTAATATTTCCGATGCCTTCTTTGTAAATGAACTTGAAACAAGTAATCTCTTTGAAACACTTAGTGATGAATATATCACAAGTGAAAGAACAGAAGATCAATCTGCAGGAAAAACCACAAGACCAATGCAAGGTAGAAAAAAGCAAAAAATTCAAAAGCTTCAGGTTATGACAGTGAACTGTAGAGGCCTAAACTCAACCAAAAAAACAATTAGAGCTACAGGAACTAATAACTGAGCATAATTACCCTGATATATTATGCATAACAGAATCCCACATTGACCACTCTATTGCAGACCATGTCATCCACCCTGATTATGATATAGGGAGAGAAGACAGATGAAAGGGTGGTGGTGGGGTACTGATTGGTATCCATAAAAGGTGGCTGTCAGACCCTAAGGAGGAGAGTCTAAAAACTGACTGTGAAATTGTATGGAGAAAACTTAACATATCTGGAACAAAACCACTGTTTATAGGATGTTACTATAGGCCGACAGACAGAAATATATCTAATGTCCATGAACTAAATGCATCTCTTGGAAAGATTCCCCAGTCTGACACAAATACCCCAAATATATTACTAACAAGGGATTTCAATGTACCAGATATCACATGGGAAAATATGTCCTATAAGTCAAGCCCTGCATATGGGATTGACCTAAATACAGCAATGGTTGAAACTTTTAATGAACATTGTCTCACACAAGTAAATCCTCACCCAACCAGGGGAGGCAATAGGTTAGATTTGGTCGGTACAACAAACCCTAACCTAGTAAATAAAGTATCTGTCCATCCAGGCATGAGTGACCATGATGTGGTGATAACAGAAATCAATGCAAAAGCCACACTGGCTAAGAAAAAGCCAAGAAACGTATTGCTGTACAAAAAAGGAGACATGAATGCAATAAAACAAGACATGCATGTCTTTTTTGAAGATGAAGTTAAGGATTCAAGTCTCCCAGTTGAAACTCTGAACAATAAGTTCTCAGCCAAGCTTATGGAGTCCATCAATCAACACATTCCTATTAAGAAAATAACTGGTAGATGGGATGTGCCATGGATGACAAAGGAAATCAAGAGAAAAATTATTAGAACACAAAGACTATGTAACAAGGCTGAAAAAACTAAAAAGGATTCTGACCGTAGTAAATTCAGAAACCTGAGGAAACACATAAAACATAAGTTGAGAGAATCCCACAATGAATATGTCCTTGGGCTACTCGATTTACCTGACATTGAATTCAGTAGACCATCAATGGGAAAAAGGTTCTGGAACTATATTAGAGCCATGTGCAAAGATACTGTTGGTGTACCAACACTAACAGAAAATGGCATTGAAGTAAAAGACAGTAAAGGCAAGGCAGAAGTTCTTTCACGTCAGTACAAATCTGTTTTTTCTACTGAAAACATGGAAAACATTCCTGACAAAGGTGATCCAACTTCTCTGCAAATAGAGCCAATTACCATCACAGTTGCTGGTGTGGAAAAATTGCTCTCTAACCTAAACTGCAAAAAAGCCAATGGCCCAGATCAAATACCCACAAGAGTCTTGAAAGAATGTTCACATGAAATAGCTCCAATCCTCCAAAAAATATTCCAAGACTCACTCGACAAAGGAGAAGTTCCAAAAGCATGGCACACAGCAAATATAGTTGCAGTCTTTAAAAAAGGAGATAAAAGTTGTGCTGCTAAATACAGGCCAGTTTCCTTGACATCTGTCCCCTGTAAGATTTTGGAGCATATAACTGTCAGACATATGATGAATCACTGCGAACTTTACAATATCCTGGTAAATTTTCAGCATGGATTCAGGACAGGCCACTCATGTGAAACTCAGTTAATCACAACCTTACAGGACATACTCAAGGCTAGAAATGATGGGCAAAATGTTGACATGCTCATTCTTGATTTTAGTAAAGCCTTTGACACAGTCTGCCATGAGCGGCTGAATCACAAGCTTGAGCATTACGGAATCTCAGGGCAGATCGGTTCATGGATAAAAAATTGGCTTACAAACCGTGAACAGAGGGTAGTTATTGACGGTGATGAATCTGACCCTGTCCATGTTAAATCTGGAGTGCCTCAGGGTACAGTACTTGGGCCAATCCTATTTCTACTCTATATAAATGATATTGGAGAGAAACTAAAATATTCAAACATAAGGCTCTTTGCAGATGACAGCCTTCTATATAGGATAGTTGAAAATGATGAGGATGCAGTAAAACTGCAAGAGGATCTAAATATGCTGGAGGAATGGTCAAATGAGTGGCAAATGGACTTCAATGCTCAGAAATGCTACACCCTGAGCAGCAAGAAAAAAAGCCAAGCTCTTGAGTCAAGAAAATATATACACTAAATGGTCACATCTTGCAACATGTTGAACATCATCCCTACCTGGGAGTCGAGCTCCAAACAGATATGAAATGGGATGAACATATTAACAACATTGTTTGCAAAGCAAATCAAGTACTGGGATTTGTAAGAAGGAATTTCAACATGTGCCCAGGAAATATCAAGGAGGCTGCCTACAATACACTTGTGCGCCCCCACTTAGAATATGCATCAAGTGTGTGGGACCCTTACCTCGAGAAAGATACCGACCGCATAGAATCAGTTCAAAGACGAGCTGCTAAATTTGTGGCTGGAAACTGGAAGAGAGAAACAGGCACTGTAACAAAAATCCTGGAAGACCTAAAATGGGATTCACTAGCAGGGAGAAGAAGGACCCAGAGGCTGGTCTTATTGTACAAGGCTATAAATGGTGAAATAGCTTTGAAACTTCCAGAACATGTCAAAATGAAATCAGCTCCTACAAGGAAAAACCATGGAAATCGCTATATCGAGATGGCGACAAGCTGTGACCCTTATAAATACAGCTATTTTCCAAGGACAGTGACTGACTGGAACAACCTTCCCCCTCATTTAACTACATTGGAAACAGGTAGCTCGGCATCCTTCAGAAACTCCCTTGCCAGAGTATAAAGGTTGGCAACAAGCAGGTGGTGTGTACCAACTGCTCCCCTTAGTCCAATCTTGCACTCTCGGCGGGATGCCAATTGGTTTTGCCGAGTAAACTTATAGATGTAGATGAACCTGAGTGACGTTAGTCCACCCTGTCATAATATTGAACTCACGTCATGAAGGCTCTGGTCCGATCGGACAGCCCTCTGGTCTTATTTGATGAAGATCTGCAGAGATGAGACTAATGATGAAAGTTTATAAAACGTGGGCCTCCTAATGGGCCGTTTTCCGCTTGCTAGCGAGGACCTGCAGACTCAGGTTGAACACAAAAATAAACACAACAGTCAACATGCCAAAACACAAACCCTGGTTTTGTTGTGATCCTTTTTATCAGTTGACTAAATTATTCTCTTTATGTGCTTGCGTTCTCAAGTTGTTGGTTTCAGGTTTGTTAGATCATGTTTCTGAAGTCATTTATCCACACAATCAAAAGTGATGTCAATGAAGTGTTTTGATACAAATCCTGGTTTCTGTGCATCACAAACTATGCCATCTTAATCTCGTTTAGATCCACACTGTTTGAGATCTCGCACAAAGCAGATACATGGTAGACTCTAATGCCACACCCTTTTCATATCACATTTGTTTTTCAATTCAAAAGTCAAGGTTTTACTGAGGGTGTCGATATTCCAGATATAGTATGGCTGCACATGATTGGCATCCGCCGATTTGTCGTTGGCGAGAGCGACCGTTCACCGGTTCCTCCATTTTGATCCGCGCATTTCGCCGATGATTTTTTTTTTTTTGAGGTCAGCGCCCACGACCTTCCGCCGCCGGCATGCCATGCGTGAACAAACGGAACAGTCATTCCGGACCCAATCGCGTGGACCCTCATATCAAAACAAAACGCAATATTGGCTGTACACGATTGGGTCCGGCAAGTAAGCCCGGGTTATCCCGTTTCTCCACGATTGAGCCGGCGGCGGACGCCGACCTCCGCCCTCTGAATAACCTCGGCGAACAAAATGGAGGCAATCGTGTTCAGCCATTGACTGCAGTGACTTCACTTTGATTAGGCAAATTAGTCTTTTCTCATGGTCATACTGAGCAGAGTATTAAATATTTTAAAAATACTGGAATTAAAAGCATATAAGCAGCACTGGTGATTTGGAACAAATTTGAAATTTGAGGGAAGGAAGATCCTGCTGCTCAAGCTTCATGTAGACTGGGTTACGTCTGAATCCCTATTTGAGAGGTCGGGTACGCGAATACTCATGTCAACATGCAGAAATGGTCAACATGTGCTATTTTTGGTGGCTCAAAAGGAATAGGACGCGAAATTGGAAATCTTTTTACCAAACTTAATTTAAATATTGCATTGTTATCTAAAACAACTGAAGACTGTACTGGCACAAAATCAGGTAGGGCTAACGACCGTCAATTTCGCGCATTTTGGTCTTTGTCAATTCTCCCCATCGCATCGGTAACTCACCTATTATTGCTCATTATACCTGCCACTTGGTGGAGCCACCAGCAGTGAGTGGAAACCACACAAGCTGAGTGGAAACCACACAAATTACCATTAACTTCTGGTTTTGATGTTCGCAATTACGGTTTGTAATACACACTATTGAATTCCTCTTGTTCTCATAATGTCATAAATATTTAAATCATTTCTGTAAGTGTATTATTAGCCGAAATATTAATGTTAAATCTTCAAAACTATCATTCACTATCATTCACATCTTGTTATATTGTTCACAATTACGGCAGTCATTTTTGGGACCAAAACATGGTAAAAATCTACAAATTACATATATAATTGTCTTCCTCTTGTTCATACGATTTCAAACATATATACAGTGACCGGCAGTCAAATCCGGACATTTTCATGTTTTTCACTCCCGATTTTCACAATACCTTTCAAAACTGTGTAAAAACTGCTCACATCGAAAGAAGATCTTTGACTTTAACGGTCTGTGGAATTTTAATGATAACAGTTCAATATTAACAGAAATAGCGTGATCTTCACGCATTCAGTAAACCTGCAGATTGTCCGAGTTTCCATTGACTTATACGGAGAAGTTGGCTACGTCACCACTTCTGACGTCATTTGACAGTGACAACATCACTCGTGCCGTGAAAACAAATAAACACTTATAGCGTTTTGAAAAGCAGTGGGAATACAAGATAACGTGTGAGAGACAATACTCAGCTCAATTGCAATTAGTACAGCAAGGTTTGCTTTATGTTAAAAAATGTCCGAGTTTAATCTGCCGGTTTCGGACAGTTGCCGGTCACTGTAAATCATTTCTGTAAGTGTATTATTAACCAAGATATTAATGTGAAATCTTCAAAACTATAAATATATAGATATGGATATGTAGACTCTTCTCTTACATTACATTGTTTTTTTCACTTGTTGCAGGTACAAAAAAATTGCAGAAACAAGTGATGGTTCCATGGTCATCAAACATTTTATCAATAAAAACAAATTCTTAATTGTTTATTTTTTATTTGTTCCATGGTTAAGATCAAAGGTCACGAAATGCCCTTTGTGTTCAGCGGTGAAGCCACCCTTAAGATACCTTGTATGTGTGGATAGTTCTAGAAGCCAACCCTAAGACAAATTGCAAATGTGTGCTAAAAAGTGCACTTTTATTTTTATATATTCACTTTTATTTTCATTTATTCACTATTATTTTTCATTTATTCACAACTCTATTGCCTCTTGTTGGCACAAGAAAATTTGCAGAAACAAGAAGCTTTTCCCCTTTCCTAATAGTAAAAAATAAAATTATGAAATTTTTATGTCTTGATTTTTTATTTATTTTTATTTGCACAAAAGCTGTGATCAAAAGGCATAAAAGGCCAATTGTGTTCAGTGGTGTGAAAAACCAATCTCAATAAATGACATCACAGGGCAAATTTCATTGATGCCCCCTTCACAGTATTGCCCCCTTCAAACATACTTGTGATGTAAGGCCGAATCTGTGATTAAAGGGTATTCTGTAACTGTTTCCACTGTTCAGCTTTTAAGGGGGATTCCATGCAGCCTTTGATGTCTTCCCATTCAGTGGTGTGAAAAAATCAAAAAGGAAGGTCACATGGTAATTTTTGCCAATATCATTTATTTATGATATTTTTCATATAAGCAAAATACTTTTCACAAAGGAAAGAAATAATTCACAAAGGAAAGGTATTTTTCACTGCCAAGTCTTTAAAAAAAAATTAAAAGGGAGGTTACAGGGTAATTTTTACCAATGTCAACTATCTTGTAGAAATGATTTAAATATGTCTGAAATTGTGAGAACAAGAGGAAGACAGTTCTATATGTATTTTGTAGATTTTACTTCGTTTTGGCCCCAATAATGACTGCCATTATTGGGAATGATAAAAGATATTAATTTTAGTTTTGAAGATTTCCCATTAATAATATACAAAGGTTAACACACATTCACAAGTTTCTTTCCACTCAATAGCCACACTGTCTTCTGAGCATGTGCAGTAGCCACACGTGACGTCAGACCGATGGGAGCAATAAATAAATAATCAATAAATAAATGAACAGTCATGTATATGTGTGCTATGGTGGGGCATATCCATTTGTAAAACTTGTCATTACTTTATCTTATAATTTTGAGTTGTCAATGATGTAAATCGGCCGATAACTGACAGAGCAGCGCCAATTTGTATACAAATGTAACAAGCTGGAACTCATGCATGTGCACATTGTGACAAAATCGGGGTCAATGGGTGCAATTTTCATAACAATTTATTCAAACCATTCAAATAAACTTTTCTGTGCAAACAAATCCAATGTTCTATTCATTTTGCATTCACAAGACAATTCCAAAATTATCAGCCAATCCTATGGTTGCGCGAATCCTATGGTTGTTAGCTCTACTGCAGTTTTAAACAATAACATGCTTTTTAATTTTACCTGTTTCCTAGGTCAACTCTGCATCTGATTCTGAGTCTGACACCCCTTGTTATTCATCAAACGCATTGCCCATCATATTTGCATTTATTCCCAATATTCATCGTCAAAATGGACTTGAAATCCGCTATTTTCATAAATACATTATAGGCCTTGACATTAACATTTGTGACCCACTTGCCCAC
Organism: Amphiduros pacificus; assembly: GCA_949316495.1. Classification (NCBI taxonomy): domain Eukaryota; kingdom Metazoa; phylum Annelida; class Polychaeta; order Phyllodocida; family Hesionidae; genus Amphiduros; species Amphiduros pacificus. Next base: position 21,282,034 of record OX439000.1, on the reverse strand, counting down.
TGGGCAAGTAAATTTTAAAATCAACTTGCCCTGAATTACAATTCACTTGCCCTGAAATTTTGCCCCAATATTTGAGTTAAAGCACAAAGGATTTGCACATTCAAACATTGGTTGATAATTAGAACAATTGCCCATATAACACAATGCTGGGCTTGAATAAGTTATAAAATAGCACCCAAGTGACCTCAAGTTCACTACATTTTTTGTACATGTGCATAAGTACAAATTTTTTGCAAAAAAAAAATTGGCAATGCTCAGTCAGTTCTCGACCAATTTATATCATTGATAACTCTTATTTTAGCTCCTTGTCTAATCATATGAATACAATAGGGATAGGGCCTTTGGTAACTCTGAGTTCAGTTTTTATACTCAAAGACAGTGTCAAGATAGACTTGAAATTCACTGTTTCTAGAAACACCTTGCACTGGTCTTCATATTTAAGCCACGGCTTACAAGTTTGCGCAAAGATGTGAAAGTGGGTCAGTTTATTCATGGGAGTGACAGCACCAATCTGGAAACTCCACAACGTTGTGGTGCTTCTGACATCATATGAAGTTTCTGCCTTTGTGTTTCCATGACGCCATCACTTGGACTCTTCTAAATGCCATTTCACGTTGTCAAGTTTGATATCGAGTAAAAAACTGAAGAAAAAACACTACAGAATTCACACATTTGTATTTTTAGACATTATGACTAAGAAAGATAGTGGCATGGGTCAGAACGGCAACAGTCAATCGCCGGAGGTCGAGTTCATTTAGTAGGGAAACTTCAATATGATGGGCAGTGCGTGGTGTTTCTAGAAACAGTGGATTTCAAGTCTATTTTACCGATGGCTTTGGGTATAAGCAGAAGTGTACTTTGATCTTGTGAGTAAAGATATCAACCTGTCAGTAAATTATATAATGGGGTATATCCACCAGTAACAATTGACATTACTTAAAAAGATTTCAAGTCAGAGTTAGGTCTTTGCGCATACAATCTTAGCCTTCGCGCACTGACCTTTCTTCTGTGCCGAAAGATGAAAATTAATATTTCGATCATTTGACTTACATATTTGGTGAGAAGAGCTCAATAGGTCAATTTTGAGTTGTCAATTGTAAAAGACTGAAGCAGACGCAATGTTAGTTGTTAGAAATGTAAAATAGTAACCATTATATCTCCCCAACCTTTAGATGTAGGTTATAATGTATGTTGGAAATGTGATATAAATGTGTAAATAACATTTCTTCCATAATGTGATATTTGGATAACTTCCCACCTTAAAATGGTTATCACACTGAGTCCAACTGCAACCATATTTAACATGAAGTTATTAAACAACATAGTACATAGCATTTACATGTTTGCCCATGATTGAAATTGGCTGGATAGAAGAAGATGTGAAGAATACAAAATGTTTAGCTTGCTGGCATGATGAACACATAATGGCTCTATGAGTAATATTTCTTATCAACTTATAATATGGTAATGTTTCTCATGTATACATTGTCCTTATATACACGATTGTCTTTATAGTGACTGTCTTTGTATATACTGATAGCTAGTATCATCTCTCTCTCTCATGTTTCAAAAGAAAAGTAAAATTAAATTAAAATACGTTCATAGTTATAAAATAGCATTATTATATTAACAGTCATGCTCACAATGTAATACACTATTTTAACAATTTTGATATTTCAATCTGGTAATCAGCCAGATACTTTGGTGTTCTGAATTGTCTTTTAGGTAGAGACTGTGTCACCTGGCTGGGTCTCGGAGTGGTCTTTGGTGACATTAGTGATTTTGGACTAGTTTGAGTAGTCTGGTGATATGGGAATACTGACTGCTGGGGTTGGTGGTTGTGGTGCATGTACTGGTAGTGTTTCTATGGGATCATCTGGGACTTCTGGAGGATCATTATCATGGATCTGTATTGGATCTTCCTGTGTCCTGATGGTTCTGAAGTGACTACTGTTCAGAGCCTTTACTTCACTACCTCTTTGGGCTACTACCATGGTGCCCTTTTTTACCCTCAGCCCCTGATGTAATCAGGCTGAGGGTATTGCAGTACTCCTGGCGTGGGTATGTACGTATGTCTGTATGTCTGTAGCGAACATCCTTGTCATTGCGATAACTTGAGAACAAATGATGGCAGCTTCATGAAACTTGACACACATAAGCATCTGGTGAAAACCTCGGACGAGTTCCGTGGACGGTGACCTATTTTCAAGGTCACAAGGACAATTATGTGAAATCCCAAGAATTACAATAACTCAAGAATGAATGATGACAGCTTTATGAGATGTGACACACATAATCATCTGTTGAAGACCACAGAATATTTTCTATGAAATATGACCTTCATCTACTTATTAAGGTCACAGGGCCAATTATGTGAAATCATCCTTGTCATTGCAATAACTAGAGAACAAATGATGACAGCTTCATGAAACTTGACACACCTAAGCATCTGGTGAAAACCTTGGATGAGTTTGATGGACGGCGACCTTGACCTATTTTTCAAGGTCACAAGGCCAATTATGTGAAATCCCAAGAATCGCAATAACTCAAGAACGAATGATGGCAGCTTTATGAGATGTGACACACATAAGCATCTGTTGAAGACCTCAGAATATTTTCTATGAAACATGACCTTCATCTACTTTTCAAGGTCACAGGAACAATTATGTGGTGCGGTGACGTTTTGTTCACAAATATTGTGTGGAGCGAATGTTGTGCAATAAGTTACCAGGGCTGAGGGTTGATGCATCTCTGATGCCTATGTTATCAATAACCTTGAAGGGGTCATCATGGAACCTTGATATAAGCTTCCATTTCTTTACATTCTTCATTAGAACTTATCACCAATACCAATATTTGACTCCTGAATATTTCATCTCTTTTCTGCATAATATTTCATTTTCTATCACCCTTGTTTTAACTGAATAGCCACAGGTGACATCTCAACATTTTGCCTATCTTCATCACCCAGACCTTCAAAGATACTTCTGCATCCATGCTTCTCCATACACAGTGCTTGAACACACAGAATCAAGTTTTGAACAATTTCTTGCTTCTATACCCAGATGGTGTATATTGGCTTGGTCATTTCCAGTGAACAAGAACAGCCTCTTCATCTTTGTTGTCCCCACCCACTACATTCACCTGCGCTGTATTTTCCCAGCTGTCAGATGAGACGGTGAACCATACACCCTGCAGCCCTGCACAGTCTGGCCATTAGGGCTCGTGGTATTCAGTGTTCTCTGATGTTGTAGGTCTTGCCCATCCATCTTGACCAGCACCGCATGGCTAGCCAGATTGGTACCTCCACCTCTACCATACTGACCACCACCTATACCACTTGTCTTGAAAGCCACTGGCTGTGGCGCATTTGGCTAGAGTGCCAGCTTATTAACACAAGTTTCTCTGTGGTGATCCAAAGGTCGTGGGTTTGATTCCCGGCCATGCCAAGATTGAATTCATGATACAATTTCACACATGAGCTGAGGCCCGTGCCAAAGGGTCATTCCGATGTCCTTGTAAATCTGTGACCAGGCGGGTTGTCATGTCAAGGACCTGCGACATGACAATTCAGTGAGGCAGCAATATATCTGTTGCAAGTAGATCTCATCGCGAAATGACTGAAATAATGTTGAAAGTGATGTAAAACCTCAAACAAACAAACATCTACTTGTCTTGATCTATGACTGATTTCTATACCACTGTATCTTCTCATATCCTGCAACTTTTCAGTGACGTCTTAGCTTCCAATGTTTTTCTCTTGGTAAAGTCCATTCCTCTCAGTGCTAACATCTTTCCCTCCTCTGGAATACTGGCTTTCACCAACAGCTTCAATACCAATATATCTGACTTCATGGTCATCAGCTTTCTTTCAGTCTTCCTGTGTTTCTGACACATAATCTCCAAAGAATGTAATCAACCTTTTAAAACCATCATCCAATGTATCCATTTCCAACTGATCAAACACTTCTAGCCTCTTATCTTGCTGCCTTCAGGTGGTGACAGAGCTACAGTCAGTCCATGCTTCTTTTTTCTGTAGATGTTGCAAGGTGTCATCCCTTTATTTCATGGGGACAGAATTCTTTACCATGTTTGAACACTTCCACATTTGAAGAGAACAGTTGAAAACGCCAACAACTGTGCCAGATCAATTACTAACGGTGAAGTAAACCCTCAGCTCTGTAAAGTGGACTTCTCTAGCCTAGCATCTGTAATTGGTGGTTATTGGTAGTGACAAAATTGATAATAATTTGTGAAGGCAATGTCTCTGTCTGCATATAAGTAGATTAAGCCTGGGCGACTGAGTATGGTGTATGGTTAATTGAATGTTGCTTTACAAATTGCTGTTTTTATTTTACTCATATTTAAAGATCACAGGCTATTTTACAGAGATTTAGGGGGGGGGGGGCTGGTCATGGCACAGTTGGTTAAAGTGCCAACTTATTAGCACCAGTTCCTCTGTGATGATCCAAAGGTCGTGGGTTCGATCCCTGGCCGTGCCGAGATTGAATTCATGATACAATTTCACACATGTGCTGAGGTATTGCCAGTACTCTTTTGACCACCAGGTGGTCTGTGGTCTGTCAGGTTGTACCATTGGACAAACATTAATGGACAAACAGGGCTGTGTAAGCCAAATCACTCCATTTGCCAATTTCGTGTGCCCTATTGTTAGAAAGACTTTATTAAGCAGTTGTGTGCACAAGATCACTGGGGCCCGTGCCAAAAGGGTTAACCTGTTGTCCTTGTAAATCTGTGACCGGATGGGTTGTCATGTCAAGGACCTGCAACATGACAATTCAGTGAGGCAGCACTATATCTGCTACAAGTAGGTCTCATCACTAAAAGACTGAAATAATGTTGAAAGTGATGTAAAATCCCAAACAAACAAACAAAACAATATCACTGGTCAGCTAAGCAAAGTTTGTTGACAATATTCCAATTGATGATTTGGATTTTAGCAGAAGACTCGTCCACTTTCAAATGTCATAGAAGTATTTGGCATGCATGTTATAGGAGAATTATGATGGGTAATAACTTTTAAGTTTAGGGTATAAACATTTATATTATGCAAGGAAAATGTGCTTGAAAACCTCATTTCATGAATGCTTTAACCAAACTTTTGGCCAAATAGCTGAAACCAGCATGTTTTCATAAAAGTGCGATTGCGGGTTACTATCCAATGATTGTTTAATTTAATTTGTTTTATTTTTGTTTGAACCTCATTTTTGTTTGAACCTCATTTTGAACTACATGGAAACCATTTATAAATTCATTTGGTTGGCAAGCATTTATATATATATATGTGCAGATGCTGCAGAGCACACCTTTGACATGTCTGTTCCATTGAAACCAATGAAGAAATGCATCAGACTTTGCCTTGCTACGCTGTCTAATTACACGACACCACTTCATACTTTACAAAGATGCCAGTGTGTATTACTACCTGCTATCATCATTGTAAAAATGTGCATGTCTCAAAACTGTAGCAGTGCTGATTGATAGTCTCCAGCAAAGCCAGGTTCAATCTGTGAAGTGTTCCCGTAAATTTACATGTGTTGGCCACTATTAAGAATTATTGACTTTTTCTCGATTTTACCAATGAGAAAATTGAATTGGGATGTTTTTTTAGAAACTGTCGATGTTGCTATTTAGTTCAAATTCTCTTACCAATGTTTTTTTTAAAGAATTATCTAAATTTACAAAGATATTCAAGAAGTGCCATATCTTGGTTAAACTTTGTTATTATGACAGCCGATAGCTGTGTGGTTATTTGTCTTTGTCATTTATTCTGAGAAAGCCATCTGTGCGACATGTGGTTATCACCACTTCCCACCATTGTTTCTTTGGACACTTCTTGCATCATCTGTTAGCTGTTCTGGGATAGGTTGAAATGATTGCTATTGTCTCCTAGTGGGTCTACAAGCCAACTCCATCTAGCGGCAGATAAATCTGTGCGATCCAGTCCGGCATATTGAGGTCAGTGGCTCAAACTAACAGGAATTCCTGTTAGAATCCATGATGTCATTTTTTCTGAGCCTGACCATTCTGAAAGTAATAAGAATCGCAAATATTGAAAAGGAAGATTGGAAACAGGTGGAGAGATTCCTGTTTGCATACAGGTACACACATCATACCGGAGAGGCTTGTGTATGGGTGAGAACCAAGAACAAAATTGCCTGACCATAATGGCCTGTCAAAGTAGTATGATTTGGCATGGGACTCCACCATGATCCCATTAGGGCTAGAGACCGGGAAAGAAAGGAAAAAGGGAAGGTATATGGTGATAAGAAGAAAAGAGCAGTTGCCAGTGACATCCAACCAGGAGACCAGGTGCAGAACTTGCACCATGAAAACGAACTGGCACCATAATTCGAGCATAGGCTGTATCAGGTACTACAGAGGAAAGGCAATTTAATAGGGCCATTATTGACAATGGCAGTCACACCATTATGAAGTCACTAGACATTTGAAGAGATATGAATCAGTGAAAGAAGATCCTGAGGCCACAAGGAGAGAGGCACCTAATCCTGAGGTCACTAGGAGAGAATCTAGTTTTGTTTGTTTGGAGTTTTTACATCACTTTCAACATTATTTCAGTCATTTCGTGATGAGACCTACCTGTAGCAGATTTAGTGTTGCCTCACTCAATTGTCATGTCCCAGAGCTGTTACATGACAACACACCCGGTCACATATTTACAAGGACATTGGGTTAACCCTTTAGGCACAGGCCTCAGCAGATGAGTGAAATTGTGTCATGAGTTCAATCTCAGCACTGCCGGGAATCGAACCCACAACCTTTAGATCACCACAGAGGAACTGGTGCTGATAAGCTGGCGCTCTAACCAACTGCGCCACGGCCTGTGGCCTTTCATGTATTGCATCGGGGAAAGGATCTGGGTATTAAACACATAATGATACTGCCCTCTCTGACATTTCAACCTGATTTATTTCCTTTTTTACCAAACAGGCCTTTCAATTTGACTTTGTTTCCTTAAACAGTCTTTAAATTGTACTCCACCCACCTTGTGAGTCACATGCCACCAGATACCGATAGATTAGCTCAAGTCAGCTAGGCAACTCATATTTCACACTTAAGTTCAACCATGGCATCGTCATTCCCTTTCAATCTGAAATGAATATTTTTCTAGATTCTCATTGCTTGAAATCAATGTGCTGAAAGTTTACCTTGATTTTCAACCATTTAACAATTAGAGTCTATGGACACAATCACCACATGTTCAATACTTTTCCCAAATGCAATAAATGAAACCGATTATCGGCATGGCCTGACGTAAAAGTGGAATATAAATATGCATCAGGCCTGTAATATATGTATCTTGTGGCATAAACTAGACAACTAACAAGTGACTAACAAGAAGTAGCATGGCGGGCTCATCAACATCTTATTACTTCCGGTCCGAGGGACCATCTCGTAATTACACTTGATTCGGGGATCATCTATTACATCTCCCTTTCTTTAAATTGAGAAGTACACTGTATATAGAATAATTAAGTAAATTATTTAGATACCAAATAGATGTTCACTTCAGGTATTGTTACCATTAGACTATAATGAATGTAAATCAGTTCATATATTGCACACAGTCTCTGAGAATGTTACTTTGAATAATAAAATAAAGCAATTTAATATGAATACCAGTTGTTATCTCATATCTCCATAGATATTAAATATCTGTATTAAGATGTAAAGTCTTTTCTCATCCCTTTTCATATTGAAAATTAAAAGAAACTCTGCTATACCAGATTTACACAATCAATCTTGAGCATTACCAATTTGCTCAAACATTACTGCCCTTTTATAGTTTTTATAGACACACAGTAGTATAAACAAAAAGATAACATGACATTCAATGAAGCAGAATTTTACTTTTATGCAAATGATATTTGACACAAGAAATGTTCACTTGAATTTCAGTCACAATATGAATTCTTTAAATTCTACAGTCACAAATCAAATACTTTGGTGAATATTACTATCAGATTGTCACAAATATGTTGCTCCAGTTAGACATACATAATGAAAAAAATTTTACCTTGCTATGCAATTATGTAAGCAAAACAGTTATGAAAAATGAAAAAAAAAAAAAATATGGCTTCTCTCCAGTGTGAACTTTAAAATTAGGTCTCATAATCCTTGAATTTTACAGGTGGTTTTGATATGCGACCAGATCTTGTGTGAACAGCTGGTGGTGAATTGAGACTTGGGGGTGCTACAGCTGCACGCTGCTGCACTGGCAAGGGTGCATTGGTGGGTTTGGAACCAACCACTAACTTTTGCACTCTATTTGACACACTATCTGACACATTGCTCACACTTGGCACATTCTGCACAGGATTTGGTTCCTCCTCTTCCGGATCTCCAGCTCTATGGACGGGTTCTGCTCTCTTGAGCAGATGGTGACCATTTCACGTGTACAGCGAACCTGCTGGATTTTTTACTATTTAGGATCTCTGATCTGGACATCCATCCACAACACGTCCTGGCTTCCACAGACGATCCACCACTCTGTAGCTTTGCTGTAGCTTTGGAAGTGGCTTTGCATGTTGATCATAATCAGACATATCACACATTTGCCAACCAACTCTTCAATTTGTTGTCCCATTCCTGGCCAAAACAACACATCCTTGGCCCGGAGTTTGCATTTGACCATTCCCAGGTGTGGCGTGTGGATTATTTTCAGAATGTCAGGTCTCCTGGCTTCAGGTACCACAACACGTTCACCTCTGAAAATGATGTCATCTACCACAGAGAGTTCATCTCTGACATCCCAGTAGGGTCTGATTGCCATGGGAACGTCCTTCTCGGTCAGCGGCCATCCTGACCTTATGACGTCACTTAATTCTTGTAACACTGAGTCTGCTTTTGTGTTTTCCAGTAGAACTTTCTGCTTCTCTGGGCTGAAGCACACAACTTCAGCAGTGGGGCCCCCATAGGGGGGGTATGAAAAACCCAATAATCCCCCTTTTTTTACCTAAAAATCCAAAAATCCTTATCTTTTGTAGCCAAAAATCCTTAAATATTTTTCCCCTCAAATCTAAAAATCCAAAAGTATAAAACAAAAAATCCTAAAATATGTTTACATTTAGTACAAATTTATTTGGCAATGAATTACATAACATGCATGATATAACATGATATTTAGTGTTTCACACAGGTCATGCCACATTACAAAATGTACTTGCAGAGTCCACTTGAGCCCACAGAGATTAACAGTAATCTCACTGTTATAGTGATACGGAGACACCCAATCCTTTTGAACATATTCAAAATTAGTAAAAAAAGTAATCTGTGTCTTTACCTTTTTTTGAAACTCTTTTAGGCCTAGTGGCCCTTGTGTCACTAGTAAATGACAACTGAGATAATTCCTCACTAATTAACTCTTGCTGCTCATTGGGTGTCTCCGTATCACCCTGATCCTTTATCAGGTCCAAAAGATTGATCAAAACCTCCTCATTCAGAACAATTATATCATCCTTTGGAACATATTCATAGTTAGTATCATCTAAAACAGTGATGACATTTTCTCTATCTATGACACATTGTTTTTGATTTGAGAACTCTGTGGACTCAAGTGGGCACTGCAAGTAGATTTCCCCTTTACATTTTCCCTTCTCAAGCATATCTTGCCTCAGTTTACATATATGCACATGTTTGATTGTGTTAATAACTACAACAGAACCTTTTTTGACATAGACACTTCTCCCTTGTGAGGGCTCCAACACACTCTGGCCACCAGTTGATGATCCTAAACACTTTCCTCAAAATCCAAAAATCCCAGATATTTCACCCCCAAAATCCAATTATCCCTCTTTTTTAGGCCAAAAATCCAATAATCCTAAAACCCTATGGGGGCCCCAGCAGTGCAGACCATTATCTCATCACCCAGTGCCGATCTACCCTGGTACGGGAGTGAAGCTCTGCTGAGAGTGTCAGCCACTGGAATCTCTGGTCCTGGCTTGTATACCAGTTGGAATGGATATGGTTGGATTTTCAGCAACATCTTTTGTAACCTCATAGGAGCTTTGTCTATGTCTTTCTCATATATTGCTACAAGTGGCTTGTGATCTGTAATGACTTTTAGGTCATCACGTCCATAGATGAGCTTCTGAAACTTGATACAGGCAAATACTATGGCTAGCATTTCCTTTTCTATCTGAGCGTATCTGGTTTCCGCATCAGTTAACGATCTTGACGCGCCAGCTTATTAGCGCCAGTTCCTCAGTGGTGATCCAAAGGTTGTGGTTTCGATCCCCAGCCATGCTGAGATTGAATTCATAATGCAATTTACCATACGAGCTGAGGCCCATGCCAAAGGGTTAATCTGTTGTCCTTGTAAATCTGTGACCAGGTGGGTTGTCATGTCAAGGACCTGCGACAAGTGAGGCAGCATCTGCCACAAGTAGGTCTCATCACGAATTGACTGAAATAATGTTGAAAGTGATGTAAAACCCCAAACAAACAAACAAAAATGGATTATCTGTTGACATTGCTAAAGTAGATTGTTGACTTTGCCAAAGTAGATTGTCACTTGGTGTATTCCATTCTAGATGCTACCGCAGTCAAAGCGAATGCCCAATGGTGTCCATGGTGCAAAAACTACTACCACTTTCGCACCTCAGACTGCCCTTTCCCACCATTGCATTGCCGGTGCAGTGGCCAGCGTTATGGGAAGCAGGACAGAACCCAAAGCAAGCACCAACAGGGGAGATATGTAACACATCTCCACATGTAGGATATAGATTACCCATCTATAGACTCTTATATACAAGTATAGACAATCATGATATTTGGCAAGAGATCATAAGGTTACTGAGTGCAACGTGAAGGCCAACAAGTGCAGGCTAATGAGATGCATTACTCACCCAGCAGAGAGATGATGTGATGCTCCAAACCGGAACTTTGCCAAGACGCTGCAGATGAATCACGCAGGCAGACGCAGGCGACGCTTATTAGTATGCACACAGATCCACTCAGATTTCCTTAAAAAGGCCCCGAAATCGCTACTCGGGGAGCAGAAACCACTTGCCTAGAAGATCCACGACACTCTGTCTTGTGACAGCCACTTGTATAGACTTGGGTGTTTTATGCATCCTCAGGACTTTGTCAGTATTAGCATTTGGATATTTTATATATCACGCTCTTGCCATGCCTTCCTAGCCAGACTCTAGTGTATACAGCACCGAATAAAGACAACTCTTGTGCATTGTATACGCTGTGTCTGCAGTCCTTATTACCTCCCAACTCACATAGGTAGATTAGCTAGGTTAAGGCCCCAGCTCACAGGTAGCCAGCGAGTATAGTTCCGATCCCCGTCCGAGTCCCATCAAACATTCGGATCCCCAAACCATTTGTAACACATACAGTGTAACGGCCCATTACCATTTGAATTGTGTATTAGGTAAGGAAAGTGTGCCACATGACATCCTGACGGTGTTGCCCTCTGTAGATGGATATCTCTCACAGGGACTCATGAACCATTGTTCAGTTCACAGGTTGGAACAGTTGGATGAGTAAGATGAATATAGCATGGCGAGAATTAGTAGCCTTCGTCATGGCAATCGCCATCTATGGTAATAGACTTATGAACTCCAAGGTTGCTATGAGCATCGATGACATGGCAGTGTCCAGAGATTCTGACCTCATGAACTTAGTGCGGTCGCTGTATCTATACATAAGTATTTTCTGCATTGACTACAGTGCCATCCACATTGGCACCTATTATGATGCCGTAGGCTAGATGTAGGGCATCTGCATAGGTTTAGGCATCTCAACCCTCACAGTGAAAGAGACATGACAATTGCCATGGCAATCTTGTATGATTTCTGATACTCGTGTATCTACTATGTAGGCCACAGGCCGTGGTGCAGTTGGTTAGAGCGTGAGCTTATTAGCATCAGTTCCTCTGTGGTGATCTAAAGGTTGTGGGTTCGATCCCCGGCCGTGCTGAGATTGAACTCATGACACAATTTCACTCATCTGCTGAGGCCTGTGCCTAAAGGGTTAACCCAATGTCCTTGTAAATATGTGACCGGGTGTGTTGTCATGTCACAGCTCTGGGACATGACAATTGAGTGAGGCAACACTAAATCTGCTACAGGTCGGTCTCATCACGAAATGACTGAAATAATGTTGAAAGTGATGTAAAAACCCCAAACAAACAAAACTAGATTCTCTCCTAGTGACCTCAGGATAAGGTGCCTCTCTCCTTGTGACCTCAGGATCTTCTTTCACTGATTCATATCTCTTCAAATGTCTAGTGACTTCATAATGGTGTGACTGCCATTGTCAATAATGGCCCTATTATATTGCCTTTCCTCTGTAGTACCTGATACAGCCTATGCTCGAATTATGGTGCCAGTTCGTTTTCATGATGCAAGTTCTGCACCTGGTCTCCTGGTTGGATGTCACTGGCAACTGCTCTTTTCTTCTTATCACCATATACCTTCCCTTTTTCCTTTCTTTCCCAGTCTCTAGCCCTAATGGGATCATGGTGGAGTCCCATGCCAAATCATACTACTTTGACAGGCCATTATGGTCAGGCAATTTTGTTCTTGGTTCTCACCCATACACAAGCCTCTCCGGTGTGATGTGTGTACCTGTATGCAAACAGGAATCTCTCCACCTGTTTCCAATCTTCCTTTTCAATTTTTGCGATTCTTATTACTTTCAGAATGGTCTTATTAAACCATACTACTTCTCCATTTGACTGGGGCCAGCAAGGTATGCCATGGACATGCTCTGTACCATATTCTTCCATGAACCTTTGGAATTCTTCGGCTGTGAACTGTGGGCCATTGTCACTACTGAGTTTCTCAGGTAAATTCAATATCAGAAGCATTTTGTCCAGGCATCTGATCACAGTTGAAGGGTCAGTCTTCTTTAACATTGCCACCTTTGGCCATTGAAAATAGTAGTCGATAGCCATAAAAACATATTCTTTTGCAGTTATGCTGAGCAAGTCCACCCCGATTTCCTCCATGCTTTGGTTGGCAAAGGTGTTATCATGGTTTCAGGAGAACGTTTTGACCCACCAACTGGCATGTACTGGTGTAGGACAAAACCAAGGACTTATGGTCAGTTTTAATCTCAAGGTTTATACTATGCAAGTAAAAGTGTAACCTCTCACAGGCCCAGACCACAGCCTGAGCCTCTCTTTCAAACTAACAGTATTTTCTCTCCCCTGGTGACAAGTTGCAACTGACATGCTACACGGGCCTGAAACATCCATCCCTCTGTCTTTGCAGCAAAACTGCTACTTGTGATGCCTCAGTTGCCAGCCGGGTCTCAGCATCGGTTTGGTAGCATATCATGACAGGTGCAGTTGTAAATTTCTTTTTCACCTCATTGAAGCATAACCGTATACCTTCGTGTTGCAGGGTTTAAGGGTAACACTGGCTGGCATACTCTAGGTTATTCTCTCTAGTATCAGGTTACAACTGGACCTGGAATCAACCAAAATGTAAACCTTATGCCCATTAACCAGCACTGGTGTCAGATTATCTGCCTTGGGCACAACTAAGAAAGCATAATCTTCTGAACATATGGGGGTCTCTGGCCTGATGCTTATTCCCTCAACCACTAGAAAATGCTTTACTGCTGCATTCTGACCTTTTCGTTACCACACTTGTAGCATGTTTTGCTTTTTACTACCAGGCATTCTTTCTGGAAATGACACACCTGTCCACACCATCAGCACATTCCTGTTTTCATGTTGTTGTTTTTTTATGTTTCCACCAGCACATTTCTGTAACTTACTAGCACTCTGTCACTGCCATGAATCTCCATGTCGCTCTGTATATTTCTTGTTTGCCTATTCAATCTCAGGCTCATTAGTGTCTCTTTGCTTAGAGGCCATTGAAATTTCCAATATTTTAGTGAGTGTCATGTCTTTCAACTTCTGATCTGTACATTTCTCCATAACTTAGTCCCTGTTTCATCATCCAGTGACACATTCACAATGCAACTGCCTCCCTTAATCTGACATCATAATTTTCCAGATTGCTTTGCCAACTTGTTTTGAATACTTGCTGAAATGCTAGTTTATTAAAAATACAAACTGTATAGGAATGACACCTTGTGACAGAAATGGAAAACTAAATATTCACAAATAAAATGGACGAGATACGTCACACTGACTACCAGCGAAACATTGTAGTGGTGTACCATTCTTTAATGATATCAACTGAAAACTGAGTTTCTTGGTCTACCTGGTTTAACATGTCAAACGAATACAGTGCAAATGCTGGTTATTGTATATTACCTTGAATTGTTGACATTTGAATTAATCTAAATAAAATCACTTCTGTTTGTTGAATGGAAATGTTGAAATACAGAGCTGAGTGTAATATGCCCTTCTTCTTGAGAACTAAACTTTATCTAGGTCAGAGTTTGGGAGGCATAGGTAATCCAAGGCTGCAACCAAGCTTGGACACAAAGCTATCTTTAATCATCTCTGTGATGTGGTAATCACCTCTCTCCGTTCTCTGTGCAGGGTACCTTTCACAACTTTTCACCTTTTGGTGTATTTAGGATGTGATACATGATACTCAAAGGTGCAAGAGGGCTTTAAGTCCACTGCATGGACACAGTGACCTGGAATCAAGTGTCTGAGTGGTTTTCTCTGTCCGAAGGAAGTATGTTCCACAAAAAAGCATAACATAAATTGTTCAAAAAAATGGAGGTGTATTATTTCAGAGCTAATATCATTAGCTAATATTAAAGCAAGTGTTCAGGCTGACAGATCTCTCAAGTTGGTTCTGGTGGAAGGATCTTAAGAGTCCAAAGGACGAGTGAGATCCTTCCACCAGAACCAACGAGAGAGATCTGTCAGCCTGAACACTGCACGAACCTATGTTCTTGACTTTATCTCATACTTTACTCTTACAGATAGCTATGAGATAAAGGTTTTGGTTTGATGTCCAATCTATTTAAAGCAACACAGAGAGGAAAACATTGCAGCATGTGCGGACCTATGTTGTGTGTGTCAAACAACATAAACAATGCCACGCCCCCTTTTTAATGACGTCACACTCAATGACGTCATTGCAACATATAATTTATGTTATGACGCCATTGAGAGGTGGGCATTGTGCCACTCTATATTGTGAGATCCTTCCACCAAAACCTAAGTAAGAGATCTGTCAGCCTGAACACTGCACGAACCTATGTTCTTGACTTTATCTCATACTTTACTCCTACAGATAGGTATGAGATAAAGGTTTTGGTTTGATGTCCAATCTATTTAAAGCAACACAGTGAGGAAAACATTGCAGCATGTGCAGACCTATGTTGTGTGTGTCAAACAACATAAACAATGCCACGCCCCTTTTTAATGACGTCACACTCAATGACGTCATTGCAACATATATTTTGCTATGTAATGACGTCATTGAGAGGTGGGCATTGAGATCCTTCCACCAGAACCAACTTGAAAGATCTGTCAGCCTGAACACTGCACTCACATGTTCTTTTCTTTACTGGTCTGGTTTATAAACCATTTGCAGTAGATAAATATGAGATAAAGTCAAGAGCATGGTTTCATGCAGTGTTCAGCCTGACAGATCTCTTTTGTTGGTTCTGGTGGAAGGATCTCACTTGTCATTTGGACCAAGGATGATTTGCAAAAGTAGTTCGGCACATGGGTGATCTGCGAAAGTTGTTCGGCAGAGGGGTGAACTGCGAAAGTAGTTCGGCAGAGGGGTGATCTGCAAAAGAATATCTCATAGGTGCAGAACACCCTCTTGAAGCACCAAGTATGAGATAACATTTAAAATTACAGTATCCTGATGATGCAGTGATGCTAGTGAGCTCCCAACATCATACGTTTGTGCAGGCTGTGTGAGGGGAGCATATTACATGATTCCAGACCAGAGAGTGTGGAGGTCGAGACAATTCCTACATTGGGGAGTGAATGAGAAGGAACCAAAAGAGACTGTCTGACAGTCAAAATAAAAATCTCATGCCAAGTGGCTGCTCTCTGGAGAGACCGACCAAATAACAATTTGCTGGAGTTTCAGATCAGTCCTGACTGAGATCACCAATTTTATGTTTTACAGTGACCGGCAGCCAAATCCGGACACTTTCATGTTTTTCACTCCTGATTTTCACAAAACCTTTAAAAACTGTGTAAAAACTGCTCACATCGAAAGAAGATCTTCGACTTCTGTCTGTGGAGTTTTAATGATACCCGTTCAATATTAACAGAAATAGCGTGATTTTCATGCATTCAGCAAACCGGCAAACTGTCCGAGTTCACATTGAGTTATATGGTGATGTTGGTTACGTCACCACTTCTGACGTCATTTGACAGTGACTCAATCAGTCGTGCCGTGAAAACAAATAAACACTTTTAACGTTTTGAAAGGTATAGGAATTGCAAGGTGACGTGTGAGACCTGACATTCAGCTCAATTGCAATTAGTACAGCAAGGTTTGTTTGATGTTTGAGTGTGTTAAAAATCTCCGAGTTTAATCTGCCGGTTTCGGACAGTTGCCGGTCACTGTAGATCAATAGACTATGCAGTCCAATATATATAGGACTATCAAGGACATCTCGTTGCAATGGGTTTGTGCAGCGGGCGAATAATATCACTATTATGGAGGGTTTGCTCTGATTGGTTGACATAAATATAGAACAGAGAAACCCTAAACAGCAACCACAAGTTCCAGTGACGTGTGACCGGAATTCCGGGCAAAGGCATACAGGTGTCTTGCACCCAGTAGGAATCGTGGCACAGTAGGAATTCCTACATTGTGCAACTGCCCAAAGTAGGAATTCCTACTTTGTGCAAATAAGTAGGAATTTTAAGATATATCAAGAACTGAGATCACTGGATGCGGCCAATATAATTACAATGTTTATCAGTTTTCTATTAAATTTTGTATTTAAAAAAAGTAATAGACACTTCCTGCTTAATTGGACGTTATTGGCATTGGAGAATGTGGTTTCACATTTGGATTGACTCGTACATTATAATGGAAATATGACATATTTGGAAATAGAAATTTTGATTGTCACTTTAATTTTACAAAAAATGTACAAACATTTTTTTTAAATATTTATGTCTTAATAATACGTTTACAGGCTCACATCCAGATATCTGCCTTTTTGCCAATCAGAAATGTACTGATAAAATCATATTTTATTATGCACACAACTCATATCAGTGCATGCTCATATCATTATAATTATTTTTATAACAGTCCTACGTTCATAAAGTCCAACATTCATACAGCCTAAACCTCCTCAATGACCTCATTCAGCTTCATGACATTTGGATTCTTGACTCTGATATTCCTACTTATTTGCGCAATGTAGGAATTCCTACTTTGTCCTGCACAATGTAGGAATTATTCCTACATTGTGCAAGATTCCTACTTTGCGCATGACACAGGCACCTGCGAGCTGGTTTACTGTCCATATATATGGACATGTTATTAGTGTCTAGTAGATCAACTTCTTCAATGCTCTCAGGATATTTTTATTGTACGGAATACCATGGAATTCACAATCAAGGCATGCAGACTGAAAATAATTATAAAGCAGTAATAAGCAGTAAATAAATATATAAAATTTGCAAAAATATTTGGTTATTCACAGGTATATAAAATCTCGCTAGACATTTCTTGTTGAAATCAGCAGTGTCTTCATTATAGTCTATAGGGATATAATAGCACTGAAGGGAGAGAGTTTCTATATGACACTACTGTGAAAAGCGTTTTTTACAATTAAAGTATTTTGTATAATACTATGAGCACCGCACACACATCTGCTTTGCTGACCAATCACGGAAGTTGAGCCTATAGTGGAAGACTAAGGCAATTATTTTGACCAGATGATTACAAGAAGTGTAACAAATCATTAAACAATTAAGAAAATAATGTTCAAATTAAGTGTTATCAGGGTCATTTGGCGCAGCTACAAATGGTCTAGCATTGTATATTTTCAGCAGGCGGAGATGCCATGCCCAGATCAATACAGATCCAGTGTGATATAAGAGAGGAAAAATCCATTGAGTCTTGCATCAAGTTAATAGAAGATGAATTAGGCCCAATAGATGTGCTGATAAACAGTGCTGGAATCAACCAAGATGGACTGCTTGTCAAAGTTAAAAAGGAGGATATGGACTCTCAGATTGCTACCAACCTCGTGGGGACCATGCTGACATGTAAGGCTGTGGCCCGTAGCATGATACAAAGAAGACATGGCTGTATTATCAATATTAGTATGTAAAGACTCTTTAAATATTTCTCAAATGTAGTTTTATCATTCCCAAACAGATGAAACTTTGCAATATTAATGTTTTTGCAATGTAATAGAATGTAACATGTAATATGACATTGTTGACTGGATAACCTTGATGTATACTTGAGCGCAGCCTTCATTTTACACCAATCCCTATTTCAGGTATTATGGGACAAAATTTAGTATTGTTGAATTTCCCTTTTATTGTTTTATTCAGTGCCATTGTAATCAACGTCATAAGAGTTAATGGATATTCTTCTCACTTTATCAGGCAGCGTGGTTGGAAGCCGTGGGAATGTGGGTCAATGTGTATACAGTGCTACAAAGGCAGGGATCGAAGGCTTCACTAAGTCATTAGCAAAAGAACTTGGACCCAAAGGCATCAGAGTCAACTGTATAGCCCCTGGTAAAAAGTTCATTTTCACTACTATGTATTCTATTTATGCCCTTATAAAGCAAATGAATCAAAACATTAACTGGCACTCCCGTACTTGAAATTAGTTGTGGAACCCCGACTTGCGCGAGCAGAGCTCTGGAGGCTACGTCGGTCATATTGCTCCGACCAGCCCTGCCAAAAACAAGGAGGACCAAATGTATGAAGCTCTGGAGGTATCATTCGTGCCTCGCACTTCGCTTTTCAAGCTTCGCTATATTCGTACTTCTACTTCGCCATATTCGCATTTCTACTTCGCTGTATATACTACAGTAAGCTGCTCACTGATTGGCTACTTGGCAATGCAATACGAAGTGCAAAGATAAGAAAGGTGAAGAAAGCGAAGGCGAAGGGCGAAGATAACGACGGCAAAGAGCGAAGATAGCGAAGTAGAAGGGCGAATATTCGCATTTCTACTTCGCTGTATTCGCATTTCCATTTTGCTTTTTCTCCCTTCTACTTCGCTATTTTCGCATTTCTACTTTGTTATTTTCGGCCTTCGTCTTCTAATCTTCTCCCTTCGCCTTTAGCAAACTTTATATACTACAGTAAGCTATGAAGCTCTGGAGGTATCATTTGTGCTTCGTACTTCACCCCTAACTTCGCCCTTCTACTTCGCTATTTTCGCCCTTCTACTTCGCTATCTTCGCTCTTTGCCGTCGTTATCTTCGCCCTTCGCCTTCGCTTTCTTCACCTTTCTTATCTTTGCACTTCGTATTGCATTGCCAAGTAGCCAATCAGTGAGCAGCTTACTGTAGTATATACAGCGAAGTAGAAATGCGAATATGGCGAAGTAGAAGAACGAATATAGCGAAGCTTGAAAAACGAAGTGCGAGGCACGAATGATACCTCCAGCGATTCATAGTAAGCTGCTCACTGATTGGCTCCTTGGCAATGCAATACGAAGTGCGAAGATAAGAAAGGCGAAGATAGCGAAGGCGAAGGGCGAAGATAACGAAGGCAAAGGGCGAAGATTGCGAAGTAGAAGGGCGAAGTTAGGGGCGAAGTACGAAGCACGAATGATACCTCCAGAGCTTCATACAAATGCCGTTTCTCTTAAACTAACTTGAAATGATCACATGCTAAAGCCGCGGTCTCACTCTAATGGACAGGCGAAGTAGATGAACGAGCAGTGGAAAGTTTTGCTCTTCGGAATGAGTTTTAACGTGTTGAAAATTTTTGTGCGGAAGAGAAGCAGATGGACAGTTCGCACTGGTTTCGTTACGAACGCTTTCTTTGTATCTCATCCTGAATGTGTCCTGACTCATCCTGAATGTGTCCTTAGTTTAAGAGAAACGGCATTTGGTCCTCCTTGATTCTTTTTGGCAGGGCTGGTCGGAGCAATATGACCATAGAGAAAGTATAAGATAGAGGAACATCCCCACTTTAATCCAATTACCTACCAATTAGTGCTGGGCAAGAGCAGCCCAGCTAGCAGTGTGGTGTTACCTCCTTTGTACTATACGTGCGTTGCCAACAGGGAGCAAGTTTGCTATATATGTTTACTTAATTGGCAGAAATCATTGCTGGTCCTCAAGACCATCTTATGCAATTACATGCTTATATATGAGTGTCAGACTATCAAGGACTATGCATGTGTTGTTGTTTTCTGGGAAAGTAGTACTTTGTTTCATCTTTCTATGATGATTTTAACCAAATCTGTTGCCCAAAAGTCATCACAAGACTGCAGACAGGTAACCTGTTATAATGTATTCTGCTGATAAGTGCTGAAAATGTTAAAACAATGATGTGAAAGTTCAAAACATGTGCTTTAAAGTCATATGAATTACATTGATGGCGGATAGTGGCGGAAAAGTCAAAATTGGGTGCAAAGTTGCACCTTCCTATGGCTCTTACTTAGTTCAGTTTCTGATAGGCATTTGACTGATTGACCAATGAGATGGCCAGTTTTGCTTATGTAGGTCATAAAGCTGCCAGCAACCCACAGGGAGCTTGTCTGTTAGCCAATTAAGAGCAATTAGTGCCAGTGCAAGTCAGATGTCAAATTGTTTTCACAGCAGTTGTGAGCAACGCACCCTGTACCTTTGAAGTATGTTTGGATGTTCCTCTATCTTTATTTTCTCTATGATATGACCAACGTAGCCTCCAGAGCTCTGCTCGTGCAATTCGGGGTTCCACAACTATAATGTGTCCTGACTGTGTCTGCTGATATTCACTGAATCCTGCATTTATGCGAACAAGGTACGGAGAAAACACGGACAGTTACAGAGAATACACGGACAAGGAACGGAGTTGGCCAGAATAAGATGCAAACAGAAAACGAACGTGCGTATTGGTCAGCTTGTCCATATATATCTGTATTTGTACACCTTCTGTGCGTGTTTTCTCCTAAATACTTTTGTTCTATATCAGTGTTCATCCGCGCTGTTCGCTTTCGTCTTTTTTTCGACTTGCGCATATCTCATTCGTTCATTCAAAGCACACAAAAGCAAATTAAAAGCGAACAAAAAGCAAACATGAAGTTTTCCACTCCACAATTCTATAATGAGACCAAGCCTTTAAGGTTGGCCTCACAAACAAAAAAACTAAATCACTGGTCAGCTAAACAAAGTTTGTTGACAAAGTGTCCAATGGATGATTTGGATTTTAGCAGATTTAGTGGCAATAGTGGAAAAAGATTATGAGTTTAATATAAGCTTCAAACCTGTTTTTCATGGTGAAACAAGTTCAATTAAATTAAAGTTAGTGATATCATAAAATGACAACTGTTTCAAACCTGTATTATTATGAAAATGATCAGTATCCTACTTGTAGCAGATATAGTGCTGCCTCACTGAATTGTCATGTCGCAGGTCCTTGACATGACAACCCACCCGGTCACAGATTTACAAGGACAACGGGTTAACCCTTTTGCACGGGCCTCAGCTCACTTGCCCACTTTCAAAGGGCACAGAAGTATATGTAGGGGAAATATGATGGGTAATAACGTTTGATCGCAATGTTAAGGGTATAAACATTTATATTATGCAAGGAAAATGTGCTTGAAAACCCCCATATTCATGAATGCTTTAATCAATCGTATATCTGGCTTTGAAGCTAGGTATTACTTCCCCTCATTTCACAGAGAGATATTGCAATTAAGAAACAAACAAATGTAATTAGATATGCAATCACTAAATCATGCTGCTGATATGTCAAGACCAGCATAATTCTTGTGCAGTCAAGTTGGTCAGATTTGTCAAAAGCGTTTTGTATCATAGTGGTTTTATAATAGTATAAAGATTTTCATTTTCAGCAAAATAAATTAATTGTTCCAACTGGGATTTGAACCCAGATCTTTAGCATGGGAGACAGACATCTATCCCACTGAGCCACATCCTATGTCACACAAAGATTATTGTTATATTAATATAATGGTATGAAGTCAAAGCCTTGAACCTGTGTCTAAAGATAATTTCAACCACATGAAAAAGGTGGACTTGCAAGTTATTTATTGTCCACCTTTATCAAACATAAATAATAGCAATGCTATACTTTTCATTCTACATACACAGGTTATATAAGTACCCAGATGACAAAGCAGGTGATGGAACAAAGAGTTGTGGCCATACCTATGGGACGAGCAGGAAGAACAGAGGAAGTAGCCCAGGCTGCAGGTTTCCTGCTAAATGCGCAATATATCACTGGTCAGGTAATAGACTCCCTATCGCCCTCTGTATATAATATTACCTGTTAGATGGAAGTCCCCATTTGTTGAGTATATTAATGGAGAGCCAAGTTGTTCCTTCTGTTTTGTGTATAAAGCAGACAGTTTGTGAATAGCATGAGGTCAAGCACTAATTCACATATACCAGTCACAGTTCTTCTTGAGGCTAAACTAACATATCATTCTCCAAATTACAAGCATATTATTTTTGGTGTGTAATGATTTTGCTAAATGCCTCCTGTGAAAATATCACCAAAAGTCAAAATCTTCTGAGCCCCTCATACAATTATCAGATATGGCAGATTGTTTTGATATTAGGTCTACTTATTTTAACCATCAAAAGGATACTCAAAAACATAGATGAGGCCATGCCGGCCAGACCTTGACCTGCACTCAATGTAACAAAAGACACCGAAAATCTAAATATCTTTATCTGTGCCCTTGATAAATGCTAATGCGAATATTCTGTAAAATACCCCTTTTAGGTTATTTTGTAAGAAGAAAGGTACTTCTGACATTGAGAATAGTTGAAAGTCACCCAATATCAAACTTCCCTGTCTGAGATTCCTCATTTAATCCAAGTTATATTGCTGAAATATCATATTGATTTTGAAAATGTGGCTTTTGTGTCCTTGAGAATAGCTCAAGGTCGTCTTATTTCCAGCTCCTCTGAGCCATCCATATATTGCTATATTATTACAATGATGAAATCATAATCAATAAAAGTAAGAATATCACAAGTCTTGACCTTGACCTTAAACCAATGTCAGCAAATATTCATCAAAACAAATAATCTTTATATACACTTCACATATCGATAATATCAAGTTCTGCTCTCCTATTATTGAACACCAAAAGTCTTTTATTTTTGGGTTGGCCACAATCGAGGTCTCAATGTACACTTGACAGTGTTACAATGCAGTGAAATATTTTTTGATGTCACTTATGATGTATCATTTCCAAAACAATAAATATTTTAATACTTGTTAAAAAAATTTCTATACTGTACGATGTACGTACTCTACGACGGGGGTATGTACACTACAAAACAGACTTCACATCTCATTTTCAGATTTTGGGAGTATACTTTCAACCAATAATTATCTTACTAATAATACTCAACATTAGCTCAATATGACTGTAAAATGAATTAGTTGCCTTTTCTGGAACTACAAATTCATATGGGGGTATGTACTCTACAAATTTTTGTTGCAATTCACCTCAAAACATCATATGGCATAATATTCACATAGCGAAGAATTGACAATCTTAAATTATATATTTGTTTTTTCCTTCATATCATATTGTCAAATGAAGGTATTATTTAATACATTTGTGTTATTATTATTAGAAATGTAGACATTCTTTTATTACTGGGGTTTTAAACCAGAAATTCCAAAGCAAAACACATCAAAACATATCCAGTCCGTGATGATACCATCTAACAATCTTAAAAAAATATATAAATAATTAGTCAGAATATAACTTGCAATGTAACCTTTGTATTAATTGTAAAATTTACCTTGACAAAAAGGTACAGCATGTAATGAACATGCGAAACATTTAATTTTCAATAAGTTTAGGATGTTAGAATATTCACTGTCTTGGAAGTAACACACCGATTCTTGATTCAATTTTTATTTAAAAGGTATTATTCAGCTTTTTATCATAAGTGGCATCTTGAATGTTTGGTGACATAAACAAATATTTTATTACATCATAACACTATCAAGTGTACATTCAGACATTGATTGTGTCCAGCCCAACAGGCAACTCCTGACCTGCATAATCCTCTCCAAGTTAGACATATTTAAATAGATTTAAGATCCAATGATTACCTCACTCTACTTAAGACGCCCCTAACAAATAATGATAGGGCTTTTCTGCAATTGCCCCCCCCCCCCCCCCCCAGACCATGGAATGTCCTCCCTACTAACATCAGGAGTAGTCCTGAGTATGTTACTCACAACATTCGGTTTGGTACCCCGAGACTTTTTTGCATCTTTTGGGAATAGTTGCAATGTGTTTTAATTTGGCTCATTTTGGCTCGTTTTGAACTACTTGGAAACCATTCATAAAATTTGGTTGTTTGAAAATATGCAAGGACATCACAGAAAACAGCTTTGGCTCATCTGTTCCATTGAAATCAATGGCAGTCATTCATCGGACCTTGCCGTGTTGGAGGCTGTCAGACAACACTGCTACACTTTTTAATTACCCATCACACCACTTACACATTCATGGTACACAGAGATAACAGTCTATATTGCCACCTCAGCTGCCACCTGCAATCATCAGAATTGTCACAATGTTCATGCCTCAAATGTAGCAGTGTTGATTGACAGCTTCCAGCAAGGCAAGGTCTGATATGTCAAGTTCTCCTATTTGACCCTAAATGACTTTTTAATTGTGAAAAGCCAAACAGAGATAAATGAGCACTTAATAAATCAGTTCGTGTGAACTCCTCTTAAAGTCCTCTAATCATTTTGATATAAACTGATTGAAAAGAAAAGACTTGTACCAACGCTGATCCATTATACTGCAGCTGCCGCGACGATCACATTTAAAAGTAAACGTTCCATCTGGCAGAAAAAGCGAGAACTCTATCCTGACTGACTATACAACATATTAATTGGAATATTTTCCAAATATTACAGGTGCTGTATGTGGATGGTGGGATGAGTCTAGTTATGTGAGTGAAAATGCTCAGGTAATTATACAGTGCTAATGCACAGTGGTTGTTGGTGGTTGTTGAAGCCTAATTGGAGTTACCAAAGATAAAGAAAGAGAAAGAAAATTAATTTCATTTTAAACTTCAACAGAGGAGCATGCAAATTACTACATCTGACCACTGACTATTGAAACCACAGAGGTCACAGGCAATTTTACAGAGGTTTGGGGTATGCTTAAATGATATGTGGCCATGTAACTGTGATACAATTAAACTATATCACTAAAATCAATCAAAGTACACTGACCATGGTTATTGTGGTTTGATGAAAGTGCCAAGTACTGCCTGTACTCTTTTGACCATCAGGTGGCCACATGTATAAAAGCAGGTGTTTACACAAAAGCACTGGTCAGCTAAACAAAGTTTGTTGACAAAGTGTCCAATGGATGATTTGGATTTTAGCAGAAGACTCGTCCACTTCCAAATGGCACAGAAGTAAATGTAGGGGAAAAATGATGGTGATAACTTTTGATCGCAAAGTTTAGGGTATAAACATAAATTTTATACAAGGAAAATGTGCTTGAAAACCTCATTTCATGAGTGCTTTAAAGCTTTCATAAAATCACAGAGGTCACAGGCAATTTTATATATACTATTATTGTTATTACTATTATCGACTTCTTGAAGTCTGTCTGTCAAACACCATATACATTTTTCACAGATTTGATCATTGACCTGGATACTGTGACCTTGACCTTTGTATTATTGTGCAGGCCATATCTCATGAACGATGAACTGGAATTACTAAATATTGGGCATGCATGGCAAACACAAGGTGTTGTCAGTGTTGGACAAAAGATTTTGACCCACATCAGACAATATGTCCAACATTCAGTCAGCCAATGTCAGAAATTTATCTTCAACATCAGACATTTGAACACATGCCCTTGAATCAATTGTCACAAGTTATGGTTGGACTGGAATCCTATCATAGTTGTGATTTTGTAACAGCAAAGAATAAGATAGGCAACCATAGAAATGCAAGTTTGAAGCACCCAGAGGTGCGTAATTGTTACAGAGGGTTTGAATACCCACCAAGATCTATAATATATATAGGGAATAACACTATACTCTCTGGCTAAATGAGTTGGGTCCCAATACCTAGCTGCCTAGCATACCTATCAATGGGGGATAAGAATGACTGCAGACTCCGCATGGACTGTATACAATAGTAGTCTTTATTCGGGTAAAGGTATACACTTGAGTCAGACTAGGTAAGGCATGGCATGAGTGTAATATGAAATACTCAAATACTGATAACGGTGATAAAGCTCTCAGGCATGAAGGCGCACCTCAATATCTACACAAATGGCACAGTGTAGATCACGTGGCTGAGTGTCATGGGTCATCTAGGCAAGTGGACTTGATGAGTGTCTCTGATAGTGTCTATGAATGACTATGAAATATCATATATATTCAGTCTTCCCTGCATGTAGGCAATCCATGTCCCACAGAATTACTGTGCATATCCTATAAATGGGTGAAACGTTACTGGACTGGCCTGCAGAGCCTGCAGAGCCCGCAGACATTTTCAGGTTACATATTCATGTGTTTCCATTTAAGTCAGAAGAGCTATCAACCCATGGGGTCATGTTTTACATTTAACGTTAGGGAGAACAGTGTCCTCTAAAGTTCTTTTTTCCTGTCAAAATATTTTGTCCCCCACATTTGAAGCCCCAAAAATGACAGATAATTTGCAGATAATTTTTTTGTATAAAATAACTACAAAACCAATTTCAGCTTTTAATGTGTCAAATACGAAGGGAAGGAATTTTCTTTTGATTTGGTTTATGATTTGCTCTCGAATTTTTTTCATTATTAATCATTTTAGATTAAAATGTGAAGTAAAATTCTTTGGCTAGAATGATGCTATTTAGTTTAAATAGACTGAATTTTCAAAAATATCTTATAACTCAAATAATTTGCATTTTTGTAAATAAAATAATTCAAATAAATATTAACTTTTGACATCATTTGATAATTTTGTACTTGACTTTGAAGAAAGTTAGATATCTCAAAATATAGACCATTAATCAAAATTCCCTCTATTAAAACTAAATACAATAATATTTGGAGTAAACCTGTTCTTAAATTTTGATAATTAAACTTGGAAATGTTCTTAATCTTGTCCTAAAAAGCATGGAAAATTATGAGAAATATAATATTTTGTTTGCTTCTAATTTGGTATCACTAGGCAGTGATGAGGTCTAATGCAGCAGCTACTGGCTGATGGATTAGTCATAATAGATATGTTTTCATCTGTATTTATCAACATTGATTCACTCTGAACAAAAGTAGGTTACCTATTTAGATGGATTTGGTATGTTACAAATGTGCAAGCTTTCATGTAGTTCAAGAAGTAATGAAATCATAATGGTTTTGTGGCAATGAAATAGTGATGTCATATTTTTTGGTAACTCACCAACAATCAACAACACATTTGATCTGTGATCCTCTGTATAAAGTGTCCCTGTTCCCCCTAACGTTAATAGGAATATGATATCTAATCAGTTTGAATGAACTCACAGTAATTTTTTGATTTGACATTTTATTCTCAGTGGTGGGAGAGCTCCAAACAGTGCCGGACTGTGATAGCAGCATAGCCGTTATATCATTGTTCTGAGCTAATCTGAACGGATCTTGTGATGCTGGAGTTAAAACCACTTGTCTTCTCACAAAAGGCATCCTAATTGTATCAAAATCACCAAACAATTGAATAAATTTCATTATAGTTGAGTGTGTAACAGTGTTTTGGTTACAATGGTGTAAATTTTATTGGACCCTATACTTGATTATAGCAGGCCTTGTCAAGTCCAGAGCACACTGGAAAAAACTGATTAAATTTATCCAAATTGACAGTTTTTTGCGAATGCTCACTTACACAGATTATTTCTGTATAATTAGATGATGGATTATCAGAAACAAATATATTCCTGGGATAAACATTACAAATGGTTTAGCATTGTAATATTGTATGAAATATTATTAAGCAAAGTTTCAGTAGAATTTTTCCCCATATTGAGTAAAATGTATTTTCTTTTTTTCAATATACAAATATATATATTTCCAGATAAGGCAAAATAGCTTTTAAAAAATCAATACACTTTGAGGAATTTGATTGTGTATCTTAATATTATGGGTATTCTCATGTGCTTCTTTGACAGAGAAACCTGGTATGTTGCAATATTATTAAACCAGGTTCTCAAGGTTCCTATACACTACATATACACTACAGCATTCAATGAAGTGGTGTATTATTGTATCTATTTCATAACCATCACAAGAATCACAAAAGAGTGAAGAAATAATGTTTTGATTGTACAACCGTTTATTGCATAAACGGTTTATCATATAAAAAAACATTCTTTTGGGATAGCTTGATATAAGAAGTTATGTTTTACTCCAATGTTCGAGAGGATACTTGAAAGCTTCACCTTATCAAAATTTTCATCAAACAGGTGTTCTATCTTTATAAATCCCAATTTACATAAATCCAACCACATCAAAGGAGTGCATTTTTGTCCCCACATTCTTTGCAATGCGAAAAGCGGGGGACATTAAATTGATCGAGGTAATTCACTTGTGTGCATGATACAGCCACAACAGCTTGACATTTACCTTAGATATTGAACACCTGCACTCTTGGGGACCCTCCTCTGCTCTGTAGATAATGGCTGTAATTGGTCAATTTCTGTGGCCATGACAACCATGTCACCACTTGGCACTTCTGGGGACCTATCCCCAATCTGATTAGGTTATGCCGACCATTAGTAAGTGTGGGGGACTTATACCAAGTTTATCCATTCAATAAAATCAGAACCACAATTTAAAATGTTTAAACTTCTGAAAATAAAAGGAAAACTTATGGTGTTAAGTGGTTTTTCAAATTCTAAAAGTAGAATAATTCCAGGTATGTTTTTGATACTAGAATAGTATCAGGTTGGCCACAATCAAGGTCACATGAAAATTCAAACTTGTGACCTGAATTTCCAACTTATACTTTTTTTAAATTCAATGTCTCCTTGTCCTAAATCCAATTTTTAATTTTTTTTGCACAAGGACATACCATTGAAATTTTATGGCTGCTTAACATAAGTGTGTTTCAGGGGGCATGTACTCTACAAACTGTATACACTGATTTTGGATAATTCAGAAATCTTATCCAAATTAATTATATTAATGAAACAAATATAAAGCAAATAAATTAATATAGTGTATATAATGTTCAAACATAGTTGAAACTAAATTTGGACAACCAAAATATTAAATATATAGAGAAAAAATGTTGAGACGGGAAATAACATTTTGATATTTCCAGTAATGCTCCTAGCAAAGATTATGGCAACTGTTTAAGTATTTCACCTCTTATTGTTTAAAAAAAAAATGGATACATTACCTGGGGTATGTACTCTACGCATAAACTAATACAGAAACAACTAAATTAAAGTGTTTAGGAAACAGATTTTCATTTTGAATTTATTTGCAATTGACATCCCATAACTTTTTAATACTTAAATATCTTCTTGACCATCAAATAGGTCTGTTAGTGTTGGGTTGGGCTTAATCAAGGTCTGAATGTACACTTGACAGTGTTAAAATGGAATGAAATATTTTTTTTTGACGTCGCCAAACATTTAAGATGTTGCTTATGATAACAAGCTGAATAATACCTTTTAGTTAAAAATAAATAAACCATGAATCTGTACCATTTCCAAAACAATAAATATTTTAATGCCCTATACTTATTAAAAATTAACTGTTATGAAAGTGCATTGTATGCTGTACCTTTTTGTCAAGTTAAAGTTAGCAACTAATATAAATGATACTTTGCACAAACAAGGTATATTTTGACTAATTATTATTCATTTAGTTTTTTTTAAAGATTGTCTGGTGTATGCATCATGGCAAACTTGGATATTCCACAATGCCTCAGAAAAAATGTATTTTTTTAAAGGAATTTCTGGTTTTAATCCTTGTAAGAAAAGATTCTACTGATAATGATTGATTGATTTTATTTTTTATTGTAGTTTATACATGTGCAATATAGGTAGAAACATATATTTGACTGATTGTTAGTGAAATAATTATTGGTTGAAAATGATGTCTGTAATGTACGTACACCATCATAGCATATGTACCCCCTTGTTCACAGAGATGTTAATGTTGGTCTTGATAGAATTTTAAATCATTTATGTTTGTAAAGTGATTTACAAATTTTCGTTGAAATTCACTTAAAAAAATCATATGGCATAATATTCACATAATATCTTAAAATATGTATTTGTTTCCTGCATATGATAGAAAATGAAGGTATTTCTTTATACATTTGTGTTTTTATTACTGGGGTTTTAAACCAGAAATTCCGTAACAAAACACATATGTTTCTGAGGTATCATGGAATATCCAATTTGCGATGATACCATATACCTATATATCTAAAAAAACTAGATGAATAATTTGTCAAAATATTACTTGTTTGTGCAATGTAACCTTTCTATTAATTGTGAATTTTACCTTGACAGAAAGGTACAGCACATAATGCACATTCGCAACAGTTGATTTTTGATAAGTTTAGGATGTTGAAATATTCACTCTCTTGGAAGATTCGTGATTTTTTATTTTCATTTAAAAAGTATTATTCAGCTTGCTATCATAAGTTGCATCTTGAATGTTTGGTGCCATCCAAAAATATTTCATTGCATTGTCAAGTGTACATTCAGACCTTGATTGTGGCCAACCCATATATGTCATAAATTGTCCTTGTCCCCAATATACCGTCTATGGATAAAGCTTGACTGATCTGAATCAATGATAGATGATGATACCTTTTGCAAAGAAAAGCTAGACATTTAGTTAAAAGCTTATAGTCTGTATTTAAAACTGTATTACCGTATTTACTCGTATATAAGACGACTCGTGTATAAGACGAACCCCCAAAATTGAGGTTATTTTGCTTGAAAAAAAACAATTTCCGAATATAGGACGAGTTGGTTTTTCTCAAGATATCGGCTCTGCTACCATTCAAGCTTCAGCTGAAGCTTGGCGGCCATTTTAAAAGTGAAACATAAATATGCTTACAATACAAGATCTTAACGGTCTTATACACGAGTATTTATGGTAAAACGTAAATACGATGTTCATATTTTCGAAATAACGAATATCGGACGTAGCGGATCAATTTTAATTGCGTTTTAAATGATAAATAAAGGTATTTACGCAATATTATCACAAATTGTTCGAAGCAGTGGAAACAATGACGAAATGCAAAACTGTAAACGCTGATAATTGGTATTGTGTGATATAATAAAATAATAATTTTAATAGACATAGAAGTAAAAGTAAAACGTAAATACGATGTCCATGACGTAGCGGATCAATTGGCCACGTGACTCACAAGTCATGTGATCATTGACTTTGCAGATTTGCCAGAGAATTGCGTTTTAAATGATAAATAAAGGTATTTACCGAATATTATCACAAATTCGCTTTGCAGGTCAAGAACAGAACAAAACCATCCATCCATTTATAACATGCATTACGCAACACGTGGTCGTCATTTTAAAAAGCGGGAGTGACGGGACAAGCTCTTATTTTTGGAGCGAAAATAATTGGAGTCTATCAACTCGCATTGAAATATTAAAATATTGCACAATGATGGATCCCTGGCTTCTCTTCATGTTCCACACATCAAATTTACCGTGTTCCGCACATCGAATTTACGTTTTACTTTAAAACGATGAAATAACATACATCGAACGTAGCGGATCCATTTTAATTGCATTTTAAATGATAAATAATGAAAACGCTTTGTTATTCTTGACCTGAGAAGCGTAATTGTGATAATATTAAGTAAATACCTTTATTTATCATTTAAAACGCAATTAAATCGATCCATGTGTGAAAGCATTTCTGTCAATTTCTCAAGATCGCCATTTTGAAAGGCGGGAGAGGCTCTTGTTTTTGGAGCGAAAATAATCGTTAACTGGCATTGAAATATTAATATATTGCACAATAATGGAAGGTTTTGTTCTGTTCTCGACCTGCAAAGCGTAAGTTGTGATAATATTTAATAAATACCTTAATTTATCATTTAAAATGCAATTAAAGTCGATCTGCTACGTCTGATGTCTATTATTTCGAGGACGTCACGTACATCGTATTACATTTTACTTCGTGGAGAAATTCTCGACCTGCAAAGCATAATTTGTGATTATATTGGGTAAATACCTTTGTTTATCATTTAAAACGCAATTAAAATCGATCTGCTACGTCCGGTGTCTATTATTTCGAAACGCTTTGTTCTGACTTTGTTTTCACTGATTCCAATTATCAGCGTGTATAAGACGGCCCCCCAAACATTAACTAAGGGTTTGGATAAAAAAACCTTGTCCTATATACGGGAATTTACGGTAGGCCTCCAGTTTTTAGCTCTGCTGAGACTTTAGCTCGCAGAGCTTTAGGAGGGGGAAAATGTCTGTCCGTCCGTCTGTCTGTCCGTCTGTCAACATTTCTTTAAAAATCTTCTCCTCCAAAACTATCAGTACTATATCTTTCATATTTTATATAGAGGTAGATATATAGGTGAAGATTCAGATTCGTTCAAATCTTAGTGATGTCACCATTGACCTTAATGCAGTGACCTTGAGGTCACAAATTTTGTACTGAGCATATCACAGCAACCACTGATTAGAGGAAATTAAAACTTGGTATGCAGAAATGTCTTGTGTTAAAGCTGTGCCTTGTCATACAATTTTAGTCATGTGACCTTTGACCTTGACATACTGACCTTGAATTCAAAATTTGTGAACATGCCACATCACAACCATCAGAAGTGAATAAAAACACTTCATATCTGCTATATACTAACACTATGTTTAAAAATCTTCTCCAAAACTACTAGTAATATTTGTTTCATATTTAATACAGAGGTAGATAGAGAGTTGAAGATTCAGATTCCTTCAAATCTTTGACCTTGACATATTGACCTTGAATTCAAAATTTGTGTGCATGCAAAATCTCACAACCATTACAAGTGGAGTAGACTTGAGCAGTCGAGATGATTTTGACCAATCAAAATGCATGTTACATATCAAATTTGGCCCCAACTTGTTATCTTGATTCTCATTGGCTATGTTATTCAAAATGGCAGCCTCCTTGATAACTTAGTGATAGCTATTAGATTTTTGAAAAAATCGTGACAAAATGGAAAAAGAACTGAGTCTAATGGAAAATCGATAGAATCAGACCTCAGAAAATACAACATCTTGCCTACTTTGGGATCTTGTATGGAAAATCATAACCTGGTTGCTTGTTGTACTTAATCTCAGTTCATGTGTTTTCATTCAAGTCAGCAGAGCTATCAACCCATGGGGTTATGTTTAAATTTCTAATTTTAATTTTTGTTTGTTTGGAATAATTGCTATTATACCACATCTCTGTTCAAATGACAACTCACCTGTAAGAAAGGAATAATTGAAACTTTCAGTGACCATTGATTTAATATGCGTCCAAAACATTTGTAGAATTCAACACACAACCCATCACAGCCAAGAGATTATCATTTTTCATCTAAAGAAGGGAGTTTCCACATTCCTTTTCTGTGATTATTCCCTTGCATAATTCTTCATCATTTAACTGTTTGATGCCTTTATAAAAAGCCGTTGTCCTTGTAAATCTGTGACCGGGTGGGTTGTCATGTCAAGGACCTGCAGTGAGGCAGCACTATATCTGCTACAAGTAGGTCTCATCACAAAATAACCGAAATAATGTTGAAAGTGATGTAAAACCCCAAACAAACAAATCAATCCAGAAAGATGTATTTGCATTTCTGTTGTGCAATGAAGGCTAGCTGGAGTGTACCATTATGGTACCTTGTTTTGTGTAGCCTAAGCCTGCATTGCTTTGTTGATGTGCTATTACCATATATATCATAGGCTGTTAGTTGTTCACTTGCTGTTTTGACGGCACTATTATCTCTCAACTGATCCATAGTCTGTGAAACATTCCCATCTCCACTTCTAATATAGCCTTGTTTTAGCCTATTAGAGTGGAATGTATTTTCAATGATTTCTCCCTGTAGGGTCTGTAGGAGAAACAGACTATTGGTAAGGCATTCCCTTATCACCAAAGGTCCTAACCATGAAAATTTGATCTTCTTTGATTTGGTCATGGTAGGTGGTAAGTTTGTACAATCTGGTTTCAGTGCAAACACTAGATCTCCAACTTTGTATAGTTTGGAATGTGTGTTTGGCAGTGCCTTGTCCTTTTGTTGTTTCCTTTGTAGGTCGTTGTGGTGTTGTACTACAGTACGTGAGATGTGTCTCAATTTATCTCTCAACATATAAACGGTAATTGTAGGATATCTCATTTCTGTGGGCTTATTTTCAATCCAAACTTCTCAAGTGCTTCCAAAACAATACGAACATTCTCATAGTGTGTTTTGAGATCACTGGAGTGTATCAGAAGATCGTCCATAAGGCTAACAATGAATTTCCTGTGACCTGGTATTGTTCTCAAAACCTTGTCCATGTAATCAGCAAAAACATATGGACAAACCTTGAACGAGTCGTTTATATTTGTATGTTCATCCACCAAAATAGCTACATATGCAGGTGTACTTTTGACAATCTGGATGTATCTTTAAGCTAAAAAATGCTTGGCGAAGATCTATGCATGACAAGTATTGTGAAGAATTCTCACCAATAGTTTAACATATCTCTCTAAACAAAACGAATGGAAAGTTTTGTTTGTCTATCAAGCTGTTCAAATACCTGAAATCTGCTAATACTCTATAACTTGGTGGCTTACCAGCTTCATTTGGCTTTTTGTGTACAAGGATCGGACTGAGGTATTGACTTCTACCATAATCTATTATGTCCATTTGTCTAAGCTTTTCCAATTCCCGATCTACAATTTCTTTCTGATCTGATGTTAAAATATATGGCCTTATATAGAAACCTGATTCATCTTTCAGTTTGAATTTGACACTGAGGTCTTCACATTTTCCTGGTTCACCGTGTAGAAAAATGCTTGTTTGTGTTTGTTTAGCAAGTTATAAAAGTCAATTTTTTCCTTTTCATTTAAGACACAGTTTTCACTTAGGTTTACTTCCTCTCTGATAATCTGTTCATCTGGTTTTGACAATTTTGGGTCATCTGGATCTAAAAATGGATACTGCTTCCTTTTTGAATGGTAAAAACTTGATATTACAGGTGATGTATCAGATTTCGCTTGACCTACATGGTAAGAATTGGCATTGTTGTAAGATGGTAAACAGTTGTTGGTCATAATGTAGCTGTTTTCACACATGGCAGCGAGTCTACAGCACAAGCAAATTGAATCATTCTCAAAATGGACATGATGTAATGTTGAGTAGCACTCGTTGTTGAGACTCAGGTCTATTGTCCCTACAAACTTGGAAGGGTCAAATTTTACTGGTGATTTTGTGAAATTGGTATGGCACCCATACCATTTTTAAATTGTACCATGCAATGATCTGCAGTGAATCTAGAAAGGAATTTGTTGCTTTTCTCCACAAATGCACTATTTCTGCAATGTTTTGGTAATAGACTTTTGATCATTAGGGTCTTTTTCTCTATTGGTTGTAAACAAACTTTTGCCAAAGGTTTAACCAGAAACGACTTGTGTTTCAATTTTAGCACATTCCTTTCTAAATCAATGCTTGCCTTGATGTCTGACAATGCTCTCTGACCTAGCAACATATCCACATAGCCAAAGTTGTTCACCACTAGGCATAAAAATTGGAATTTGTGACCTTGCATACTCAATTCAATTGTCACACAGTACATAGGACTTATCTGTGTACCACTGGCAGTGTTCAAAGTTAGATTTGGCAGTGCCTGCTTTGGTAATGATGACAAATATTTACTGTTATTAACTGCTGTTACAGATAGTAAACAGTGTGTAGCACCTGAGTCTGCAACAATCAGAATGTTCTTTTTATCTGGCAACTTTCCTAACACCATACTCGTGTCATGGAGATGTATGCTGATATCATCATTATGACAGGAATCTTCTGACTCTATATATTGGCCTTGTTTAATTTCATCAAGTCTGAACTTGTCATACATGGAATTGATTTGCACTGTCTGTTTGATGTGTTGCTTATTTGGCCATTGTTCACAATTGTCTTATATGCACATACCTTCTTTTTCTTCTTCCACTTCCTGTTCTTTTTTCTTTTGGGGTCTTCATTTTTCTCACCTCCAACATTGGATGTGTGTGAACTTTGTTACTTATTCACTGTTCACAGTTCATTATTCAGATATTTTTCTAAATTTATTGTACACTATGTCAACATGTCAGATTTCAAATATTATGTCCCAAATATCACCGTGCTGGATTTTGTGCCAAATTATGTGAAAGGAAATTATAATAATTATAAAAACGAAAAATAGTATTTAAACATGGGGGAAAAAACAAGTGCAGGTCAATTCAAATTTCACCAAATTTTATATGCGGGTTAATGGGGGTCCCATGATGTTATTTATGAAGCGATTCCCCGGCGCATTTAACGATGGCTAGATGGCGCCACTCAAAACTTTAGTATTTTTAGACTTAAATAAAATAAATCCTATTATTCCAAGTAAAAAATGACTGGCGCAGGTCAATTCAAAGATCACCAAATTTTGTATGCGGGTTAAGGATGGTCCCATGATGTTATTTATGAAGCGATTCCCCGGCGCATTTAACGGTAGCAAGATGGCGCCACTCAAAACTTTTAGTTTTTTAAAATTTAAATGGAATAAATCTTATTATTCCAAGTAAAAAATGACTGGCGCAGGTCAATTCAAAGGTCACCAAATTTTGTATGTGGGTTAAGGGGGTCCCATGATGTTATTTATGAAGCGATTCCCCGGCGCATTCAACGGTAGCAAGATGGCGCCACTCAAAACTTTAGTATTTTAAGACTTAAATAAAATAGATCCTATTATTCCAAGTCAAAAATGATTGGCGCAGGTCAATTCAAAGGTCACCAAATTTTGCATACGGGTTAAGGGGGGTCCCATGATGTAATTTATGAAGCGATTCCCCGGCGCATTTAACGATGGCTAGATGGCTCTACTCAAAAGTTTTAGTATTTTAAGATTTAAATAAAATAAATCCTATTTTTCCAAGTAAAAAATGACTGGCGCAGGTCAATTCAAAGGTAACCAAATTTTGTATGTGGGTTAAGGGGGGTCCCATGATGTTATTTATGAAGCCATTCCCCGGCGCATTTAACTGTGGCTAGATGGCGCCACTCAAAACTTTTAGTATTTTAAAATTTAAACGAAATAAATCTTATTATTCAAAGTAAAAAATGACTGGCGCAGGTCAATTCAAAGGTCACCAAATTTTGTATGCTGGTTAAGGGGGGTCCCATGATGTTATTTATGAAGCGATTCCCCGGCGCATTTAACGATGGCTAGATGGCGCCACTCAAAACTTTTAGTTTTTTAAAATTTAAATGAAATAAATCTTATTATTCCAAGTAAAAAATGACTAGCGCAGGTCAATTCAAATGTCACCAAATTTTGCATACGAGTTAAGATGGGTCCCATGATGTTATTTATGAAGCGATTTCCCGGCGCATTTAACGATGGCTAGATGACGCCACTCAAAACTTTAGTATTTTAAGACTTAAATAAAAAAAATCCTATTATTCCAAGTCATAAATGACTGGCGCAGGTCAATTCAAAGGTCACCAAATTTTGCATGCGGGTTAAGGGGGGTCCCATGATGTGATTTATGAAGTGATTCCCCGGCGCATTTAACCGTAGCAAGATGACGCCACTCAAAACTTTTAGTTTTTTAAAATTTAAATGAAATAAATCTTATTATTCCAAGTTAAAAATGACTGGCGCAGGTCAATTCAAAGGTCACCAAATTTTGCATACGGGTTAAGGGGGGTCCCATGATGTAATTTATGAAGTGATTCCCTGGCGCATTTAACGATGGCTAGATGACGCCACTCAAAACTTTAGTATTTTAAGACTTAAATAAAATAAATCCTACTATTCCAAGTCAAAAATAACTGGCGCAGGTCAATTCAAAGGTCACCAAATTTTGCATAGGGGTTAAGAGGGGTCTCATGATGTAATTTATGAAGCGATTCCCCGGCGCATTTAACGATGGCTAGATGGCGCCACTCAAAACTTTTAGTTTTTTAAAATTTAAATGAAATAAATCTTATTATTCCAAGTAAAAAATGACTAGCGCAGGTCAATTCAAAGGTCACCAAATTTTGTATGCGGGTAAAGGGGGGTCCCATGATGTTATTTATGAAGCGATTCCCCGGCGCATTTAACGATGGCTAGATGGCGCCACTCAAAACTTTAGTATTTTAAGACTTAAATAAAATAAATCCTATTTTTCCAAGTCAAAAATAACTGGCGCAGGTCAATTCAAAGATCACCAAATTTTGTATGCGGGTTAAGGGGGGTCCCATAATGTTATTTATGAAGCGATTCCCCGGCGCATTTAACGGTAGAAAGATGGCGCCACTCAAAACTTTTAGTATTTTTAGATGTATATAAAATAAATCCTATTTTTCCAAGTAAAAAATAACTGGCGCAGGTCAATTCAAAGGTCACCAAATTTTGCATGCATGTTAAGGGGGGTCCCATGATGTTATATATGAAGCGATTCCCCGGCGCATTGAACGGTAGCAAGATGGCGCCACTCAAAACTTTTAGTTTTTTAAAATTTAAATGAAATAAATCTTATTATTCCAAGTTAAAAATGACTGGCGCAGGTCAATTCAAAGGTCACCAAATTTTGCATACGGTTTAAGGGGGGTCCCATGATGTAATTTATGAAGCGATTCCCCGGCGCATTTAACGGTGGCAAGATGGCGCCACTCAAAACTTTTAGTATTTTAAGATTTAAATAAAATAAATCCTATTTTTCCAACTAAAAAATGACTGGCGCAGGTCAATTCAAATGTCACCAAATTTTGCATGCGGGTTAAGGGGGTTCCCATGATGTAATTTATGAAGTGATTCCCCGGCGCTTTTAACGATGGCTAGATGGCTCTACTCAAAACTTTTAGTATTTTAAGATTTAAATAAAATAAATCCTATTTTTCCAAGTAAAAAATGACTGGCGCAGGTCAATTCAAAGGTCACCAAATTTTGTATGTGGGTTAAGGGGGTCCCATGATGTTATTTATGAAGCGATTCCCCGGCGCATTTAACTGTGGCTAGATGGCGCCACTCAAAACTTTTAGTATTTTAAAATTTAAACGAAATAAATCTTATTATTCAAAGTAAAAAATGACTGGCGCAGGTCAATTCAAAGGTCACCAAATTTTGAATGCTGGTTAAGGGGGGTCCCATGATGTTATTTATGAAGCAATTCCCCGGCGCATTTAACGATGGCTAGATGGCGCCACTCAAAACTTTTAGTTTTTTAAAATTTAAATGAAATAAATCTTATTATTCCAAGTAAAAAATGACTAGCGCAGGTCAATTCAAATGTCACCAAATTTTGCATACGAGTTAAGATGGGTCCCATGATGTTATTTATGAAGCGATTACCCGGCGCATTTAACGATGGCTAGATGACGCCACTCAAAACTTTAGTATTTTAAGACTTAAATAAAATAAATCCTATTATTCCAAGTCAAAAATGACTGGCGCAGGTCAATTCAAAGGTCACCAAATTTTGCATGCGGGTTAAGGGGGGTCCCATGATGTGATTTATGAAGCGATTCCCCGGCGCATTTAACCGTAGCAAGATGACGCCACTCAAAACTTTTAGTTTTTTAAAATTTAAATGAAATAAATCTTATTATTCCAAGTTAAAAATGACTGGCGCAGGTCAATTCAAAGGTCACCAAATTTTGCATACGGGTTAAGGGGGGTCCCATGATGTAATTTATGAAGTGATTCCCCGGCGCATTTAACGATGGCTAGATGACGCCACTCAAAACTTTAGTATTTTAAGACTTAAATAAAATAAATCCTACTATTCCAAGTGAAAAATAACTGGCGCAGGTCAATTCAAAGTTCACCAAATTTTGTATGCGGGTTAAGGGGGGTCCCATAATGTTATTTATGAAGCGAATCCCCGGCGCATTTAACGGTAGAAAGATGGCGCCACTCAAAACTTTTAGTATTTTTAGATGTATATAAAATAAATCCTATTTTTCCAAGTAAAAAATAACTGGCGCAGGTCAATTCAAAGGTCACCAAATTTTGCATGCATGTTAAGGGGTGTCCCATGATGTTATATATGAAGCGATTCTCCGGCGCATTTAACGGTAGCAAGATGGCGCCACTCAAAACTTTTAGTTTTAAAAAATTTAAATGAAATAAATCTTATTATTCCAAGTTAAAAATAACAGGCGCAGGTCAATTCAAAGGTCACCAAATTTTGTATGTGAGTTAAGGGGGGTCCCATGATGTTATTTATGAAGCGATTCCCCGGCGCATTTAACGGTAGCAAGATGGCGCCACTCAAAACTTTTAGTATTTTTAGTCTTAAATAAAATAAATCCTATTATTCCAAGTCAAAAATAACTGGTGCAGGTCAATTCAAAGGTCACCAAATTTTGCATGCGGGTTAAGGGGGGTCCCATGATGTTATATATGAAGCAATTCCTCGGCGTATTCAACGATGGCTAGATGGCGCCACTCAGAACTTTTAGTTTTTTAAAATTTGAATGAAATAAATCTTATTATTCCAAGTAAAAAATGACTAGCACAGGTCAATTCAAATGTCACCAAATTTTGCATGCGGGTTAAGGGGGGTCCCATGATGTTGTTTATGAAGTGATTCCCCGGCACATTTAATGGTAGCAAGATGGCGCCACTCAAAACTTTTGGTTTTTAAAATTTAAACGAAATAAATCTTATTATTCCAAGTAAAAAATGACTAGCGCAGGTCAATTCAAATGTCACCAAATTTTGCATGCGGGTTAAGGGGGGTCCCATGATGTTTTTTATGAAGCGATTTCCCGGCGCATTTAACGATGGCTAGATGACGCCACTCAAAACTTTAGTATTTTAAGACTTAAATAAAATAAATCCTATTATTCCAAGTCAAAAATAACTG
This sequence comes from Amphiduros pacificus, assembly GCA_949316495.1. NCBI lineage: Eukaryota > Metazoa > Annelida > Polychaeta > Phyllodocida > Hesionidae > Amphiduros > Amphiduros pacificus. The sequence goes on along the minus strand of OX439000.1, from coordinate 21,240,874 downwards.
GCGCAGGTCAATTCAAAGGTCACCAAATTTTGCATACGGGTTAAGGGGGGTCCCATGATATTGTTTATGAAGTGATTTCCCGGCACATTTAACAGTAGCAAGATGGCGCCACTCAAAACTATTAGTTTTTTAAAATTTAAATGAAATAAATCTTATTATTCCAAGTTAAAAATGACTGGCGCAGGTCAATTCAAAGGTCACCAAATTTTGCATACAGGTTACGGGGGGTCCCATGATGTTGTTTATGAAGCGATTCCCTGGCGCATTTAACAGTAGCAAGATGGCGCCACTCAAAACTTTTAGTTTTTTAAAATTTAAATGAAATAAATCTTATTATTCCAAGTTAAAAATGACTGGCGCAGGTCAATTCAAAGGTCACCAAATTTTGCAAACGGGTTAAAGGGGGTCCCATGATGTTGTTTATGAAGCGATTCCCTGGCGCATATAACAGTAGCAAGATGGCGCCACTCAAAACTTTTAGGGTTTAAAATTTAAACGAAATAAATCTTATTATTCTACATAAAAACTGACTGGCACAGGTCAATTCAAAGGTCACCAAATTTTGTATGCGGGTTAAGGGGGGTCCCATGATGTTATTTATGAAGCGATTCCCCGGCGCATTTAACGATGGCTAGATGGCGCCACTCAAAACTTTAGTAATTTAAGACTTAAATAAAATAAATCCTATTATTCCAAGTAAAAAATGACTGGCGCAGGTCAATTCAAAGGTCAACAAATTTTGTATGCGGGTTAAGGGGGGTCACATGATGTTATTTATGAAGCGATTTGGTGACCTTTGAATTGACCTGCGCCAGTCATTTTTTACTTGGAATAATAAGATTTATTTCATTTAAATTTTAAAAAACTAAAAGTTTTGAGTGGCGCCATCTAGCCATCGTTAAATGCGCCGGGGAATCGCTTCATAAATAACATCATGGGACCCCCCTTAACCCGCATACAAAATTTGGTGACCTTTGAATTGACCTGCGCTAGTCATTTTTTACTTGGAAAAATAAGATTTATTTCATTTAAATTTTTAAAAACTAAAAGTTTTGAGTGGCGCCATCTAGCCATCGTTAAATGCGCCGGGGAATCGCTTCATAAATAACATCATGAGACCCCTCTTAACCCGTATGCAAAATTTGGTGACCTTTGAATTGACCTGCGCCAGTTATTTTTGACTTGGAATAATAGGATTTATTTTATTTAAGTCTTAAAATACTAAAAGTTTTGAGTGGCGCCATCTTGCTACCGTTAAATGCGCCGGGGAATCGCTTCATAAATAACATCATGGGACCCCCATTAACCCGCATGCAAAATTTGGTGACCTTTGAATTGACCTGCGCCAGTCATTTTTTACTTGGAAAAATAGGATTTATTTTATTTAAATCTTAAAATACTAAAGTTTTGAGTGGCGCTATCTAGCCATCGTTAAATGCGCTGGGGAATCGCTTCATAAATAACATCATGGGACCCCCCTTAACTCGCATACAAAATTTGGTGACCTTTGAATTGACCTGCGCTAGTCATTTTTTACTTGGAATAATAGGATTTATTTTATTTAAGTCTTAAAATACTAAAGTTTTGAGTGGCGTCATCTAGCCATCGTTAAATGCGCCGGGGAATCGCTTCATAAATTACATCATGGGACCCCCCTTAACCCGTATGCAAAATTTGGTGACATTTGAATTGACCTGCGCTAGTCATTTTTTACTTGGAATAATAAGATTTATTTCGTTTAAATTTTAAAAAACTAAAAGTTTTGAGTGGCGCCATCTTGCTACCGTTAAATGCGCCGGGGAATCGCTTCATAAATAACATCATGGGACCCCTCTTAAACCGTATGCAAAATTTGGTGACCTTTGAATTGACCTGCGCCAGTTATTTTTGACTTGGAATAATAGGATTTATTTTATTTAAGTCTTAAAATACTAAAGTTTTGAGTGGCGTCATCTAGCCATCGTTAAATGCGCCGGGAAATCGCTTCATAAATTACATCATGGGACCCCCCTTAACCCGTATGCAAAATTTGGTGACATTTGAATTGACCTGCGCTAGTCATTTTTTACTTGGAATAATAAGATTTATTTCGTTTAAATTTTAAAAAACTAAAAGTTCTGAGTGGTGCCATCTAGCCATCGTTAAATGCACCGGGGAATCGCTTCATAAATAACATCATGGGACCCCCCTTAACCCGTATGCAAAATTTGGTGACCTTTGAATTGACCTGCGCCAGTCATTTTTAACTTGGAAAAATAGGATTTATTTTATTTAAATCTTAAAATACTAAAGTTTTAAGTGGCGCCATCTAGCCATCGTTAAATGCGCTGGGGAATCGCTTCATAAATAACATCATGGGACCCCCCTTAACCTGCATACAAAATTTGGTGACCTTTGAATTGACCTGCGCTAGTCATTTTTTACTTGGAATAATAAGATTTATTTCATTTAAATTTTTAAAAACTAAAAGTTTTGAGTGGCGCCATCTAGCCATCGTTGAATGCGCCGGGGAATCGCTTCATAAATAACATCATGAGACCCCTCTTAACTTGTATGCAAAATGTGGTGACCTTTGAATTGACCTGCGCCAGTTATTTTTGACTTGGAATAATAGGATTTATTTTATTTAAGTCTTAAAATACTAAAGTTTTGAGTGGCGTCATCTAGCCATCGTTAAATGCGCCGGGGAATCGCTTCATAAATTACATCATGGGACCCCCCTTAACCCGTATGCAAAATTTGGTGACATTTGAATTGACCTGCGCCAGTCATTTTTTAGTTGGAAAAATAGGATTTATTTTATTTAAATCTTAAAATACTAAAAGTTTTGAGTGGCGCCATTTTGCCACCGTTAAATGGGCCGGGGAATCGCTTCTTAAATAACATCATGGGACCCCCCTTAACCCGTATGCATAATTTGGTGACCTTTGAATTGACCTGCGCCAGTTATTTTTGACTTGGAATAATAGGATTTATTTCGTTTAAATTTTAAAAACTAAAAGTTTTGAGTGGCGCCATCTAGCCACCATTAAATGCGCCGGGGAATCGCTTCATAAACAACATCATGGGATCCCCCTCAACCCACATACAAAATTTGGTGACCTTTGAATTGACCTGCACCAGTCATTTTTTACTTGGAAAAATAGGATGTATTTTATTTAAGTCTTAAAATACTAAAAGTTTTGAGTGGCGCCATCTTGCTACCGTTAAATGCGCCGGGGAATCGCTTCATAAATAACATCATGGGACCCCCATTAACCCGCATGCAAAATTTGGTGACCTTTGAATTGACCTGCGCCAGTCATTTTTTACTTGGAAAAATAGGATTTATTTTATTTAAATCTTAAAATACTAAAGTTTTGAGTGGCGCTATCTAGCCATCGTTAAATGCACTGGGGAATCGCTTCATAAATTACATCATGGGACCCCCCTTAACCCGCATACAAAATTTGGTGACCTTTGAATTGACCTGCGCTAGTCATTTTTTACTTGGAATAATAAGATTTATTTAATTTAAATTTTAAAAAACTAAAAGTTTTGAGTGGCGCCATCTAGCCATCGTTAAATGCGCCGGAGAATCGCTTCATAAATAACATCATGAGACCCCTCTTAACCCGTATGCAAAATTTGGTGACCTTTGAATTGACCTGCGCCAGTTTTTTTTGACTTGGAATAATAGGATTTATTTTATTTAAGTCTTAAAATACTAAAGTTTTGAGTGGCGTCATCTAGCCATCGTTAAATGCGCCGGGAAATCGCTTCATAAATTACATCATGGGACCCCCCTTAACCCGTATGCAAAATTTGGTGACATTTGAATTGACCTGCGCTAGTCATTTTTTACTTGGAATAATAAGATTTATTTTTTTTAAATTTTAAAAAACTAAAAGTTCTGAGTGATGCCATCTAGCCATCGTTAAATGCACCGGGGAATCGCTTCATAAATAACATCATGGGACCCCCCTTAACCCGTATGCAAAATTTGGTGACCTTTGAATTGACCTGCGCCAGTCATTTTTTACTTGGAAAAATAGGATTTATTTTATTTAAATCTTAAAATACTAAAGTTTTAAGTGGCGCCATCTAGCCATCGTTAAATGCGCCGGGGAATCACTTCATAAATCACATCATGGGACCCACATTAACCCGCATGCAAAATTTGGTGACCTTTGAATTGACCTGCGCCAGTCATTTATGACTTGGAATAATAGGATTTATTTTATTTAAGTCTTAAAATACTAAAGTTTTGAGTGGCGTCATCTAGCCATCGTTAAATGCGCCGGGGAATCGCTTCATAAATTACATCATGGGACCCCCCTTAACCCGTATGCAAAATTTGGTGACATTTGAATTGACCTGCGCCAGTCATTTTTTAGTTGGAAAAATAGGATTTATTTTATTTAAATCTTAAAATACTAAAAGTTTTGAGTGGCGCCATTTTGCCACCGTTAAATGGGCCGGGGTATCGCTTCTTAAATAACATCATGGGACCCCCCTTAACCCGTATGCATAATTTGGTGACCTTTGAATTGACCTGCGCCAGTTATTTTTGACTTGGAATAATAGGATTTATTTCGTTTAAATTTTAAAAACTAAAAGTTTTGAGTGGCGCCATCTAGCCACCATTAAATGCGCCGGGGAATCGCTTCATAAATAACATCATGGGATCCCCCTCAACCCACATACAAAATTTGTTGACCTTTGAATTGACCTGCACCAGTCATTTTTTACTTGGAAAAATAGGATGTATTTTATTTAAGTCTTAAAATACTAAAAGTTTTGAGTGGCGCCATCTTGCTACCGTTAAATGCGCCGGGGAATCGCTTCATAAATAACATCATGGGACCCCCATTAACCCGCATGCAAAATTTGGTGACCTTTGAATTGACCTGCGCCAGTCATTTTTTACTTGGAAAAATAGGATTTATTTTATTTAAATCTTAAAATACTAAAGTTTTGAGTGGCGCTATCTAGCCATCGTTAAATGCACTGGGGAATCGCTTCATAAATAACATCATGGGACCCCCCTTAACTCGCATACAAAATTTGGTGACCTTTGAATTGACCTGCGCTAGTCATTTTTTACTTGGAATAATAAGATTTATTTAATTTAAATTTTAAAAAACTAAAAGTTTTGAGTGGCGCCATCTAGCCATCGTTAAATGTGCCGGAGAATCGCTTCATAAATAACATCATGAGACCCCTCTTAACCCGTATGCAAAATTTGGTGACCTTTGAATTGACCTGCGCCAGTTTTTTTTGACTTGGAATAATAGGATTTATTTTATTTAAGTCTTAAAATACTAAAGTTTTGAGTGGCGTCATCTAGCCATCGTTAAATGCGCCGGGAAATCGCTTCATAAATTACATCATGGGACCCCCCTTAACCCGTATGCAAAATTTGGTGACATTTGAATTGACCTGCGCTAGTCATTTTTTACTTGGAATAATAAGATTTATTTCGTTTAAATTTTAAAAAACTAAAAGTTCTGAGTGATGCCATCTAGCCATCGTTAAATGCACCGGGGAATCGCTTCATAAATAACATCATGGGACCCCCCTTAACCCGTATGCAAAATTTGGTGACCTTTGAATTGACCTGCGCCAGTCATTTTTTACTTGGAAAAATAGGATTTATTTTATTTAAATCTTAAAATACTAAAGTTTTAAGTGGCGCCATCTAGCCATCGTTAAATGCGCCGGGGAATCACTTCATAAATCACATCATGGGACCCACCTTAACCCGCATGCAAAATTTGGTGACCTTTGAATTGACCTGCGCCAGTCATTTATGACTTGGAATAATAGGATTTATTTTATTTAAGTCTTAAAATACTAAAGTTTTGAGTGGCGTCATCTAGCCATCGTTAAATGCGCCGGGGAATCGCTTCATAAATTACATCATGGGACCCCCCTTAACCCGTATGCAAAATTTGGTGACATTTGAATTGACCTGCGCCAGTCATTTTTTAGTTGGAAAAATAGGATTTATTTTATTTAAATCTTAAAATACTAAAAGTTTTGAGTGGCGCCATTTTGCCACCGTTAAATGGGCCGGGGTATCGCTTCTTAAATAACATCATGGGACCCCCCTTAACCCGTATGCATAATTTGGTGACCTTTGAATTGACCTGCGCCAGTTATTTTTGACTTGGAATAATAGGATTTATTTCGTTTAAATTTTAAAAACTAAAAGTTTTGAGTGGCGCCATCTAGCCACCATTAAATGCGCCGGGGAATCGCTTCATAAATAACATCATGGGATCCCCCTCAACCCACATACAAAATTTGTTGACCTTTGAATTGACCTGCACCAGTCATTTTTTACTTGGAAAAATAGGATGTATTTTATTTAAGTCTTAAAATACTAAAAGTTTTGAGTGGCGCCATCTTGCTACCGTTAAATGCGCCGGGGAATCGCTTCATAAATAACATCATGGGACCCCCATTAACCCGCATGCAAAATTTGGTGACCTTTGAATTGACCTGCGCCAGTCATTTTTTACTTGGAAAAATAGGATTTATTTTATTTAAATCTTAAAATACTAAAGTTTTGAGTGGCGCTATCTAGCCATCGTTAAATGCACTGGGGAATCGCTTCATAAATAACATCATGGGACCCCCCTTAACTCGCATACAAAATTTGGTGACCTTTGAATTGACCTGCGCTAGTCATTTTTTACTTGGAATAATAAGATTTATTTAATTTAAATTTTAAAAAACTAAAAGTTTTGAGTGGCGCCATCTAGCCATCGTTAAATGTGCCGGAGAATCGCTTCATAAATAACATCATGAGACCCCTCTTAACCCGTATGCAAAATTTGGTGACCTTTGAATTGACCTGCGCCAGTTTTTTTTGACTTGGAATAATAGGATTTATTTTATTTAAGTCTTAAAATACTAAAGTTTTGAGTGGCGTCATCTAGCCATCGTTAAATGCGCCGGGAAATCGCTTCATAAATTACATCATGGGACCCCCCTTAACCCGTATGCAAAATTTGGTGACATTTGAATTGACCTGCGCTAGTCATTTTTTACTTGGAATAATAAGATTTATTTCGTTTAAATTTTAAAAAACTAAAAGTTCTGAGTGATGCCATCTAGCCATCGTTAAATGCACCGGGGAATCGCTTCATAAATAACATCATGGGACCCCCCTTAACCCGTATGCAAAATTTGGTGACCTTTGAATTGACCTGCGCCAGTCATTTTTTACTTGGAAAAATAGGATTTATTTTATTTAAATCTTAAAATACTAAAGTTTTAAGTGGCGCCATCTAGCCATCGTTAAATGCGCTGGGGAATCGCTTCATAAATAACATCATGGGACCCCCCTTAACCCGCATACAAAATTTGGTGACCTTTGAATTGACCTGCGCTAGTCATTTTTTACTTGGAATAATAAGATTTATTTCATTTAAGTCTTAAAATACTAAAGTTTTGAGTGGCGTCATCTAGCCATCGTTAAATGCGCCGGGGAATCGCTTCATAAATTACATCATGGGACCCCCCTTAACCCGTATGCAAAATTTGGTGACATTTGAATTGACCTGCGCTAGTCATTTTTTACTTGGAATAATAAGATTTATTTCATTTAAATTTTAAAAAACTAAAAGTTTTGAGTGGCGCCATCTAGCCATCGTTAAATGCGCCGGGGAATCGCTTCATAAATAACATCATGAGACCCCTCTTAACCCGTATGCAAAATTTGGTGACCTTTGAATTGACCTGCGCCAGTTATTTTTGACTTGGAATAATAGGATTTATTTTATTTAAGTCTTAAAATACTAAAGTTTTGAGTGGCGTCATCTAGCCATCGTTAAATGCGCCGGGGAATCGCTTCATAAATAACATCATGGGACCCCCATTAACCCGCATATAAAATTTGGTGAAATTTGAATTGACCTGCACTTGTTTTTTCCCCCATGTTTAAATACTATTTTTCGTTTTTATAATTATTATAATTTCCTTTCACATAATTTGGCACAAAATCCAGCACGGTGATATTTGGGACATAATATTTGAAATCTCACATGTTGACATAGTGTACAATAAATTTAGAAAAAAATCTGAATAATGAACTGTGAACAGTGAATAAGTAACAAAGTTCACACACATCAACATTGGCGTCTAATTGGGGGTGGCTTGGTGAAAATCCTGCTGCATATGGTGACAGCCATTACATGCTGTGTTGGTCTTCGGCCTTGCACCGTGACAAACCATTGCCTCGTTGGTGACACATCTGCATGCACAGTAGCCCATATGCTGGCACCTTCCTCGCTTTCCATACGATTGACCTCTGCGGCGATGGTGTTAATTGGTGTCGTCCTCTGTACCAAGGTCTTCCACCTCGGTGGCGTTCACTTGAACGTGATCCGTAACGATAGCTGTCCCGTTGCCGGTCGGTTGACCAGTTGCGGCGTCCATATCGCTGACTTTCCTCTTCTCGCCTTGGTGACTCATACCTTCTGCCTCGATCGTCGTTTGGTGAACCATATCGTCGGCTGTATCGTCCTTAGCGGTCTTTGCTCCACGATAGGAATCTTCTACCATCCTCAGCTCAGTCACGCTCTCTGCTCTGCGAGCGCTTTCTGGGTTGTGATGGTGACTCCTTTCTCAGTTGCCCTGACCTGAGGTCCTCTTTGAGGGTATCGCATGTCTCCAGGTTTAATGCTGAGAACTCAAATGTCACTTTTTTGTCATCATCATTGGCTGCTAGATCTATATACAATTGGGCTTTTTCAGCAGCATCATCCATATTTGTACATCCACCTGCAAGGATGAACTTCCTCATGTCAATGGGCAGTGCCCTTTTGAAATGATCAAAAAGTTCATTGTTATCTGTGATGTTTTGGTCTTTGCCCAAAGTCTTGATCTTTCTGACCAAAGCATCCACATGGCCATCTGGCTTTAGTTTCAGGTTTAGCAATGCATTCAGCTTAGCATCGCGGCTTTGGTGTTTATCAAAACTCCTTAAAAAACCTTTCTTAACATTGTCCCAAGATGTTCCATCATCCAAATGCGTAAACCATATTAATGCATCCCTCTTGAGTGTACGTTTAAATAGTTTCTTTTTATCATCATCAGTGTCAGCTTCCTGGTGTTCAATATATACTTCCACTTCAAGTAAGTGAGCCTTTGCATTTTCCTCATCTGACTTTTTCCCGGAAAACTTATCGGGCAGTATTTCATCTGCAGTTGTAGCCATTGCCGGTGATCATTTAGGACTTCTCCACCATGTAATATCAGGCTTTTACCCTGATCCTATTCCCCGATAAAGAGTATATGATTTGTGGTGTGAGAGGGAAAACATGAATGCATACAGTTCTGGTCTAGCACCAGTCTCCAACTCTCTCAAGCAACGAATGAATGAATGAAATCTATGCAATATTAAATTGCAAGAGGGCCGTAGCCTGGAGAGGCGGCCCTGCAGTGTGATTGCTGTGAATTGCAATCATGTATTGTTAAATTTGGTCATTGATTATTGCTATTGACAAATGGACTATTGTTGTTGTGAGGAGTGGCTGCACATTTATTGATACTGTATTACAGGCAGTGAGAGTGCTGCTGGTTTCCATAGCAACCACCCTAGCAACAAGCATGCAGGGAGATCTTGCCTGCTTGTTGCCAGGCTGATATACTACAATCGTTTCGCCATTGTTTACAAGTTTGCGCAATCAGGTGAAAGTGGGTCAGTTTATTCACAGGAGTGACAGCAACGATCTGAAGCTCAACAACATTGTGGTCCTTCTGACGTCATAACAAGATTCTCCCTTTGCATTCCCATGACGTCATCACTTGGACTCTCCTAAATGTCATTTCACGTTGTCAGGTTTAATATCAGGTAAAATACTGGAGAAAAAACACTACAGAATGCACATGGATTTGCATTTTTAGACATTATGACTGGGAAAGATAGTGGCATGGGTCAGAACTGCAACAGTCAATCGCCAGAGGTCGAGTTTATTTACTGGGGAAACTTCAATATGATGGGTAGTGCGTGGTGTTTCGAGAATCAGTGGATTTCAAGTCTATTTTGCCGATGTCTTTGGGTATAGTGTGACATTCTCGTGACAGATATGAGGTGACAAATGAAAAAGTTGATTTTCTGGTACATAAAACTCTTTGTTTACGATTGTGGGAGCTCGATACAACTTTACTCCATGGAGCTGGATTCACTTGTGAATTCAGCTCCATTTACTGTTAATCATTTCCTTGGTAGGAACTTGAATATCCTTGATTTCACCTACTTAATGGTGACTTTGTCTCGTTATCAACAGGTATGTTGTTGCCCTGGCCTCAATCTAGCTCGTCACCATCAGAACATCATTATTCAATGAACGAATTGCGATAATTCTGTACTTTAATCCTCACAATAACAAGGAGTTGTTTTTCAGCCATTTTAAAAAATGGTGGCAAGAAGGCCAAACCACTGCATGAACCCAGAAAGTAAGTCAGAAAATAGGATCTGGGGAGTAGTCATTAGTTTTGGTGGGGAAATAAAATTTATTCATTAAATTGTTTCATTGTTTACTTCACATAAAAAGTGAAATTGTTTTGTCTTATGATTAAAAAAAAAGATTAAATACTTGCAAGTATTATTCTCATTTTACCACCCTATTTCAATACATTTGATCTGTTTCCAAATTTCTATTTGCAAACTAAATTTAAATTATATACTTATCCACCAGGTGGCAGGCTGATAGACATTTGTATGTCAATAAAACCAATTCTTACTCATTCGGTAACTTACGACCTGAGCAATGTCAAAGGAATTTTCCATGAAATGGACTAATTTTGCTATTTATGAATGAATGGGCTGCAGTCAGGTCATGCAACTTCACGTAAACAACTCACATGGGGACCCAAATGCAACTTCTTTACACTGACTATAGCTCATGTCAAGTTCTGGAAAAAAAACTGAATGTAAATACCAACACATTAGAATCAACTAACATTTGGTATTTTGTGAAATATAAAGTCAATTTTCAAGAGGGACTTTGGCAGAAGAACTTAGGAATTGATAGGGAAATCTTTGTGAATAAATGTTTTTAATAAGCAGGAGTCTAGAGACTTAAGAGTGAAATTAACCAAAGAGCTCACCATGAGCCTTTCACTGACTACAAGTATCACTATGCAAATGAGTAATGCATTTCAACCACAGACTGTGTTGATAACTTCACTCACAATGCAGTTTGACAAGGTCAATCTGCTAGAACTATGGACTGCTCCCTGTCATTTTTCTCTTACCAGAGGTCTCTACTGCATATTTATGGATTGGTTGTGACAGGAACCATTTTGGATATCTGAGCAGAAGACACTAGTTTTGTCAGATGGATTAAATCCTCCAAGTATAGTATTAGCAGGAAAAGGGGTGTCCAAATCTAGGTGAATCACTTGAGGTTAGTTTATTCTTTAAGATGAAATCAAGATTTCCCCTTAAATATATTATGTATAAAAGAAAACTTGATTATCTGCTGACTGACTGGTAAAATGATAAGGAGTATCCATGACCCCAATCAGCCCAGCTCTGCTGTAGCTGATGTGGTCATCCAGGGCTAGATACAACTATACTTCTTACAGAATACTGTTTCACGTGTGCAACCAACTTGGGGCCTTTCCTTGACCTACTTATGATACAGCCAATCGTAGGTGTTAGGACGCACACTCCAAACACCTATGATGGCTCATCAGTGGGACGTATTCACTGCCTCAGAAGTGTAACCCCATATAACTTCTGCAAATGAATTAATTTGGATCCAAAACTCACAAGAAAGCGAGATCAGATATGTAAGCCTTTTACTGTGTCTTGATAATTTATGTGTTGCCTGTCCACACTGTCTCTTCAGGAGTGATAGGGGACACTGCACAACCTGACGTAGCCTCCAGAGCTCTGCTCGCGCAAGTCAGGGTTCCACAACTAACTTGCAATGGAGCTGTCCTGACACTGCAAGCATGACAAAAACAGTTGCATGAGGCTATGATATACACACATCTCTCAAATCATCATAAGGTGACGATATATGGAATACTAAAAAACACTCACAGTTTTCATTACAAATTGTACAGTGACCGGCAGCCAAACCCAGACACTTTCATGTTTTTGACACTTTCATGTTTTTGACACTTTCATGTTTTTGACACTTTCATGTTTTTGACACTTTCATGTTTTTGACACTTTCATGTTTTTGACACTTTCATGTTTTTGACTGTGAAGTAAAAATGATATTCTTTCAATATTTACAGAATTAGCGGGAAATTCACGCATTCAGCAAACCTGCAGATTGTCCGAGTTTCCATTGAGTTATATGGTGATGTTGGTTACGTCACCACTTCTGACGTCATTTGACAGTGACTCAATCATTTGTGCCATGAAAACAAATAAACACTTTTAAGGGTATTTATGGGTGTTGGTAGTGAGTGTCCTCTGGTGGCAGATTTTCTAAGGGAACTACTTTCTTTTTACGCCAAAATGGAACGTTTTCAAAAAAGTACGGGAAAAATGCTCAACTGTCAAAGAAAGTTCCTTTTTCATTAAAACTTTTAAGTCATGAAATGACATTTTATTGTATTCATTTTTGTAATAAAATTATTGATTTATTATTTGAAAATCACAATGGAATTTCTTTGATTATATTGAAAGCTCCATATCTTTTTAACTCATAAAAAGTGGCGTAGTAATATGTCACTGCTCCAAAATTTATTTTGTCATGTGAAATGTTAAAGGCAAAAAGTTCTGCACATTGTGGGACCATAATAAAGTGGATTTCCAAACAACTTTGTAAAAGTGATCTTAACAATATTTACTGTGATCCTAGTGAAACAGATTTTCTATTTTTCAAATACATTAAGAGAAAAATAGAGGTAAAGTACACACTTGATCATTTCAAAAATATGAATTTTTTCACCTCCCTTCACATATCTGATTGCCAAACTTTCTTTTTATTTCCAAATTACACAAATCAAGATGAGAAAATCTGTTTCACTAGGATCACAGGGAATTTTCTTCCCAATGAAATGAAATAAACACAGCTAAAAACAAGCCTACTCTTGTTGTGTAATCTGCAGAACTTATTTGCTTGTCTTCTTCATTTCTCATGAAAACTATCATCAAGGAAAATTAGGACAAACTACTATTTTGAAAGAAATATACATGTAATCATACCTTATAATTCAAATATTGTAGTGTTTAAATATTGATTCATATCATTAATGCTTATAATAATAATAATAATATCTTTATTCCGCACATAAACACATGGCAATTTGGGAACTATTTACAATGGAAAGTGTGTTTACAAACATTAATTGACAGTTATATCATAAATTACATCAATTACATCGTCATGACTTAAAATATCACATACTCTAAAACCATCTCTAATTTTAATCATCTCATTCAGAACACTTATATTGCACATCAATGTTTCATTTACACCTGAGTGCCATTGCTGACCAATGCATTGTGGCATACATCTCATATCAATATTATAATTAAAAACAATATCACAATAATTAATAGAACTGTTCGACCATGGATTTAGAATAGCAATTTTAGCCACACTACTCAGTACCGGCGATTTGTGATCCATGGCCTTCTGTATAAATTTCATAAACCTCTGCCTCAAACTCAACTCAAGTGGCACACTGTTGGACAGTAGAGCCACCACATCACAATGTGTGAGAGGCGATAATTTCCATACTTTCCTTAGAGCTTTTCTCCAAGCCACACATAATTTTTTCACTTCTTTACTTTGGAGTGACCACAGAGGAGCACCATAAAAAGTACAACAATATTGTTTGAACAGTTTACACAATATAAAAGAATATATTTGACCAAAGTCTGCCATAAATATATTAAAACTTCTCCAAAATTTGGCAATAGCATCAATAGCCATAGAACCTTTGTCATTTGAACTAATATGATGACCCAGATGAACAGCTTTCTGTACACTTTGTAGCACCACATCATTTACAATTATATGTCTGTTATCTGGTTTACATTCACGTCCTCTGAATATCAGAAATTGACTTTTAGCACCATTAAACATAACATCATATTCATCAGCATAGTCTTCACTAATCTTGACTAATGTGTTCAGTGCTGATAATGTGGGGGTAACCAGAGCCATGTCATCAGCATACCCAAGACCACCAACATAGTGATTACCCATGTAACAACCGGCACCACTCTCCTCCAATCTACCGAATAAGCCGTCCATGTACACGGAAAACAGAATTGGGGAAAGAATAGCACCTTGTTTAACTCCATTGCATGCTCCAAAACTAGAAGATACACTGCTACCCCATTTTACCTGGAGTCTTTGTTTTGTATACATGTACAACAATAATCTTAAAACTAATGGTGACATATCCCTTTTTAAAAGTTCATTAAAAAGCTTACAGTAATTCACTCTGTCAAAGGCCTTAGAGGCATCAAGTAAGAGTACATACACATTATTGCTATTTGCATTGTAGTGATTGATTGTTTCCTGCAATACATATGTACAATGTGTTGTGGACAAATTTTGTTTAAAACCAAATTGCAGATTGGATGTAATTAGTGCATCCTGCTCTTTAATAATAATTATCCTATCAAACAATTTAGCAATGATACTGCTCAGGGTGATTGCCCTGAAATTGTCAGACGTACAAAGCAACTGCTTCTTGTTTTTTGGTATGGGCACCATAGTACCAATTAACATTGATTCAGGACTATACCCATGAGTTAACATACTGTTGAACACCAATGTCAATAAGACATAGAGCACCCTAGGGCCATGTATTATATGGTCGGAGTTAAGACCTTCCTCTCCATCAGACTTCCCTAACTTTAGCTGCTTAACTCCTTTTAAAACATCATCAACATTTACATTAAACATTACATCATTGGTAATACGTTTATCAATTTCAATTTGCAAACTGCACATATCATTATCATTATATGGCACACTGTTATACAAGTTATCATATTTATCACAGAATAGTTGCGAAATATTTTCATCACCCACAACACCATCAATACTGGAGGGTATGAATTTATTCCTTCCCTTAATTCTACCAACCTCTGCAAACAGATCCCTTGATCTATTCTCAGTTATAGCTTCAGCCATATTGATCATGCGGATAGTGTCAGCTTGTTTCATTACTTGTCTCACTGCTCTGTGATACTGAGCCCTAGTGATTCTGCGCATTTCTGTTACCTCCCCCTGATGGGGCTGTCCTAGAGCGCGCCACTGTCTATGCCAGAACAGCGCCTCACGTTTGAGGTGTTCCACATGCTGGGACCATCCTGGCACCTTTCTCCTGCCACCAGCGGGCTCATCAGGGGGCGCCACTGACGGTATACAACTAGAAGCCTCAATACATGCATGTATAATATCATGATATAATTTACAGAGATTATCTATGTGCTGCTTGCAGCGATTGTCCCTGCACTGAAATACATCTTTATCATAGCATATATTATTTAGCTTACATTCAAGATTAGTTTGGTATTGAACAATTTGCTCAGCAGAGGCTTTATGCCATGCAACCCTTGGAACACATTCACGCTCATTACATGACAAATGTTCAATATTAAAATCAAATTTGACCTTCAATGGAACATGATCTGAAAATAACATATTGTCAATAATTGAGCACTCATGTATAGTTTGTCCCAATGCTGTGGACACTAACATATGATCTATTCTTGACTTAAACCCACCAGGACTAACATAAGTGTAGGGCACATCAGCAATTGGTGTATCAATGGCAACAGTCATATTAAAGTCTTCAATAAAACTTTTCATAGCAATTGAATGTGGACTGTCTCTACTGAGATCTGTGTTCATATCACCACCATACAATACATGAGACGGGTTATGAGTGTGTATCAATTGTTCCACCTCACTCTGTACCTCCATATACTCAGCAAACTTGTCATCCTCAGCTCTCCCATCACATGGCATATATGCATTTAAACACATTAATGCACACTTATTATCAAAGTGGATCATGATACCACATAATCGAGCATTGTTACACTTTATCTCATCAACTTTGGCTTTCAGAGTAGAATTCCACAAAATTGCACATCCCCCATAGGGTCGTCCATTTCGGTCAACATGTTCATCCATTGAGCTTTTACCTGTCATTGCCATGCCCAATTTACACATTTTTGTGAGCTGGCTTTCATATAGACAATGTTCCTGCAAAAATAAAATGTCACATATTTTGGCAATATCACAAATAAAATCAAACTTTGGTCCCTTATCTTTAAAATGTTTACAGTTGTAGCTGACCACAGTCAGCTGGGTACTAGATTGAGACTGAGACATACTGAATTTTAGTCCTGTTCATTTTGAGATTCTGCTTCTGCCTCCGGCCTGGTCTCATCTCTTATATTTTAATAGGGAATGTTTTTTTACACCATAAATGTACCAATTCCCATCAAGTACAGTATTTTGGTAGTTAACTCCTCTGCCAC
Organism: Amphiduros pacificus; assembly: GCA_949316495.1. NCBI lineage: Eukaryota > Metazoa > Annelida > Polychaeta > Phyllodocida > Hesionidae > Amphiduros > Amphiduros pacificus. Next base: position 21,224,403 of record OX439000.1, on the reverse strand, counting down.
TAGGGGGCACTCACTACCAACACCCATAAATACCCTTAACATTTTGAAAGGAATAGGATTAACAAGATGACGTGTGAGGCACAATATTCAGCTCAATTGCAATTAGTACAGAACAGTTGTACTCGATATTTGACCAAGTTAAAAATGTCGGAGTTTCATCTGCCGGTGTCGGACAGTTGCCGGTCACTGTAGATAGATAATTCAACTTGCAATTGAGCAGTCTGGACGTTGCGATCAAGGTAAACAAAGTTGTATGATGCTTCGAGATGCACGTCTTTCTACTCAAAATTAAGTATACAAACGACCAGATCATCAATAAGTGGGGTAGAAGATTATTTAACTTGCTCTGAAACCGTATTGACATTGCAAGCATGATAAACATGGCGACGTCATATAAAAGTGTCATCATAGTGATGTCAGATAGGAATGTGTTGTCAGTGTCTTCATATTGATATCAAACACGAGTGTCATAGTGACGTCACGGTAACATGTCATGAGAATGTGCTACATGGAATATTTCTATAACCCGAGTTTTTGCCTATTTTGACTAATAATAAAGGGAATGTGTGCTGTGCCCCTTCCAGTGGAAGGGGCATAGCATACATTCCCTTTATTATTCCACTTTTCTTAATGTTTCACATTTCTCTTTCAAATGAGCTCAAGATCAACGGGTTGGACTCAATCAAGGTCACTAGAGGCAGTCACTTAACATGAAAAATCAAACTTGTGACCTGCCTTTCCAACTTATTTTTCATTAAAATGCAAGGTCTCCTTGTTCTAAATCCAGAATCTTTTTGCACAAGGACATACCATTGAAATTTTATGGCTGCTTAACATACGCGTGTTGCAGGGGGTACGTACTCTACAAACTGTATACACTGATTTTGGATAATTAAGAAATCTTATCCCAATTAGTTATATTAATGAAACAAATATAAAGCAAATAATTAAATATAGTGTATATAATGTTCAAACATAGTTAAAACTAAATTTGGACAACCAAAATGTTGAGAAAAAATGTTGAGACAGGGAAATAACATTTTGATATTTCCAGTAATGCTCCTAGCAAAGATTATGACAACAAATTAACTTCAAATGAATCTGAATTCATAATGCTTATCAACTGCAGTCTGCAGATAAAGAAAGAATATTTTTGAAAGATATAATATGCAACTGCCTATTTCACTTCTTATTGTTTTGAAATAATTGATACATTACCTGGGGTACGTACTCTACACATAAACTAACACAGAAACAACACTGATTTTCACAATTGATTTGCAATTGACATACCATAATTTTTTTATTCTTAGATATCTTCTTGAGCATCAAATAAGTCTGTTACAGTGTTGGATTGGGCTTCATCAAGGTCTGAATGAACAGTATTACAATGTAATAAGATATTATTTTAAGTCACCAAACATTTAGGATGTTGCTTATGAAAACAAGCTGAATTATAACTTTTAGATAACAAAAAATAATAAAAAAATAAACCATGCATCAGTGTACCATTTCCAAAACAATAAATATTTTGATGTCCTATACTTATTAAAAATTAACTGTTATGAATGTGCATTGTGTGCAGTTCCTTTTTGTCAAGTTAAAGTTAACAATATAAAGGATACATTGCACAAACAAGGTATATTTTGACTAATTATTAACAATTAGTTTTTCTAGGATTGTCTCGTGTATGATATCATGGCAAACCTGGATATTCCGCAATACCTCAGAAAAAAATGTGTTTTTTTAAAGGAATTTCTGGTTTTAACCCCTGTAATAAAAAATTCTACATTTCTAATAATGATTGATTGATTTTATTTTTATAGTAGTTTATACATGTGCAATATGGGTACAAAAATATATTTGACCAATGTTGGGTATTGTTAGTGAAATAATTGTTGAAAAAATGAGATGTCTTGTCTGTTTGTAGTGTACGTACCCCCATCATAGCATAGTGTTGGTCTTGATAGAATTTTAAATCATTTATGTTGTTTGTAAAGTGATGAGATGTCAAGTGGACAACTCTGTTAAAGAAACAGGTTTGATAATTATGTTTTGGCTTTTAACACAAAATTTCTAAAGATATGAAACATGACGTTGCCTCCATTTTTTAAATTGTATTCTTGTTTAATTTACTCATTTTGACTATGTTCTTTGAATAAGAAATTCACAAACATTTGTACTTGATGGATTCCTTGCTGTATTTAGTTCATAAATTGTTATGAGCCACCTAGTCCAAGGGTGATCAGTATTTGGTAAATATTACACAAATGTTGTAGTGTACATACCCCAGAAGCAATTTCATTTTAGTAAGTTCATGGAGTAGACTATACAGACTTTTATGATACTCATTTTACAATGAAATAATTATCAAACCATTTGTATTTACTTTCTATATACTTATTCAAAATTAACTTCAAAGTTTCACTTGGTCTGGCTAATGAATTTGGTAGAAAGTCAAATATTATCAAAATTATTGTAAGAAATTTTGTGTAGAGAGCAAATACATAATTATTAAACAATTTCTAAAACTGTTGTTTTGTTAAACAGAGTTGTCCACTTGACATCTCATCACTTTACAAACAACATAAATGATTTAAAAGTCTATCAAGACCAACACTAACACCTCTGTGAACAAGGGGGTACGTACTCTACAAAGGGGTACGTACACTACAAAACAGACTTCACATCTCATTTTCAGGTTTTGGGAACATGCTTTCAACCAATAATTATCTTACTAATAATACTCAACAGTAGCTCAATATGACTGTATAATATGAATTAGTTGTCTTTTCTGGAACTACCAATTCACATGGGGGTACATACTCTACGCATTTTTGTTGAAATTCTCCTCAAAACATCATATGGCATAATATTCACATAAAAATGATTTGACTATCTTAAATTATTTATTCGTTTATTCCTTCATTTGATATTGTCAAATGAAGGTATTTATTAATCCATTTGTGTTATTAATATTAGAAATGTAGAGTCTTTTATTATTGGGTTTTAAACCAGAAATTCTGTAACAAAACATATTTTTCTGAGGTATCGTGGAATACGTAAATTTGCAGTGATACCATACACCAGACAATCTAAAAAAACTAGAGAAATAATTAGTAAAAAAATGACTTATTTTTGCAATGTAACCTTTTTATTGTGAAATTTACCTTGACAGAAATTTACCTTGACATAATCCACATTCGTAACAGTTGATTTTTGATAAATTTAGGACGTTAAAATATTCAGTGTTGGAAGTTATACACCGATTCGTGATTTCTTTTTTTCATTTAAAAGGTATCATTCAGCTTGTTATCATAAGTTGCAACTTGAATGTTTGATGATGTCAAAAAATATTTTATTGCATTGTAACACTGTCAAATGTACATTCAGACCTTGATTGTGACCAACCCGCAAGCTTTCTACTCCAAATCTTCAAATATTAAGGTTTTCAAGTGCTATCTTAAGTTAAAGTATAGTTTTGCACATATTTATTTCAAATACTTTAATACATGAAAAATATATATATTCCCATTTAGCATGTACACTCCTGGTACTTCAGATATATTACACAAATATAACTTGTGCATCTTGATATTTTCAAACAATATTGTCCATCGTGCTGATTTTAACAACTGTGCGTTTCCCATGTATGTGTCTGTCAATGTATTCCTTAATAACTTGGTCCCACTTGTGCCTGTTCTTGCTGTATACATTCAGATATATTCCAAGTAATACAATGGCCCCGGACCATAAGTATCTACAAAATAAGATCACATTACAAGATGACATTTTTGCACACCTGAAATTAATCATCTCTGGAGTTCATATGAGACCATGACATGCACAGATAAACCTCACACTTGACAGTGGGGTAATAGGCATATAAAATGTTGAGGGGAACCCAACCATTGAGAAGTTCAGGAACACCCTATGATTACCCTGCAGGTTAATTAGTCTAATCCTATAGTTTCCTCTTTGGGTTCACCCAGCCTTTCTTTGAGTCTTAAAAATCAAGGATAAGGAAAAGGAAAAACAGAAAGAAATCAACTTTTCATTACAAATTTCCATCTCAATTTTCAAACCAAAGCAACTGATTGGCTCCAGAAGCTCCCCCCCCGACTGCTTTTCAAAATGAGAAATACAGTTACTCTTATTGTGGAAGATGAAGCTGCCAAGCTGATACTGACCAACTGACCTTCTTTTGAAATATAGAAAATTTCATCACATGATCACTGACCTACTAACAGACTTGGACTATCATATGATAAGCTACTGTTGGTTGCCTGACCATGCTCCTGACCCACTTTTTCATGAGTGCTAAAAATAGTAAATGACTAAGCCAGTATCCAGTATATATCACTGGGGGGATACTGGATTCAGTAACTGCAGTTACCGAATCAAAATGGCAGACCCTGCACCAGGTGAGAAATCTCAGCAGCTTGTTTTGAGGGGTATATTGCATACTGTGCCACTGTTCTGTGTTCCTTGTTAGAGATAAAAGCAATATAATAATATCTCATGCAACATGTAGGCAGGACAATGGCTTAAATTTCTGGTTGTTTTGTCTTGAGATTCAGTCACTATGATCAGTGTATGTCTAAAGATTCGGTAACTGGGGTGTCATGGTTTGGTAACTGCGCTATGGGTCCTCACTTATCAGATGCTTATTGAATACAATCATTATTGTTTATCACTCAGAGGGACTTGCTCTTAGAATATGGGCTTACTCCAAGTCTGAGCATCCCATTTTCTTGGATTGTTATTTTACTTTAAACACATAAGCACTTTACTATCCCAAAATAATTTCAGGTTATGAGATCGTATATAGATCTATCAATCAGCAGGTTCGTGCATTCAGCATAATGGATATGCATGCCATTAAATTGTGGGGCAGAGAAGTGTACAACATATAACACATGGTTCACTATTTTATTTTGTTTCATTTGACACATATTTCAGTAGCTGAAAACATGAGCTGTCTGCAAACCGAATGATAAAAATAGGTTTGATCTCAGCCATGTGTCTATATATAGCATTACTATATATATAAACTAAGGGCATGAAAGGTCTTGCACCACATTTATGTCAATCTGATGTTTAAATATACTTATGTAAATCCTAAAATTTAATGGATATTGTCCATTCAATGATAAGAAAGCAAAGCATTTTTAAAAAGTGAAAACTTTACCTTATGGCTTTCAAAAATATTTGTTTGATGGATTTGAAAATTGTGTTCCAAGAGAAATAAGAAAAAACCGGTGGTTGGGTGGTGGAACACCCTGTAAATAATATCATTCCCTTGGAAACTTACATATTTTGCGCCCCCCTATTGTTTAATTGTTGATAATATTTGCAAAGAACTACAAGGCATTGTCACACCCCATTGAGCACAGGATTATAATATTGTATGGGACACTATTGATTTCCACCATTCCCTCTATTGGATCACAAGCTTTTTGGATTTGTGTACAAGTGATCTCAGATTTGGGCAGAAATATTACTTAAGGTAAGGTTAGGTTAAGTTTCGAAACACTGAATTTAAGGAATGGATGGTACAGATTAGAAATATCCACACCTCAAGGTCATAAATGAAAAATTAATAACTTTATACATGGAATAAAAATGATCTCATCCAAGGTTGTGATTTCAGCTTTCATCCCTTGTATATTTATTATATTATATAGTTGTAAAGGGGGAATTGACATTGATCACACAATTTCAACACTATCATAGCTTTTCAGATTCCCTATGGCTGAAAACATTGATGCCAAAGAAGCAAATTTAGTGAGTATTTAAAATAACTCTTGATAATTTAATCTATCATTTCCTGTACCACACCATTTCAATAAAGTTGTATTTGAATGATCACTTGCTGTATGTTGTCACAAGCTTTGATGCTTTGATATTACCATGTACCATGTGATCTTTGCATCAAGTAGATGGTTTGTTTGTTTGTTTGTTTGTTTGGAGTTTTACATCACTTTCAACAGTATTTCAGTCATTTCGTGATGAGACCTACTTGTAGCAGATATAGTGCTGCCTCACTGAATTGTCATGTCGCAGGTCCTTGACATGACAACTCACCCGGTCACAGATTTACAAGGACAACGGGTTAACCCTTTAGGCACGGGCCTCAGCTCATGTGGGAAATTGTATCATGAGTTCAATCCCGACACGGCCGGGGTTCGAACCCACGACCTTTGGATCACCACAGAGGAACTGGTGCTAATAAGCCGGCACTCTAACCAACTGAGCCACGACCCGTGGCCCCCAAGTAGATGGTATGTATACATGTAGATACTCCTGGGATAGCCCCAGCTGGAGCTGTATGGGATTAATCAACTTGAGACTACATCTACATCTAAATCTATAAGTTTACTCGGCAAAACCAATTGGCATCCTGCCAAGAGAGCACGGTTGTACTAAGGGGTGCCACTGGTACACACCAGTTGCTTGTTGCCAACCTTTATACTCTGGCAAGGGAGTTCCTGAAGGATGCCGAGCTACCTGGTTCCAATGTAGTTAATTGAGGGGGAAGATTATTCCAGTCAGTCACTGTCCTTGGAAAATAGCTGTATTTATAAGGGTCACAGCTTGTAGCCATTTCGATATAGTGATTTCCATGTAGGAGCTGATTTCATTTTGACATGTTCTGGAAGTTTCAAAGCTATTTCACCATGTATAGCCTTCTACAATAAAACCAGCCTCTGTGTCCTTTCCCCTGCTAGTGAATCCCATTTTAGGTCTTCCAGGATTTTGTTACAGTGCCTGTTTCTCTCTTCCAGTTGCCAGACACAAATCTAGCAGCTCGTCTTTGAACTGATTCTATGCGGTCGGTATCTTTCTTGAGGTAAGGGTCCCACACACTTGATGCATATTCTAAGTGGGGGCGCACAAGTGTATTGTAGGGATCCTCCTTGATATTTCCTGGGCACATGTTGAAATTCCTTCTTACAAATCCCAGTACTTGATTTGCTTTGCAAACAATGTTGTTAATATGTTCATCCCATTTCATATCTGTTTGGAGCTCGACTCCCAGGTAGTGATGATGTTCAACATGTTGCAAGATGTGACCATTTAGTGTATATATTTTCTTGTATCAAGAGCTTGGCTTTTTTCTTGCTGCTCAGGGTATAGCGTTTCTGAGCATTGAAGTCCATTTTCCACTCACTTGATCATTCCTCCAGCATATTTAGGTCTTCTTTCAGTTTTACTGCATCATCATCATTTGTAACTATTCTATATAGGAGGCTGTCATCAGCAAAGAGCCTTATGTTTGAATATTTTAGCTTCTCTCCAATGTCATTAATGTAGAGTAGAAATAGTAATGGTCCAAGTACTGTACCCTGAGGCACTCCAGATTTAACATGGACAGGGTCAGATTCATCACCGTCAATAACTACCCTCTGTTCATGGTTTGTAAGCCAGTTTTTTTATCCATGAACCGACCTGCCCTGAGATTCCGTAATGCTCGAGCTTGCGGCACAACTTTTATCTCCTTTTTTAAAGACTGCAACTAAATTTGTTGTGCGCCATGCTTTTGGGACTTCTCCTTTGTCGAGTGAGTCTTGGAATATTTTTTGGAGGATTGGAGCTATTTCATGTGAACATTCTTTTGTGGGTATTTGATCCGGGCCATGATGTCAGGAATATTTTGCATGTTTTCAGTAGAAAAAACAGATTTGTACTGATGTGAAAGAACTTCTGCCTTGCCTTTAATGTCTTTCACTTCAATGCCATTTTCTGTTAGTGTTTGTACACCAACAGTATCTTTGCGCCTGGATCAAATATAGTTCCAGAACCTTTTTCCCATTGATGGTCTACTGAATTCAATGTCAGGTAAATCAAGTAGCCCAAGGACATATTCGTTGTGGGATTCTCTCAACTTATGTTTTCTGTGTTTCCTAAGGTTTCTGAATTCTCTACAGTCAGAATCCTTTTTAGTTTTTTCAGCCTTGTTGTATAGTTTTTGTTTTCTTCTTATTTGTCTCTTGATTTCCTTGTCATCCATGGCTCATCCCATCTACCAGTTATTTTCTTAATAGGAATGTGTTTATTGATGGACTCCATAAGCTTATCTGTGAACTTGTTGTTCAGAGTTTCAACTGGGAGATTTGAATCCTTAACTTCATCTTCAAAAAAGACATGCATGTCTTGTTTTATTGCATTCATGTCTCCTTTTTATAAGCAAACCTTGTGTATTCATTATACAGAGCATATTGTTCTGGTTACTTTACTATTATTGGATGAGGAATTTGGAGTCGCATCATTCCTCTACAAGCCAAAGTCTGTACTATTACCTTTTGTGGTGCAATTTCTGTGTCCAAACAATTAAATGCAATAATTATACACATTCCTGGAACAACTAGAATACTAAAGAACAGCATATTGGAAGCTAAACTATCAATTTATCATGATGGAAATACCATAAGAATTGGCACGTACATCGGTAAATACAAAACCCGTTAGTTATGGGTGAACTGCCTCAGCAAGTCAAACTCATCTCGGGGAAGATATGAACAATGTTAAATTTTGTATGGAAAGACACCATATGGTGTGAATTAAAAATAAAAGAAATGTTAAAGCTACCCTGAAAAGTTCATGATGGCAACCTTATCTCACTCGTAGAAAATAATAGTAAAGCTCAATAAAAGATTTAAAAAGTAAGGTGTCAATCATATTATTTTGGGGTCAAGAAAGAAATCTGTAAGGCAATCTGACTGTAAAACAAATCACAACATCCATACAATATTAAGAAGTCAGCATCAGTAGGTACCTACTGGTCAGACATAATTACAATTTACATGTCAACATGCCCAAAGCTCCACCTCTCTGATAAAACGTTGCAATCTTAGTGGTTCCTGCTTATGGTTGTTTGGGAAGTTATTTGGCTAACAAATTTGTGCATGAAAAAATCAAGGAACAAAAGTAACACATTCAATGAAAACTATCAATTGGTGTGCTTATCTTTTTTTATCTCAATGTAATCAACTCATCTGCCCTATCAAAGAAAGGGATGTATTGGGATGATTGTCTGCACATGATATGATCTCATAGGGAGGCTAGAGTGAACCCATAAGTGAAAAAATGTTTTCTTTGTAAAAATGACATAAAATGTTTACTTACTGTAAAGTAAATGGTTTGGTGAAAATGATGAAAGAGAGAATCATTGTTAAGGCTTTTCTGCAAGTTGTTACTGTAAAAAGAACCATATATGTAATAAGCTTAATGTCATAATAGATTTCATGAACATATCATTCAATTAACTTTTAATAATTTTTTAGTGTCACAATGCATCTTGCTGCATTGCTAATACAGTTGAGTTTAGTTTGAATATAATATGCAAAACATCCTTACCAGTTACAGCAAGCAAAGCTCCAAATAATTTCACAAGTGTTAAAACAAAGTTAACACCAAGATATCCAGTGATAGAAAACATAAATGCATAGCCATATGTCTGTAGTGGATGCTGCAAGTGAATGTATATTTCTTTTTCATTTTGGTTTGCCGCTATCATTCATGAACAAGAACATTGACTCCAAGTCATTCTGTAAAGTGGTTACCATGGCAACAGAAATCGTCCAATCACAGCCATTATTGAGCTCATCCAAGATATTGATATATACAATGTGCCTGTGCACCAAACATTGGCACAGAAATTAGCATATGGATTGATGGAAATCAAAATTGAGGTTATTCTTAATCTTCCAGACGTATCTTCATGGTATGGGATCAAATGGACAACAATAACACTTGAAGAATAGGCATCAGAGACACAGGTACACTCAGCCCCCATCTTTTCAAGCAATGAGCATGTACTCAGGTTTGATGTCATACTTACCAAACTTTGCATCCAAAACTGAAGTACTTTTGATTTTTTCATCATGCTCAGAATCTTGTTGCCGATACTTCACAAGTATTTGCTCAGCCTTGAAGTACATATTTGAGCCATATGACGTCATTTTTCCATTGTTTAGTAGAGTAAATACTTTCATGATGTCATATTAAAAAGAGTTTATTTGTTGTTTTACATCATGTTGTTTTACGGCACGACCAGGGATTGAACCCATGACCTTTGGATCACCAGAGTAATTGGAGCTACTAAGCTGGCACAGCCGGTAGCCCATATTCAAATGAGAAAATATAAAGGCCCAAAATAGGGAGAATGGGCTCAGAATGGGGGATCACTTCATGTCACATGGCAATCTTTCCAAACACTATATGCAGATGAACTAACAAACAAATGGACAAACAGCACCCAAATTTACAAATTTAAGTTCCCCTCTTTAATGACTACTGAGTTGAAGCCAGCCTCTGAGCTGTCTCAGAATCTAAGCATGAAAACTCAAAATCTGAACATGAAAAAAGTCTGAGCACATTGGAAAAATCCAAAAGTGTTGCATCTGAGTAAATACTTCAATGTGAGCATGAACTTCAAATCTTCGCAAAAACTTTGAAATCTGTGCAAAAATTTCAAATCTGGTTTCCCAAATGTTATGGAAACATAGGCATCAGAGATTCATCAACCCTCAGCCCTGGTAACTCATTGCACAACATTCCCTCCACACAATATTTGTGAACAAAACGTCACTGCACCAAGGCAAATTGATGCAGGGGTAAAAAAACCATAAAATCTACTTCCTTTGGTAGCTTAGGTGTGTCAAGTATCATGAAACTGTCATCATTTACTCTAGAATTATTGAGATGATGGGCCGGTGACCTTGAAAAGCAGGTTAAGGTCACCATCCATCAAAATCATCTGGGGTCTTCACCAGACGCTTATGTGTGTCAATTCTCATGAAGCTTCCATTATTTGTTCTTGAGTTATTGCAATGTCATGGATTTGACATAATTGTCCCTGTGACCTTGAAAAGTAGGTCAAGGTCACCATTCATCAAACACTTTTGGGGTCTTTACTAGATGCTTATTTGTGTCAAATCTCATAAATCTGCCATCATTTGTTCTCGAGTTATCGCAATGATAGGGATTTCATGGTACAATTGTCCCTGTGACCTTGAAAAGTAGGTGAAGGTCATGTTCATTCAAAGGAAGTCTGAGATCTTCACCAGATGCTTATGTGTGTCAAATCTCATAAAGCTGCCATCATTTGTTCTTGAGTTACTGCGATGACAAGGATGATTTCACATGAGTCCTTGTGACCTTAAAAAGTAGGTGAAGGTCATGTTTCATAAAAATTCAGAGGTTTTCACCAGATGCTTATGTGTGTCAAATCTCATAAAGCTGCCATCATTCGTTCTTGAGTTATTGTGATTCTTGGGATTTCACATAATTGTCCCTGTAACCTTGAAAAATAGGTCAAGGTTGCTGTCCATCGAACTCGTCCGAGGTTTTCACCAGATGCTGATGTGTGTCAAGTTTCATGAAGCTGCCATCATTTGTTCTCGAGTTATCGCGATGACAAGCATGATTTCACATAATTGTCCCTGTGACCTTGAAAAGTAGGTGAAGGTCATGTTCCATAAAAAAATTCTGAGGTCTTCACCAGATGCTTATGTGTGTCAAATCTCATAAAGCTGCCATCAATTGTCCTTGAGTTATTGCGATTCTTGGGATTTCACATAATTGTCCCCGTGACCTTGAAAAATAGGTCAAGGTTGCTGTCCATCGAACTCGTCCGAGGTTTTCACCAGATGCTTATGTGTGTAAAGTTTCATGAAGCTGCCATCATTTGTTCTCGAGTTATCGCGATGACAAGGATGTTCGCTACAGACATACATACATACATGCATACATACATACATACCCACGCCAGGAGTACTGCAATACCCTCAGCCTGATTACATCAGGGGCTGAGGGTAAAAATCGGATCTGTGTATATGGTCTCACGGGAGTTATTAGGTCAGCTGTGGTATTATTTCCTAAATAGTCCCACTGTAAAAAAAACGTCATATCCGCAAAACGGTTGCCATGGAAACCCTTGTTACATATTTATGTTAACCAATAAAAGTTATAATTACTGTGTAATGCCTGGGGATGATAATCCACTGGAAATTGATATCCTGCATGTGATTCACTAGGAGAACAGGGCAAATATTCCTACGCTGAGAATTTTGTGTTAGGTGAAATGAGAAAAAAAAACAACTGCATTTTTAAAAAAAATTCTTTCAAAGCATATAGCAAAAAAATTCAGCCATACAGGGGCATGTTAAGGGGGTTCAAAGTGGAAATGTAATTTTTCAGTGCCATAGGGCAGCCCCTATAACTTCCATGAGACAATATAAGGAAAACTGAACTTTTGCCTATTTATTTTTTTTACCAAATCTGACCATATTCCATTTGTTTTATCATATGAGGGTTATATGCAATGTGTTATGATTAAAAGATGACTCCTAAGAGCAATTTATTGCCTAAAAAATGGTGTTCAAAGGGATATTTCACAATTTTCAGATGTCAGCAATTTTCTTAAAATTTAAGAAAAAAGTCATTTTTCCAGATTTTGTTACCATGGCAACCCTATATTTAAAAAATGTTTAATATATACATTTTTGAGTAATACTAAGACAATGTGTAAGCTAATTCTAAGGTCCAATAACCTGTAAATTTGTAAAATAAATCAATATTAAAAGATCTTAAAATGAATGTTTCTGCCATTTATGCTTCAAAGTCTCCTTTTCTCAGAATGTGACCATTTCAATTTTCTTTCTAAAGACAATCATCTCTGTAGTGTGGTCATATTTTTATATTGTTCATTATTCATAAAAATAGTCTTTATAATATAAAAATGAGGAAAAAAATACATGGTTTCACCGCCAATTTTTTTCACAAATTTTCAATTTCTGATCATGTTTCTTCATTTTCATAAACAGGTCCTCGGTCAGGTATTTTCTTATATTCTACTCGTCTTACTTTTCAAGGTCAAAAAGATCGCAGAGGGTTTATGGTAAACTCATCCATATAAACATACATATATATGTAAATACGTTTATACAGAGTCATCACTACAATACACTCAGCACTGATATAATAGGTCTGAGTGTAAAAAGGTACACTTTCAAAATTCATACCCACATCAAGACAAAACGTAAAAGCTGCAAACAACTGTCCAGACATCACCTGGCCAGCAAGGATGTAAAAGAACCCAATGCCGTATGAAAATATCACCTGAAATTGTGAAAAACAAATACTAATTTGAGCTGGAAACTCATGTCAACAGTTGGCTTGGTCCAAAATACATGTATGGTGGGCTATTCTAAGAAAGATATTACCGGTAATCACAGCTCCTTGAGAATATATTTAAAATTTGGACATGGTTAAAAAAAATATATTCTTTAAAATTTGTTTTTGTTTGTAAAAAAATGTGACAAATCTGAAATATTTCATGTCTGAGGTGACCATAACCATGGCAATCACCCATTCTGTAGTTAGGGGTTCTGAGTCTCAAATGGCACTTTTCTGACCTTATTTTTGGCCATGTTTGACACAATCCTACAGATGAATTACTCTCTATTGAGGTATTGATAATTGCTCAGCAATTAGCCAATTCATTGAAATTTTGAAAATCATGCTAATCCCAGATGCCTTGCCTGTAACAAGCTAATACAATTACCATGACAACAGGAAATTAATCTCACACAATTCTGTGTGTTGTCTCATTGATTCAAGTTTATAAAAAGACCAATGACACATCAGCTTTCCTTCTAGCAATATCTCTGTTTTGCTTGTTATTAATTACTATACTTAGAGAAATCTACCGTACTTTCTCTTGTATAGGACGAGGTTTTTGTACAAAAACCCTTAGTTAATATTTGGGGGATTGTCTTATACACAAGAGCAACCTTTGGACGAGGATTTACGCCCAAAAATTATGGCACTACGAGTTTTCATTACAAACATTCTTATTTTCGAAATAATGAATATCGGACATAGAGGATCGATTTTAATTGCGTTTTAAATGAGGTCGAGATTTTCTCCACGTCCTCGTCAAGACAAAGCGTTTTCATTACAAACTTTCATATTTTCGAAATAACGAATATCAGACATAGCAGATCGATTTTAATTGCGTTTTATATGATATATAAAGATATATACCCAATATTATCACAAATAACGCTTTGCAGGTCAAGAACAGAACAAAACCATCCATTATTGCGCAATATGGATGTTCTGCGCATGCACGGGTGGCAATGGCTGCCTTTTTGTGGTGCTCCGATATTTTTCGTCGTTTTGGCGGAATATTGAGCTATCACTGAGGTCTCTCCTTGCTATTTACCTATCGCTACTGCAGTCTATCTTCTAGTCTATCGACTGACAGACTTTTTGCCTCCCGGAGCAGCAGTTCTCGGTTGTAAAACATCGAGGGAGCCGATTCATTGATCTGCCTTTCTCGAGGCGCGGCATTCTCCATATACTGCCTGAGTTCTGCCCGCGCCCGGTGCATTAGGCCTGGCTTCGTGACAAGATCCTACAACCCTACAAGAAACTACACAAAACTACTGTTCTACCTAACCCTGTAGACAGTTATCCTAGTCTAATCTCACCCGTTAGACGGCCTACCATCCCTGTAGGTTTTTTTTTTTTTTTTTTTTTTTGGGTGAAACCGGCAACTGACAAGTCGAGCGACGGCCCCCATTTTGGTCTCTTGCTCTACTGTCAGTCTACTTGTGGCGAATCTAACTCAATCTGTAGACACTCGTCCTTCTACTGTTCACCTTTTTCTGTGACAGTACTGTTGTCTTATCTCACCCATTAGACTGCCTACCATCCCCGTAGGTATTTTTGGTGAAGGTACTCCGACACGTCAGGCTAAGACCCTATTCTGTCTAAAGCCTGTCGGCTCGGTCATTTTGATCATTTCGGGAACGAATTTACCCTATATAGTACTAAATTCGCTACCTCTGCAATTGATTGTGTGGTGATAAACCCTTTCTCGGTTTCTTCTATCACAAATTATTGCTTGGTGAAAGGACTGTGTATTATATCAGTAAAATACCTTGGTCGCAATAGCTGCGTTATACGTGTTGAACTGATTGACATAGGATCATTTATAGTTGCCTTTTACGAGGCAAAAAACCCCACTGTTCTATGACAGTTATTTCTATTCATTGGAAATAATATTTACTAGCTGGGGTATCATTTGATAATATTGGGTAAATAATCTGCAATATACGTAGTTCAAAATACAGAACGTGTCAATCGCTCATATAGCAACTGACCCGTATATATACAAAGAGATTACCTACCTGTTCAATGTTACACCATCATGGCTTTGTTTGTATATGTTCCTGCTTCAACATATACGATAAGAATAGTAACAAAACCACAAAGACTCTCTCCTTGCCCCACAATGGTATAGGGTCGAAAATAATTCTGCTTTGTGACAATCATACGAGCACCTTCAGAAAGAATCTTTCTTTGGAAAATATTAATTTTCATATTTTGTCACGTGCCCACTACAGGTCACTGCAGGACATGATCGCCATCTCAAATATTAATATATTTGAGTCTGAACATGAAATTGAACTGTTCCCTGCTCAATTTCGATTGGTGCTCGATACCTGTGATTACATAAAATCGGACACGCTACTATCTGTACATGGAGTGAGCAAGCAAAATTGTCAGTTCAATTTTGTTAAATATACACAAATATCGCACCCAAAACATCTTTATTGGGAAAACATATTTATTCTGCCTCCTCGGCCACAAAAACATAGACTGAACAACAAATATGTTGAAAGTCCATGCAATTCGTCAAAATCATGCAGTTTTGGCAAAATTAACAGAGGTGACGCTGTTCGTGGTAGGAATGTAAATAATACACATTCATCTGCTCGACCAGCCAATGATAGGCCTGCGGGGCCGGCTCCGACTACACGTGCTCGCTCTGCGCCACGTGGTCAGTCTCAAAAAGTAAACAAACATTCTCGTATTAAGAATCTTAATAGAAACGGGAAGAAAACATTAAATATTGGGTGTTGCAATGTACAGAGCATATCTAGCAAGATCCTGCCAGTAAAAGACTATTTTACTGAGCATGACCTTGATGCCCTGTTCATGACTGAAACTTGGATGCATGACTCAAAATCTGACAAGGTCAAACGTGAACTTGAAGAAGGCTCACTTGAATTTGAGTCTTTTCCTAGGATAGGACGGACAGGGGGAGGATTAGGGATTTTATACAAATCTGAACTCCCTTTCACAACCAATAGGGCCAACCAACCAGTGGTCACCACCATGGAGCTCATGGAGTCATCCATCGCACTGAGGGGGGAAAAGATAACGTTTGTGGTGATATATAGACCTGAACCATCTAATCGGAATAGATATACCTACTCTGAGTTTTATGATGAGTTCACCCAGTTGGTTGCACATTATGGTTCATTTAGTCATGAGGTCATTTTCCTTGGTGACTACAACTTCCATGTCAACCTTCCCTTAAAGCCTGATGTCATTAAGTTTAATGATATCCTTTCTACCTTTGATCTAACACAATGGGTTCAAGAACCAACCCATAGGTTAGGGAACACCCTTGATCTAATCATTACCTTCAAGGGTAACAAATTCCTGAAGAGCCACCTGGTGGATGAATACTTATCTGATCATAAAATGATTAAGATATACCTAGATATTTCACCTCCAAAACCCCCCAAAAAATCTATCAAATATAGGAATTTCAAGGGATTAGATCGTGAGTCCCTAAGGAGGGACATCAAATCCCTAACCTATGCAACAGCAAAATGGGAACACCTATCCTTGAGTGACATGGTAGATCACTATGACAAGGAACTCACATCACTCATGGATAATCATGCTCCTACAAAGTTTGCCAAAGTCTCTCAGCGCAAACCTGTACCCTGGATGAGTGATCAATTAAAGCTGGAAAGGTCTCTCAAGAGGAGGCTTGAGAGGAAAATGAACAAGAATGATTCTCACATTGATAAGGAAATGTATAACTCTCAGAGAAATAAATACAATTCCATGTTGAAATCATCTCAATCTGCATATTTCTCCAACTTGGTTGAGGAAAACAAGCATGCCCCTAAAAATTTTTTCAGGGTCATCGATACAGTCATGCACAAGAAAAAGGACATACCAATGCCTCAATCCGACTGTGAGGTCACTCAAGCTGAGAAGTTCAACACATTCTTTCTTGAAAAAATAGAAAGGATTCGCCTGGACATTGATAAGGCTCCACCCTGCCCAGTTTCGCCACCAGGTGACACTGCGAACAATAAGAGTGCAGCAAATATACCACGGCTTGAGAGGTTCACCCCCCTAACCATAAATGATGTGCGAAAATTAGTGAAGAGGTCTGCAAAGAAGTCATGTGAGCTGGATCCTATCCCGACTTGGCTCCTAATTGACCTCTTAGATGACCTCTTACCAATAATTACGGCCATCATAAATAAATCACTACTGGAATCAGCAGTATCTGAAAATATGAAAATAGCCATCATAACACCCCTGCTGAAAAAACTGGGTCTTGAATTGATTGAGAAAAATTATAGACCTGTTTCCAACCTAACATACATCTCTAAACTTACAGAGAGGGCAGTAGCAGACCAATTAGTCCCTCATCTTGTAAGGAATGGCCTTACCGACAAATTTCAATCAGCCTACAAGGAATATCATAGCACTGAAACCGCTCTATTGAAGGTGCAAAATGATATCTTGCGCGACCTAGATGATAGGAAGTCAGTTATTCTGTTGTTACTAGACCTCTCGGCTGCCTTTGACACCATTGACCACCAAATCCTATTTGATCGATTGGAGGCTAGATGTAATGTTAAAGGCGATGCCCTCTCCTGGATTCGGTCATATCTAAGTAACAGGAAACAGTGTGTGAAGGTAGGGACTCACAGGTCCTGTCTCAAGCCTATAAAATATGGAGTTCCACAGGGCTCAGTCCTAGGTCCCATATTATTCACCATTTATATGACACCCCTATCTGACATTTTAGCCAAATATGGTCTGAGCTACCATATTTATGCTGATGACACCCAGATCTACATCCCTGTGGACCACATTTCCCCCCATCAAGTTGATATAAGCAGACACAAACTGGAGGAATGTGTCGACGAGGTCAGAAACTTCCTTATATCAAACAAGATGAAGATCAATGACGGGAAGACAGAAATGCTTATATGTACTGACAGATATAATACTGCCACCAGTAGCAGTAACCCAAACACAATAAGGGTTGGGGGTTCTAACATTGCTCCTAGTGAGTCAGTAGTGGATCTGGGCATAACCTTCGATTCTTATATGGACATGAAGGCCCAGATTAGGAAAATGTGCAAGAAAGGCTACTACCACATAAGGAACCTGTCTGCCATTAGACATTGTCTAGACGAGAAAACAGCTGTAACACTCACCCATGCCTTTGTTACCTCTACCCTAGACTATGGCAATGGCCTTCTTGCTGGCCTTCCTAAATCTGACACCATGAAGCTACAATACCTCCAAAACTCTGCAGCACGTGTCGTAGGAAAAATCAGGAAATTTGATCACATTTCAGGAAAACTGCGGAAACTGCACTGGCTTCCGGTTCACGCAAGAATTGACTTTAAGATCCTCCTTTTGACATGGAAGGCTCTAAATGGTAAGGCGCCGCCTTACCTGCGTGATCTACTCCTAGTCAAACAAGGAGAACGTGATCTAAGATCAAACGACGGCACTTACCTACAGATTCCTAAGACCCGACTAAGGACAGTGGGTGACAGGGCCTTTTCATCTGTCGGCCCTAGACTATGGAATTCCCTGCCTAGTGATCTTAGGACTAGTACCTCAGTCTCCTCGTTTAAGAGTAGACTGAAAACCCATCTCTTCAGGATGCACGTCCTGAACACAGCGCTTTGAACAGACTTGTCTGGTATCAGCGCTATACAAATTTTATTATTATTATTATTAATATATTAATATTTCAATGCGAGTTAACAATCATTTTCGCGCCAAAAACAAGAGCCTCTCCCGCCTTTCAAAATTTCATGTCTATTACTAATTTTCACACCACTGAATGGGAAGACATCAAAGGCAAAATTGAATTGTGCGATATATTTAAATAATAATTTTAATAGACATAGAAGTAAAACGTAAATACGATGTCTGTGACGTAGATCGATTGGCCACGTGACTCACAAGTCATGTGATCATTGACTTTGCAGATTTGCAGGAGAATTGCGTTTTAAATGATAAATAAAAGCATATACCCAATATAAACACAAAAGACACTTTGCAGGTCGAGAACAGAACAAAACCATCCATCAATTTAACATGCATTACGCAATACTAGCGTGAAAGCAAATATCGGACAGGCGGACGACTGTCTACATGTGGTTGAATATTTCTTTTTGTATTAACACGTAAATACGATGTCCGTGACGTAGCGGATCGATTGGCCATGCTTTGTTTTTACTTTGTTCTCACTGATTCCAATTATCAGCGTTCACAGTTTTGCATTTCGTCATTGTTTCCATTGCTTTGAGTCGTGTCTTCCCCTTTTTGACAGAAATGCTTTCACACGTGGATTGATTTTAATTGCCTTTTAAATGATAAATAAAGGTATTTACCCAATATTATCACGATGATTTACGGCCGATGGAGTGCTATAAACGATAATAATTAAAAGCGATATAATCAATATCTTTGGTTTAAAATACACAAAGAAATATTCTACGTGTTATAGTTTTGACGCTAAGATCAAGGACGTCACGTACATCGTGTTACGTTTTTCGATGTGCGGAACACGGTAAATTTGATGTGCGGCAATAATGGATATAATGGATAGTATTGTTCTGTTAAAATTTCATGTCTATTATTTTGAAACGTTTTGTTCTGACTTTGTTTTCACAGTTTTGCGTTTCGTCATTGTCTCCACTGCTTTGAGCCGTGTCTTCCCTGTTGACAGAAATGCTTTCACACGTGGATCGATTTTAATTGCCTTTTAAATGATAAATAAAGGTATTTACTTAATATTATCACAATTACGCTTCTCAGGTCGAGAATAACAAAGCGTTTTCATTATTTATCATTTAAAACGCAATTAAAATCGACCCGTTACGTCTGATATCCGTTATTACGAAAATATGAACATCGTATTTACGTTTTACCGTATATACTCGTATATAAGACCGTTAATATCTTGTATTGTAAGTATATTTATGTTTCACGTTTAAAATGCCCGCCAAGCTTGAGCTGAAACTTGAATGGTAGCAGAGCCGATATCTTGAGAAAAACCAACTCGTCTTATATTCGGAAATTGTTTTTTTTCAAGCAAAAATAACCTCAATTTTGGGGGTTCGTCTTATACACGAGTCGTCTTATACACGAGTAAATACGGTACCTTTATTTATCATTTAAAACGCAATTAAAATCGATTTGCTACGTCTGATGTCTATTATTTCGTTTTAAATGGATTGATGGTTTTGTTCTGTTCTCGAACAATTTGTGATAATATTGGGTAAATACCTTTATTTATCATTTAAAACGCAATTAAAATTGATCCGCTACATCACTCCCGCTTTTTAAAATGACGACCTCATATTGCGTAATGTATTTTAAATGAATGGATGGTTTTGTTCTGTTCTTGACCTGCAAAGCGAATTTGTAATAATATTGGGTAAATATCTTTATTTATCATTTAAAACGCAATTAAAATCAATCCGCTCGAGAATAACAAAGCGTTTTCATTATTTATCATTTAAAACGCAATTAAAATCGACCCGTTACGTCTGATATCCGTTATTTCGAAAATATGAACATCGTAGTCACGTTTTACCGTATATACTCGTATATAAGACCGTTAATATCTTGTATTGTAAGCATATTTATGTTTCACGTTTAAAATGCCCGCCAAGCTTGAGCTGAAACTTGAATGGTAGCAGAGCCGATATCTTGAGAAAAACCAACTCGTCTTATATTCGGAAATTGTTTTTTTTCAAGCAAAATAACCTCAATTTTGGGGGTTCGTCTTATACACGAGTCGTCTTATACACGAGTAAATACGGTACCTTTATTTATCATTTAAAACGCAATTAAAATCGATTTGCTACGTCTGATGTCTATTATTTCGTTTTAAATGGATTGATGGTTTTGTTCTGTTCTCGAACAATTTGTGATAATATTGGGTAAATACCTTTATTTATCATTTAAAACGCAATTAAAATTGATCCGCTACATCACTCCCGCTTTTTAAAATGACGACCTCGTATTGCGTAATGTATTTTAAATGATTGGATGGTTTTGTTCTGTTCTTGACCTGCAAAGCGAATTTGTAATAATATTGGGTAAATATCTTTATTTATCATTTAAAACGCAATTAAAATCAATCCGCTATGTCCGACATTCGTTATTTCGAAAAATATGAACATCGTATTTACGTTTTACCATATATACTCGCATATAAGACCGTTAAGATCTTATATCGTAAGCATATTTATGTTTCACTTTTAAAATGCCCGCCAAGCCTCAGCTGAAGCTTGAATGGTAGCAGAGCCGATATCTCAAGAAAAACCAACTCTTCTTATATTCGGCAATATAACCTCAATTTTGGGGGGTTGTCTTATACACGAGGCGTCCTGTACACGAGTAATTACGGTAGGTCTTGTTAATTCGTAATTTGTATTTGTCTTACTTTAAATGGAGATTATGTTCCAGATGCTTTTCGAATCAAATTTCTTTCCCAATGCTACTACTGTCCTTGGCAAATGATCATATTCCCGTGACATTGTTCAACATGCCCCCAAAAATAAGGTTAGAAAAGTGTCATCAACTACACAATAGATGGTTACCATGGTTACAGTCACCTCAGAAGTGATATGTATCAGATTTGTCTGTTTTTCACAATTACATATACAAATTTTAAAGGAAATCCATTTTTGACCATATCCACATTTGAATTTTTTTTATTATGAATAGATTTCATGGAATTCAAATTTTAATTTGGGTTTATATCAGAAGTTCACATTTGAGATTGTGCATATGATATCTTCATAATCAGGAATGCAAAAGGAATACATTCCTCCAAACAGTCTGTATTTGGTGTTTAAAATATATAATATCACCAAAGTTATTCATTAATTAAGGAAGAATTTCAAAAATTGACAAGTAAGTGATATCATCAGTGTCATCACAGAAAAGGCATTGATTGCTGTCAATTAATTTCATTTGAACTAATTTTAATCTACATATTATGTTTTGATGAATTATTCTTAATTGCAAACTTTACAGTTTTGTCTCTCTATAATCATATAGGGTAGTGAAAAATATCAAAACAATTAAGTATATCCTTAAAGAAATTACGCACTAATCAAAACCAAAAAAAATCAGAAATTGTTCATAAATTTAATTTCCTTTCTTCTCTTATCTTTCTGGGGAGAAGCACCACTAAATGTTGGTAAAACTAATTCAAACAAGAACCTTATAATAGCTTGGTGAGAGTGTACAAACCATTTCTGCATTGCTGCTACCATAGCCTTTCATGACTTTCTCCTGTACATTGCCTATAACAGCATCAGCACACAATGCTGATGATATTAATGTCACACCTGAAATAGAACCCAAAAATTTAAAGAGATATTTTCTTGTACAATTCATTCTATAAATTGCATGATTAAATGATCATAGATATGTGGATACATTGGAATTCGTAGACAAAAAAAATATATCAGTTGAAACATTGAAACACAAACCAATGAGTTGAAACATTGAAACACAAACCAACATTTAAAATTCATCTCGCAACCCCTTAAAATATAATCATTTCTTGCAGTCACTGTCAGTGACGTCATCATGAGTGATTTAATGCACATGCCACTCAAGCTGCAATGATCTTCAATTTTCAAGAAATAAGTCATACCTTTGCTTATACTGGTTCGATTGACATGCTTTTTACACCAAACTATTACATTTTCCCCATTCTTTCCAATGCACTATAGTGCATCTATTCTAAGACTGAAAACTGAAAAAAACTATTTCAGCTGCATTCTTCTTTGTTAACTGCTTAGTTATGTAAGTTGGTAACTGCTCCATGATGACGTCATTTTTTACTCGAATATAAGACGACTCTTGTATAAGACGACCCCCAAAATTGAGACATAAATTATTTTGCTTGAAAAGACCAATTTCCAAATATTGAGTTGCTTTTTCTCGAGACTTCGGCACTGTTACCATTCAAGCTTGGCGGCTATTTTAAAGATGAAACGTAAATATGCTTACACAACAAGATCTTAACTGTCTTATACACAAGTATTTTCAGGTAAAACGTAAATACGATGTTCGTATTTTCGAAATAACGGATATCAGATGTAGTGGATTGATTTTAAATCATGCTTCGCAGGTCGAGAATTTCTCAACGAAGTAGAACGTAAATACGATGTACGTGACATCCTTGACCTTAGCAAAACAAAGCGTTTCATATTTTCGAAATAACAGATGTAGCGGATTGATTTTAATTGCGTTTTAAATCATAAATAGAGGTATTTACCCAAGATTATCGCTTTAAAAAAAAACAATTCAATTCTATACAGCCAGCTTTTGATGTTTTCCCATTCAGTGGTGAAAATTTCACTGATGGCAATTATCAGCATGTCGTCATTGTTTCCACTGCTTTGAGTCATGTCCTCCCTTTTTGACAAAATCGAAAAGGGATCTGGACATTATGAGCAAAGTTTATTTACTTTTCATGCTGATAAAATCAATTATTCTTGCCGCAAATCACCGTCCACAGGTTGCCCTCGTGTATAAGACAACCCACCAAACATTAATTGCAGGATTGGGTACAAAAACCTCATATTATATTCGAGTACGTATGGTAGTATGTGACGCTGCCTCCATGAAGAGTAAAAATTAGAATGAAGATATTGGAAGCTCAATTGTGGGTCTGTAACACTCCTTATGCGGAGTTGTTTTCTTTTGCTATTAAAAGGGAGATTATTTTGTTCCCAAATTATTACCATAATTAAATGATTTGTCATCATTAGGTTAAATGCATGATACTCACCATAAACACTGAAGCTTGGTGAAACTGAACTATCAGCAAGAGTGAAGAAGATGAGTCCTATACTCATACACAGGCAAGCTGCCCAGTCTAAGGTACCATACTTCTTCCCTAAACATAGAATAAATATATCCTGAGATAATGTTGCCCATTCTAGGGTGCCATACTTCCTCTCTGAACATAGAATAAATATATCCTAAGATAATGCTGCCCGGTCATAAGGTGCCATGCCTAATCATTGAATAACTAGATGTGACAAATGTCACAATTGGAACTTTAATAATCTGTGGTGTCAAAATAATAGTATGCATGGCTAAAGCCAGATTCCACAATACTAAATACATTGCACTTATAAGACTTAATAACATAGATATTTTCCTCCGTGCTGCAGACTGTTAAGTGCACTTACAATCTGCTCTTTGTAGACCGTTAAATATCAAGACCCCTGCCCCATCCCCATGCCAGTGGTCTGAATACAGATAACATAATCTACTGTGTCTTGAAAAACACCACAAATATTGTCATTCTTCCCAAATTGTTATTGGCTTCATTGTACATTACATTTCCATGGAGGGGGGTACACTGTGAGCTGCTGCTTAAATGCCTAACTTATTACATCACTCAATACCAGCAGCAGCTAGGTCAGAGGTGAGTTGTAGCACTGGTTCAAATGTAGATCAAAAGCAACATTTGTTTGTTTGTTTGTTTGGAGTTTTACATCACTCAGTCATTTTGTGATGTGACCGACTTGGAGCGGATATCATGCTGCCTCAATCATTGAATTGTCATGTAAAAGATCCTTGACATGACAACCCACCAAGTCACAGATTTACAAGGACAACAGATTGACCCTTTCGGCAAGAGCATCATCTCATTGATTAATTGTATTGGGATTTCAATCTCAGCACAGCCAAGAATGGAACCCACAACCTTTGGATCACCACAGAGGAACTGGTGCTAATAAACTGGCACCCTAACCAACTGCACCATCAAAATAATAGACATCTGTACAGCACTATTTCAGACTAGGTCTGTTCATGTAACCTTATATAACTTACATGGGACAAACGCACACTGAAAATAGAAGAAAACATAGGCATCAGAGATGCATCAACCCTCAGCCCTGGTAACTTACTGTACAATATTCACTCTGAACAATATTTGTGAACAAAACGTCACTGCACCAAGGCAAATCGATGCAGGGGTATAAAAACATAATAGTGCACATCTACTTCCTTTGATAGCTTAAAAGTGTCAAGTATCATGAAATTTTCATCATTTACTCTAAAATTATAGAGATGATGGGCCTGTGACCTTGAAAAGCAGGTGAAGGTCACCGTCCATCAAACTCATCTTGGGGTCTGGGGTCAAATGCTTATGTGTGTCAACTTTCATGAAGCTGCCATCATTTGTTCTCGAGTTATCACAATGATCGGGATTTCACATAATTGTCCCTGTGACCTTGAAAAGTAGGTGAAGGTTACCATTCATCAAACTCTGTTGGGGTCTTTACCAGATGCTTATGGGTGTCAAGTCTCATAAAGCTGCCATCATTTGTCCTCGAGTGATCACAATGATCGGGATTTCACATAATTGTCTGTGACCTTGAAAAGTAGGTGAAGGTCATGTTCCATAAAAAAAAGTTTGAGGTCTTCACCAGATGCTTATGTGTGTCAAATCTCATAAAGCTGCCATAATTTGTTATCGTGATGCTTAGGACTTCATATAATTGTCCCTGTGATCTTGAAAAGAAGGTGAAGGTCACCGTCCATCATACTCATCTGGGATTTTTACCAGTTGCTTCTATGTGTCAAGTCTCAAAAAGCTACCATCATTTGTTCTTGAGTTATTGCAATGATGGGGATTTCATGATACAATTGACCCTGTGACCTTGAAAGTAAGTGAAGGTCATGTTCCATACAAAAATGTCTGAGATCTTCACCAGATGCTTATGTTTGTCAAATCTCTTTAAGCTGCCATCATTTTTCTTGAGTTATTGTGATTCTTGGGATTTCACATAATGGTCCCTGTGACCTTGAAAAGTAGGTGAAGGTCATGTTTCTTAGAAGAAATTTTGAGGTCTTCACCTGATGCCTATGTGTATAAAATGTCATAGAGCTACCATCATTTGTTCTTGAGTTATTGCAATTCTTAGGATTTCACATAATTGTCCCTGTGACCTTGAAAAATAGGCCAAGGTCACTGTCCATCGAACTCGTCCGAGGTTTTCACCAGATGCTTATGTGTGTCAAGTTTCACGAAGCTGCCATTATTTGTTCTTGAGTTATCGCGATGACAAGGATGTTCGCTACACACACACACACACACATACCCACGCCAGGAGTACTGCAATACCCTCAGCCTGATTACATCAGGGGCTGAGGGTAAAAAGGAATACTGACCCTGAATAACAATGCCCCCAATGAGCACTGGAATGAGTTTGCAACACTTGAAGATCACCTGGGTTGGGTAATTAAGGTAGCCCAGGGAGGAATTTGAGAGTCCCATTGTTGCAACTGTCAGGAATGCCAATAATGCATATGTTTTGATTGGAATTCTACAATAAATCAAATATGATTATTGTATTACCACATCTATTTTTGTATAATTTAGTGAAATACCTAATTGTCAATGAGTTGTCTGAGTAGGAAAGATTTAATTGAGATTTAAGAGTTAATTGACTTACCTCCTTGTTTTGTCTTCCATGAACTGCAACTCAGTAACACCAAACATTGCGTAAAATCCGAACTGAACCAAAGTCAGGTACCACCCAAATGGTTTGAAGCCTTCCAGTCTAAATATTAGCTCCTGATGAAACATAATGCAGTTAACATATTTACAAATCCATACTGGATTAGTAGATTAAATCAAATTATATTTATGTGATGGCAATGGTAATACTGTGGGGAATGCAAAAGTTAAACAATAGAATGGTTATTTTGCTCTGGCAATATTCAATACCAATGACTTATTTATGTCAACTTTATTTAAAATATTTTCTTTAAAATGTTCACTGAGACGTGACTGTTCAATCAAGCTTAGAATTTTCAAGTAGCTCATATGAATATCAATTTGGGACACATTTCGGCCAAGTTCCAAATTTGTTGTTGTAAATTAGCGGAGATAAAAAGACACATCTACTCTAAATGTTGAAACATGAACAGCCAGACAGAAGGAAGGAAATCACACCTTAGTCTTGCCAACTTTCAATTATCTTGATATGTGATAAAATTATCACACAAGGTATTGTAATAATGTGGGGTATCAACAATGATAGCCATGGCTACAGCCATATTTCTTGTTACCAGTTAATTTTTTGTTTGAAATGATTTGCCTCTTCCCGACCTTATTACTGTGGACACGTTTTACAATATATATATTTGGCAGGAATGTGTGGGTTATCAGCACAAACAAATGAATTAAAAAGAGATATATTTTCAAGGAAATTTGGTTGCCATGGAAACAAATTTAATTTAATATCTATATTTATTTTTATACTGACCTTTTTAATTTTACAGTGGAGCGACAAACACATATATTGTGTCACTTCTTGTCTTTTTATCTTAGTCTGCTCATGGTTGCATTTAGATATAAACCATGGCAGATATAAACTGATGAATGTTGCCAAGGTAACAATCAGATATGATATGAAATTATTGATTGTTAAGCTATCACAATTAAATGTCAGTTTCTATTTTAAGGAATATTTCAGCAATTTTGAATAACCATTTCTGGTAAATTTTGGTGTCGGAAAAACTGTTTTTACCTGAAAGTAGCCATATAAACAGTAGAAGAAAAACACTCCTCCAATGCAGACTGCAAGCTGTTGATATGATGACATGTAAGCCAGATTGATGCCAAAAAGTTTCAGGTCTGTCTTGGGTTCTTCCTGGGTTGAGTTAATACCCAAATCAATCTTGATAGATTTGCCCTTGTTTTCATCTGCCATTCTGAGGACAATACTGTCCCTCTTATTCATAGCCATTGTGGCCTTCAAACGAGATTCTACACTCCACTGATTGTTTGCAGTACCAAAAGTTTTATTCATTGCAAATGCTGAATACAGATGAGAACTCCATCCATACTTGACACATAAAAATCTTTATATTATTTGATAGATTCTGGCCCTGAAAAAAAGATTTTTATCAGTTTTTTCCCAATGCATGATATATAAATTCATATTATATGAAGCTCAGTTTGAGACACATTTGATTAAAACAGGCATCAGAGATGCATCAATCCTCAGCCCTGGTAACTTACTGTACGATATTTGCTCCGCACAACATTTGTGAGAAAAATGTCACTGCACCAAGGCAAATTGATGAAGGGGTAAAAAAACATAATAGTGCATATCTACTCCCTTTGATAGCTTGTGTGCGTCAAGTATCACGAAGCTGCCATCATTTACTCTAGAAATATTGAGAGGAAGACCATGTGACCTCGAAAAGTAGGTGAAGGTCACTGTCCATCTAACTCATCTGGGGTCATCACCAGATGCGTATGTGTCAATCCTCATGAGGCTGCCATCATTTGTTCTTGAATTATTGCAATGATGAGGATTTCATGTAATTGTCCCTGTGACCTTGAAAAATAGGTGAAGGTCATGTTCCATACAAAACTGTCTTAGGTCTTCACTAGGTGCTTATGTGTGTCATAAAGCTGTCATCATTTGTTCTTGAGTTATTGCGATTCTTGGGATTTCACATAATTGTCCCTGTGACCTTGAAAAGTAGGTGAAGGTCATGTTCCATCAAGAGAAGTCTGAGGTCTTCCCAGATGCTTATGTGTGTCAAGTCTCACAAAGCTGCAATCATTCGTTCTCAAGTTATAGCAATGATAGGGATTTCACATAATTGTCCCTGGACCTTGAAAAGTAGGTGAAGGTCATGTTCCATGCAAAAATGTCTGAGGTCTTCAACAGATGCTTATGTGTGTCAAATCTCATAAAGCTGTCATCATTTGTTCTAGAATTATTGCAATTCTTGGAATTCACATAATTTTCCCCGTGACCTTAAAAAATAGGTCAAGGTCGCCGTCCATCAGTCTCGTCCAAAGTTTTCACCAGATACTTCTGTGTGTCAAGTTTCATGAAGCTGCCATTGTTTGTTCTTGAGTTATCGTGTTGACAAGGATGATTTCACATAAATGTCCCTGTGACCTTGAAAAGTCGGTGAAGGTCATGTTTCATAGAAAAAAATATGAGATCTTCAACTGTTGCTTATGTGTGTCAAATCTCATAAAGCTACCATCATTCGTTCTTGAGTTATTGCGATTCTTGGGATTGCACATAATTGTCCCTGTGACCTTGAAAAATAGGTCAAGGTCGCCGTCCATCGGTAACGTCCAAGGTTCTCACCAGATGCTTATGTGCGTCAAGTTTCATGAAGCTGCCATCATTTGTTATTGAGTTATCGCAATGACAAGGATTTCACATAATTTTCCCTGTGACCTTGAAAAGGAGATGAAGGTCATGTTTCATAGAAAAAAATATGAGATCTTCACCAGATGCTTATGTGTGTCAAGTTTCATGAAGCTGCCATCATTTGTTCTTGAGTTATTGCGATTCTTGGGATTTCACATAATTGTCCTTGTGACCTTGAAAAATAGGTCAAGGTCACCGTCCACTAAACTCGTCCGAGGTTTTCACCTGATGCTTGTGTGTGTCAAGTTTCATGAAGCTGCCAGCATTTGTTCTCAAGTTATCGCGATGACAAGGACGATTTCACATAATTGTCCCTGTGACCTTCAAAAGTAGGTGAAGGTCATGTTTCATAGAAAAAATTCTGAGGTCTTCAACAGATGCTTATGTGTGTCAAATCTCATAAAGCTGCCATCATTTGTTCTTGAGTTATTGCGATTCTTGGGATTTCACATAATCGTCCATGTGACCTTGAAAAATAGGTCAAGGTCGCTGTTCATCGAACTCGTCCGAGGTTTTCACCAGATGCTTATGTGTGTAAAGTTTCATGAAGCTGCCATCATTTGTTCTAGAGTTATCGCGATGACAAAGATTTCACATAATTGTCCCTGTGACCTTGAAAAGTAGGTGAAGGTCATGTTTCATAGAAAAAATTCTGAGGTCTTCACCAGATGCTTATGTGTGTCAAATCTCATAACGCTGCCATCATTTGTTCTTAAGTTATTCCAATTCTTGGGATTTCACATAATTGTCCCTGTGACCTTGAAAAATAGGTTAAGGTCGCTGTCCATCGAACTCGTCCGAGGTTTTCACCAGATGCTTATGTGTGCCAAGTTTCATGAAGCTGCCATCATTTGTTCTCAAGTTATCGCGATGACAAGGATGTTCGATACAGACATACATACATACATACATACATACACACACACACACACACACACACACACACACACACATACATACATACCCACGCCAGGAGTACTGCAATACCCTCAGCCTGATTACATCAGGGGCTGAGGGTAAAAAGGTGCACACAGGATCAGCCGTAAGTTAAAACTATTCATAAAAATCTGGCTAAGTGATTGGTGACAGAAAAGATGACTATTCATATAGATTCTTATTGGTTAACAACTGTCTGCCAACCGAGGTTGTGACCTGAGATTGGTCAATTTTGTTCGATATTTTGGTGGGCATGACTCACATGTATGACTGGACATGGTGTTCCACAGTGGAGGAAGTGAGAACTACCTAGGGAATGCACAGTAGCACTCTCCTTTCCATTGAAAATAATGTATTGAATATCAAACAGCAATCAGAAACTGCAAAATGTCAATCTACCATATTTACTCGTGTATAGAACGACTCGTGTATAAGACGAACCCCCAAAAGTGAGGTTATTTTGCTTGAAAAAAAACATTTCCGAATATAAGATGAGTTGGTTTTTCTTGAGACATTAGCACTGTTACCATTCAAGTTTGGCGGCCATTTTAACAGTGAAACGTAAATATTCTCATATAATAAAATCTCACTCGTGTATAAGCCCTTAATGGTCTTATACACGAGTTTTTACGGTAAAATGTAAATACGATGTTCTTATTTTCGAAATAACAGATATTGGACATAGCTGATCGATTTTAATTGCGTTTTAAATGATAAATAAAGGTATGTGCTTAATATTATCACAATTACACTTCTCAGGTCGAGAGTTTCTCCACGTCCTTGATCTTAGCTTCAAAACAAAGCGTTTTCATTATTTATCATTTAAAATGCAATTAAAATCGATCCACGTGTGAAAGCATTTCTGTAAAAAAAAAGGGAAGACACGACTCAAAGCAGTGGTATTGTGCGATATAATTAAATAATAATTAATAGAAGTAGAAGTAAAACATAAATACGATGTCCGTGACGTAGCGGATCGATTGGCCGTGTGACTCACAAGTCATGTGATCATTGACTTTGCAGATTTGCCAGAGAATTGCATTTTAAATGATAAATAAAAGTATTTACCGAATATTATCACAAATTCGCTTTGCAGGTCAAGAACAGAACAAAATCCATTCATTAAGCAACACGAGGTCGTCATTTTAAAAAGCGGGAGTGACGGGGACAAGCTCTTATTTTTGGCGCGAAAACAATTAGAGTCTATCAAGTCGCATTGAAATATCAATATATTGCGCAATGATGGATCCCTGGCTTCTCTTCGCGTTGCCGCACATCATATTTACGTTTTACTTTTAAACGATGAAATAACAGACATCGGACGTAGCGGATAATATTGGGTAAATACCTTTATTTATCATTTAAAACGCAATTAAAATCGATCCACATGTGAAAGCATTTCTGTCAAAAAGGGAAGATACGACTCAAAGCAGTAGAAACAATGACGAAATGCAATGGGAAATTGTATCATGAGTTCAATCTCAGCATGGCCAGGGTTCGAACCAACCTTTAGATCACTTCAATATGATGGGCAGTGTGTGGTGTTTCTGGAAAAAGTGGATTTCAAGTCTATTTTGACAATGAATATCAGTATAAAGGAACTTACATAATCGAGACAAAAAACAGACCTTTGCATGCCATTGTGCTACAAAATTTGTTTGTCATATACAGTGACCAGCAACTGTCCGAAACCAGCAGTTGAAACTCAGACATTTCTAACACAGTCAAACATTAAGCATACCTTGCTGAACTAATTGCAATTGAGCTGAATGTTGTACCTCACACGTCATCTTGTAATTCCACTGCTTTTCAAAATGTTAAAAGTTTATTTATTTTCACAGCATGAATAATGTTGACTTCAGAAGTGGTCACGTGACCAAACATCATTGTACTACTCAATTTAAAATTAGGTTTGCTTAATGTGTGAATTTCCCGATGATTCTGTACATATTGAACAGGTATCATTTTTACTTCACCAGGCCTTTAAGGTAGAAGACCTACGGTACTATCGCTGTGACCAGTTTTTATCCAGTTTTTGAAAGGTTTTGTGAAAAGCTGTACAGTGAAAAACATGAAAATATTCCAATCTAACTGCCGGCCACTTTGACTTAGTTAAAGCCCCCTCCCTCAAGAAAGGGTATGGACCCTCACAACACAAAAAAAGGTTCATAAGGGAAGGTCAACCAATCACTGTACAAAATTTTATATTTTTGTTTAGTTTGTTGTAATTTTTATTGTTTTTGTTGTTTTTTTTTTTTTGTACTTGTGAGTGACCAGTTTTCCATTGCTACCAATAACCGTCGAATACAGCAGCTAAACTGGAGTGAAAAACATTAAAATATCTGGATCAAATTGCCAGTCACTGTAGACCGTGACTGGCAGTTTGATCCAGATATTTTCATGTTTTTCACTCCCAATTTTCGTAAAACCTTTCATAACTGAATAAAAACTGCTCACATCAAGAGAAGATCATCAGTCTTAAAGGCCTGTCCAGTAAAAATGATACCCTTTCAATATTTACAGAATTAGCAGGATATTCACGCATTCAGCAAACCTGCAATTTGTCTGAGTTTTATATTGAGTTATACAATGATGTGATGCGATCATTAGTGCCGTGAAAACAAATAAACACTTTTAATGTTTTGAAAGGAATAGGAATTACAAGATGACGTGTGAGGCACAATATTCAACTAAATTGCAATTAGTACAGCACAGTTTTACTCGATACACAGTTTTACTCGATATTTGAGTTAAAAATGTCTGAGTTTCAACTGCTGGTTTCGGAGCTTTCCAGACAATTCGCACCCTTCACACAACCGCACCCGAGTCAAACCGCACCCGAGACAATCTGCACCCAACACTGACTGTACCCTGATTGACCTGCAATTATCATTATGTATTATCCGCCGCCATATATTAACATGTAATGATGCTAAAACATTGTTAAATTGTCTTTTATTTACAAGTAACCAAAACCATTTCTTGCTTTCTGAAATCTTGTGAGCTGGAATGTTAACTTCAAAATGGCGGGAGGTATTGCTGAGCGGGATCCATTCTTGGTACAAATAAACAAGATGAAAAGTTTTGTTTGATGTTTCATACACTTTTAGTAAGTTTTCTCAAGGTTTTGTCTTCTTGGCATTGATTATAGTTCACGTTTGCTTCACCTTTGTTATGTTATTTCCTCCTGGGACTTTTAAAATGGCAGAGCAACATCCGTACATGTGATGGGCCCTTGCAAAATCTTGCCAAATATTACGTTTCCAAAATGAATTGAAACAATTTTTGCACAAGGAAGAGAAATAGCTATATTTTATTAAGAATTGGCTTGATTATATTGAGTAAATTTGGCGGGTCTGTCTGTCTGTCTCAGGTGCGTTGTAGTTTTGGGTGCGGAATGACGGGTGCGGTGTGTCAGGGTGTGGAGTGTCCTGATACCGTTTCTGACAGTTGCCGGTCACTGTACCTCATCGGCGTTAACTGGTCCAGTGCGAGTAATTTTTTTATTTAAAAAAAAATTTTTTCCCATGTTACATGGAGCATACCCAGCTTTACTAGGCCTCTTCAATACAGGCCTAGCGATGACGCCACCAATTGTCGTACTATTTGGGCACTCATGAATATTAATGAGCCAGAGATTTGAGTTACGTCATCGTATCGTGCACGTGCTGTCTTACTGAAAGACTGTAATTACGTCATCGCATCGTGCACGTTCGGTTGGATAAATTCGGGGGGCGGGGCTAATGGAACGAGCCTGTTTGAACATATTTCATCGCATAATCGGAGAGGGTGTTACAGTGACCGGCAACCAAATCTGGACATTTTCATGTTTTTCACTCCCGATTTCACAAATCGTTTCCAAACTGAGTAAAAACTGCTTACATCGATAGTAGATTGTTAATGTTATGTGTAGAGTAAAATTGATACATGTTCAACATATATAGAATTATCGGGAAATTCATGCATTCAGCAAACCTGCAGATTGTCCGAGTTTTCCAATGAGCTCTATGATGATGTAGGTCACACTGTCTTGCACTCAGTAGGAATCGTGGCCCAGTAGGAATTCCTACATTGTGCAACTGCCCAAAGTAGGAATTCCTACTTTGTGCAAATAATAGGAATTTTAAGATATATCAATAACTGAGATCAATGGATGCAATAATTGCAATGTTTCCTGCTTAATTGGGAGTTATTGGCATTGGAGAATGTGGTTACACATTTGGATTGACTCATACATTATAATGGAAATATGACATATTTGGAAATAGAAATGTTGATTGTCACTTTAATTTTACAAAAAAATGTACAAACATTTAAAAAAAAAATATTTGTGTCTTAATGATACGTTTACAGGCTCACATCCAGATATCTGTCTTTTTGCCAGTCAGAAATGTACTGATAAAATCATATTTTATTATGCACACAACTGATATCAGTGCATGCTCATATCATTATAATTATTTTTATAACAGTCCGATGTTCATATAGCCAACATTCATATAGCCTAAACCTCCTCAATAACCTCATTCAGCTTCCTGATATTTGGATTCTTGACTCTAATATTCCTACTTATTTGCACAATGTAGGAATTCCTACTTTGTCCTGCACAATGTAGGAATTATTCCTACATTGTGCAAGATTCCTACTTTGCGCATGACAACAGTATAAGGAGATGTAACAGTGAAGATAGGTGTTGTGAAAAGGGCTTCCCGCGACAGTGGAGACTGGGAAGCGCGACGTACTGACATCCCTAACAACACCATCACTCGTGCCGTGAAAACAAATAAACACTTGAAAAGCAGTGGGAATGTCTTGCACCCAGTAGGAATCGTGTCCCAGTAGGAATTCCTACATTGTGCAACTGCCCAAAGTAGGAATTCCTACTTTGCGCAAATAAGTAGGAATATTAAGATGTATATCAATAACTGAGATGACTGGATGTGGCCAATATAATTACAATGTTTATCAGTTTTCTATTAAACTTTACATTTTAAAAAATAACAGACACTTCCTCTGGCTTAATTGGACATAATTGGCATTAAAGAATATGGGAATATGGTTACAAATTTGGAAATACGACATTTTTGGAAATAGAAATGTTGATTGTCATTTTATTTTGACTAAAAATGTACAACCTTTTTTTTCTAAATATTTCTATCATAATTATACGTTTACAAGCCCGTACCCAGATATCTACCTATTTGCCAATCAGAAATGTACATATGCACTGATAAATTCATATTTTTTATGCACACAACTAATATCAGTGCATGCTCATATCATCATTATTATTATAACAGTCCTATGTTCATATTGCCTGAACCTCCTTATTCTTGTTCCTGGCATTTGGATTCTTGACTTTGATATTCCTACTTATTTGCACAATGTAGGAATTCCTACTTTGTCCTGCACAATGTAGGAATTATTCCTACATTGTGCAAGATTCATACAAGATAACGTGTGAGAGACAATACTCAGCTCAATTGCAATTAGTACAGCAAGGTATGCTAGATGTTTGACTGTGTTAAAAATGTCTGAGTTTCATCTGCCAGCTTCGGACAGTTGCCGGTCACTGTATATACTGAGCCCCTTGCAAAGGAGAGTACATGGAGCACCACTTTTCCATGTTTATCCCAAAAGGCCCTAAAAATATGAGGTGTCATATATTTCTCTTACTGACATAACGCGCATCAAGTGCCGAATGCCACAAGCTAAGCCAAACTGGTCGGGCACTCGCCCTGGATAATCGACCACATCACCGACGGGGAGTACTCGTAAGTCGGGCACAAGATGGTTACTTTACAACTGCGAGCTCCCTCCACTTCAAAGTCACGTGGAAAAAGATCGTCCCTAACATAAAAATCAGATTGTGATTCGGGGCATCATCTGTCTGTACTCACAAATATCCTAGGCTTGCAGGAGTTCAACAAACTTAAATCAGCATTCCTCAGAACAAGATCAACACCGTGGATGACACCACAAAACGTCATAACTTCGTGTGCACAATAACCAAGATGGCAGCCTTTGAATTCGCGCTGAGTCGTGAACAATTTATTGTGAGTATCAGATATTTAAATGTCTCTGTGAGTATGGAGTATTTTGCATCATTACATCGTATATGACATTTGTGGGAATCATTGATTCGCAACGAATTATGCGTGTTGTAGATAACCTTTTAGGGCTAACCAGAGACATTTAATACAGAGATTGGAAACAAGCTGGAAGTTCTGTATTATCGCTCAGGCGAACCGATCTCACCGACGCCACAGTAAAGAAATACTATACCCAAAGCCATCGGTAAAATAGACTTGAAATCCACTGTTTCTATAAACACCACGCACTGCCTATCATATTGAAGTTTCCCCAGAAAATAAACTCGACCTCCGGCGATTGACTGTTGCAGTTATCTTTCTCAGTCATAATGTCTAAAAATACAAATCCGTGTAAATTCTGTACGGGCTGCCGAGCACTTCGCGCTCAAAATAATAACCTAATGGACAATATATCAACAACAAAGCTAAATAAAACATTCAAATTTTTAACCATTTCATCTTGGCAGGCCTTGACATGAAGAGAAAAATGTTGGTTGCCCAGTTGGGCCACCAGAGCATGTGAAGTGGTGGCCCGAAGTTCTTAGGATAATGATTAGAGTAATAAAATCAAGATAGTTTGGGCCACTAAAAGACCAAAAATATGGTTGCCCAACTGGGCCACTACAACAGAGCATTCATTGGCCCGAACAGAGGATCTGGTGGCCCCGGGCCACCGGGCCAGTGCGTATGTCAAGCCCTGCTTGGGTTCGAGCTGCAGAAGTCAGCCATATCGAGTGTCTGCCATAGGCCCCCTGCCAGTCTCTCCGACCAATGATTAAATATAGTGGAGTTGTACAGATCTGGTTCCGGTAAAGTTGTACAGTTCCGGTGTGTACTTTTCAATGGGAAAAAAAAAACAACATGGAGACCGGCAATCGGCCTATGTCCCGCTGATGAAGAGGGAGCATCGCTCATTTGTTAGGCCTTTTTGGGGTCACAAACTTAAGCAGGTGAAGCACTTTGCGCTCGTCTTTTTGCATCTAAATTCTTCCAAATTAGAAGTTTGTGGACAATTTAAAATTGTTCTAAAATTACAATGATGAATTTGGGAAGGTACATGGCAAGTTTCCGGAAAAAAATTCGGCCTGTAATACTTCAAATACACGTACATTCTTCGTATTATTTGCACAGATTTAATCAATGAAAGAGTCAATAACTTTTGGAGAAAAAAAAAAGATCCCTTGTCCTTGGACGCGCTATGGATCTTGGGATTCAGATGCAACAATGGATGCCCGGATTTGTAAACAAATCAAAGACTTTTAATCGTGGATACAAAACTTCACCAACAGGATGTGCAAGGCCCTGAGCGCAAAGTACTAGTGAGCGCA